>JAOPSE010000506.1:0-505685 GCA_029449295.1 Zea luxurians
CATTGTCCTCGACCAATGATTGCATTATAGGGGTACTCCATGTTAACAATGTCAAAGACAACCTGTTCTGTCCTTGTGTTATGGACGAAGGCGAAGGTCATTAGCATTGTGAGTTTGCCGAGTGCTACAGTCTGCCTTCCTCCGAAACCACAAAGAGGGTATGTAGCATCATGAATCTTATCATCTGGTTCTTGCATCTATCTGAAGGCCTTAGCAAATTTGATATCCGCTACACTGCCTGTATCAACCAGAACATTATGGACCAGAAATCCCTTGATGACACAAGATATGACCATAGCATCATTGTGAGGGTAATATTTGAGCTGAAGGTCCTCTTGGGAGAAGGTGATTGGGATGTGGGACCATTTTGACTTGATGAAGGGTCTCTGCACCCCAACATGTTGCACCCTTCTCTGTGGTTCTTTCTTCTGCTTCTTGTTAGCCGGCTCTGAGCTTGAACCGCCTATTATCGGGAGCACCAGCTTCGTAGCCGAAGGTGCTTCGAGTTGGTTGTCAAACGAAGCCATCAGCTCAAAAGTGGAAGTGAGTTCACCGGAGGTGGGCGCCAATGTTGGGGACTTATTCTCAAATACTATGAATTAAGAACAAGGCAACACAAAAAAAGAAGTTAATGGTTAATGCCCTTCGTCCTTCGAAGCATTATTTCCCTTAGGATATAACGATCTTCGGACGAAGGTCATGAAGGACATACCTTCATCATCACAGTATACATTAATGGAAGAAGAAGCATATGAAACATGAGAAATAACATGAGTAATCATATGACATCATTAATATATTTTATTATATCATCATGGATGAATAAGAACAATATTGGATTACATTTGTACCTTTGGCTTGACTGAAGGCAAAAAGTCCGAGCGTGACGCACAAGCGAATACCAATCAGCGTGAACAGTATGGGGGTACTGTTCACCTATTTATAAGCACGGGACGCAGCCCGGTCAAAATTACATTTATATCCTCTACAACTAGTTACAATCATGACACAAATTACCATGGGCCGATTGGTCTTTTCCTCTTTAAGTTGGTGCAGCCCTTCGTCTCAAGGCATGTCGCTATGCGAAGCTCCCCGGATGGTAGCTTCAGTGTGTAACTTCGCGCAATGTTTGCTTCTGTGCTGATCTTTCGAAGGTGTTTCTTCTTAAAGGACCTTCGACGATGAAGCAGATCCCAACAGGGATTAAATTCAAAGGAGCAAAGAAACCGAGTATGCCCTGGTCTGGCGCACCCGATTGTCCGGTGTGCCACCGGATAGTGTCCGGTGCACCAGGACCGTACAACATCCAACTCTCCACTCTCGGGTTTCTCAGGGCACGCTCCGCTATAATTCACCGGACTGTACGGTGCACCAGCGGAGCAACGACTACTTGCGCAACGGTCGACTGCAAAAGCCGCGCTGACCGCTGAACAGTGAAGAACAGTGCGCGCAGAGTCAGAGCGCAGAAGTCAAAGGCGCACCGGACAGTGAAACAGTGCGTGTCCGGTGCGACACCGGACTGTCCGGTGCCACTAGAAGACAAAGCCCTCACAACGGTCAAAAGCTCCCGAAACCCTAACGATTGGGTGACGTGGCTGGCGCACCAGACAGTGTCCGTTGGAGCACCGGACTGTCCGGTGCGCCCATTGACAGCAGCCTGCCCCAACGGCTATGTGGTGGTTGAGGGCTATAAATACCCCCCAACCACCACCACTCCCAAGCATCCAAGTTTCCAGCACTTCACATTCAATACAAGAGCTAGTGCATTCACTCCTAGACACAATTAAAAAGAATCAAAGCCTCTCCAAGTCCCAAACTCACTCCAACCACCATAGTGACTAGAGAGAGTGTTTTGTTCGTGTTCTTTGAGCTCTTGTTTCTTGGATCACTTTCTTCTTCCTCATTCTTGTTCTCAAAGTGACTTGTAATCAAAGCAAGAGGACACCAAGTGTGTGGTGGTCCTTGTGGGGTCTAAGTGACCCGTTTGATTAAGGAGAAAGCTCACTCGGTCTAGGTGACCGTTTGAGAGTGGGAAAGGGTTGAAAGAGACCCGGTCTTTGTGACCACCTCAATGGGGACTAGGTTCTTTAGAACCGAACATCGGTAAAACAAATCACTGTGTTCATCCGCTTTATTTCTTGATTGATTTGTTTTTCCCTTCTCTCCCGGACTTGATATTCGTTCTAACGCTAACCTCGGCTTGTAGTGTGTGCTTAAGTTTATAATTTTCAGATTTCGCCTATCCACCCACTCTAGTCGACTTTCAATAACCCTGTTATATATATCATTTTACTACAACTCTATTTGTAGGTTTGTACAGTGCGCTTAAGTGTAGGAATTGCTTGAAACTCTAGATGCATGAACATATGCTCCTTTAAGATGAATACTAGAATGCTAGGTCGAGTAGCTGTTATGCTAATTAAGTACCTCGATAGAAGGCGAGTGATTTTCTAACACTCACGCGAGATCAGGAATTGATTATATTCATTTCGAGAATGGGATTATGAATATATGTGGACACGGATCCCTTTGGATGCCTGTCTATGCAACAGAATTGGAATAAGGAGTAATGTGCGAACACCCTATATCAAGTGTTTGAACATACTAAACGCATGCGAGGAATATGGTAATTGGTAAGCCTAGTACCTAAGTAAACCTGCCTTTGGACTTTCCACTCACTTTCCTAAAACGATTTTCCCATGCTAGCAATGGTGGGTACGAGAGCAGCAACTTCACAACAGAGTCTAGGGTAGTGGGGATTTGCATTCCTAGGGAGTGGGTTTTGATCTGTGGCTATGGGATCGATGAGGACGGTTGACGTGTGTGGGGGACAGAGTGTCCTACATGTTGTGTGTTAAACTCGATTCAAATCATTTGCTTTCTCGCAGCTAATGAGACTGATAGATCTTTGTACCGCATCGAGTAAGAGGTGAAATGAGGTTTCATCCCAACAACTGTTGTTTGCCATGAATGCTTGCTACCATGTGTGATTAGCAGGAAAGCTTACCTAGATAATTGCTATTACAGAACTCAAAGGCTAAAACTGGACTAGACTTAGTAAGCTGTTTTTGGCAATCAAACCCCTCAGCTGAAAAAGCCTCATGTGTCTAGAGGCAGTGGAATCGTTTCCACACACGGGGTATGCGGGGGATAGATATCCTGGGTCCACTAGAAGGTAAAAAACCCTTGTATATAAGGGTATAAGTTCCAACAACTTTCTTTTATATATTTCTATAGAAACACAAAAATCGATCGTAAGAGTATCTCCAAGTGTATTTCTAAATTTCACTCTAAATTATTATTTGTAGAGTCATTTGCATAAAAATCACCTTCTATATCTTTTCAATTTTTAACAACTTTTCTATATCTTGTTTTTGAAATATAGAGAGTCATTTACGTTTTCTATTTTTGGTTAGCGAGAAACCCGGAATAGAAGATGACTATATTTAGATAACCATTTAAACAAGATGTTGTTGAGGGTTTTTTTAATAATAAAAAAGTCTATTTATATTAATTAGGAAAAACATAGAGAGCCTGTTGGAGTTGGTTAAAACAATGCTAACAAATACGAGTCCGATCCAACGATATATATTTATTGTTGATCAAAAATTACGGAGGCATGAACCTTGAAACGCGCAGACGATAATTTAGCTAGTTATACTATGCTATTTTTGCATGGCGATATCTGAAGCAAATAGATATACATATATACGCTCAAGCCGGTTGCGCGCATATCGCTTACGGCAACAGAACAATGACATGATTCCAATTCAACAAATCAATAGGAAGAGCAGAGCCTTCTTGCGGTGCCAAAGCATGCAGAGCCTCACTTTGCCTTCTTGTCTCTGGGCTGCGTGGGCTCTTTTCGCATCATTTTTGAGGGGTGCAATGCAATGCAATGTAAGCAGTACAGTATAATCTCGTGGGTTATTGTATCATCCCGTCCGCTCCTATTCAGGGGTGTCATCAGCGCATGCATGCAGTCACTCATGCGGCTGTCGTGCCCGGCCGGCCCCTGCAAATGCATGCTTAATTGCTTATCGAGGGGTAGTATAAGAAACGAAGCATATATACAGACTGCACGCACTGTTCAGTACCAAAGACAGCCCTGCTTAAATTTTGTCTGGTTGTCTTGACAGATCATGAGAATGAGACCAGCTAATAATTAATTAAAATGCACAAAGATCAGTATGTAATTAAACAACCATAATAATGATTCAGAAAATAAAACCGATCGAGCAGCTAGCAGGAAAAAGACCATCAACAGTTTAGTTCAATAATAACCAAACTGCAAACCCTACTAGCTAGATGGTTCTGTGGATACATGTAGTCTACATGCACAATCGGAGTGTGTAGCAAGCGAATGCAAGGCACGAGAGACACGGTGGATATGCATTGCACGTACTACTACTGTTTGCTCACTCTGTAATAAACAATAATCCTGCATGATCGATCGATGCAGATGATGTCGATAGAACGAGCGAGCTACTACGTTTAGGCTTAGCTGGAGTCGCCCGGGTGTGTGATGTGATATTACATCTCAACATTACACCTAAATCGAGTAGCTAGCTAGCTGGGGATGGGAGAAGTACTAGCTCTGATAACTGTATGCTGCTTGCGTTTATTTTTCTGCCGTCTTTAATTTTTCCCGTTCCATATATACTCGATCTCCTGTTAAAATACATGTATATATAGATATACTACGTATATATATGGTTCTGTGTATTATCACTCGCTTATATTATATAACCTTTAAAGCGAAAAACGACATTGCTGACTCATCTTGTTTTGCTCGGAGAGAAATTCGACTTAATAAGCTCGATCGATAGATGAAAGAGAATAAGAGGCCGGAGCAAATATAATGAATTGAATTCCTCAAAAATATCCTAAAAAGTGCATGAAAAACCATCAATCAACCAAAAAAAAAAGCAAAGGGAAATGTGACGTTTGCTAATGCATGCGCAATCCAGCTGAAAGGACTTGGAATCGATCGATGTTGCCTACCAGAGTGCTGGGGCTTTACAGATGAAATGAAAAGGAATCATGAGGGAAACAAATAGGTGAGCTCAAGAATCATAGCAAATCATCTCCCCGGTCGATCTTTCTGCATTAGATACGATATCTAGCTACTAATAGCTAGTAATTAATCTGGTTTAAAGCTGGCGATGCCTTTAAACCAACTAAAGGCGCGATACTGATGGAAGAAAGCAATGCAATAAACTAGTATTATTCCAGGCATTTTCCCTAGCTATTTCCTATTTCGTCACGAGAAGAAGAATCAATAATGTAAACATGACGACGATCGACTCGACCGTTGAAAGAAGAAAAAAAAAGACAAAATTTGGAACTTCTATTATATTCCACGACTTTCCAAATTTTGCTGCCCAATGCACAAGGACTGATTCGGGTGGAGAAATGCTTTGAAACATCTACAAAATACTATTTCCGTTCCGTTGTTCAAAAAAAGAAGAAAAAAGGATTCAAGTTACGCTTGGAACTAAACGGCACTCAAAAGCGGAAGGAAGGGAGACAATATGATTGTCGCCTTTTGCTCTCCCTTTTCATCCAACCAAATAATAATGCAGTGGCCGTGATGCAACAAAGAATGATGGAGCCGCTAGCGATGGAGCAAGATCTTCTTCTATCTATATATGACAGCCAGTAATATAGTCTAGAAGTAGTACCAAACTATAGCTAGTGCTGCATTTAATTTCATGCATGGCTCACTTTGATCGAGTGAGGTGCCAATGACGAACACGCAAAGATCCCCTACGCAAGTCAAGACACGCATCCAAAAGAGAATGATCTTTTGCTCTGAGATAGGACGAGAGGGGACAACTCAACAGGAGAGAGATTCAGGGCTGCAGGCTGGCCACCAAAAAGGGGTGCCTGGTTTTGAGAAGTCCCATGATTTTGCTTGAGGGGACAGTGAGCAGGAATTAGGGCACGCAGCACTAGCCACTGATGCATGGGATCGTGCTATTTCTGTGTAGGCTGTGCTCGACATGAGGCAGAAAACAAGAACCACATCCTCCTCGTCCTCAGGCAGCTAGGGAACCTCTCTATTATTAGCTACATGCAAGAGAGTACTTTGTATACATTTTTCCTTTATATGTGTACTATATACTATATGCGCATGGCGGTGTATATATATGTATGCGCTGGGAATGCACGCTAGCTGGCCTTCCGTAGCACACAAGAGTGATGATTACGCAGAGTAAAATAACAAGACCAACAAAATGGGGGCATTAACTTATGTCCAGTGGAGGCCAAAGCATGATTAGTTACAATACAAACAACCGCAACAAACAGCAAGATATATAGAAGAGCAAGCGAAATTTTTCAGGATAAACTTTTAAAAAGATGGACCCGATCCACTACTGAGGCGTGTGCAGGAACTTCAAGATCCTCTTCATTATTGGAGCGAACAAATCAGCTTTATCTAGGGACTTGACCTAATTTTCTCAGGAGCATGCAAATGAGCATATCCCCCTTTACCCATTACAATATTGGCAGCATTAGATAGCCATATCAAAATGGTCAGCAAACTATAACAACTCCACCAAATGTACCGTGTGAGGCAGAGAGAGAGACTTGTAATAGTAGCATATATATATATATATATATTATATTATGACAAGAAAAAAAAAACAAAAGAATTGGTAGGAGCTAACTAGTGGTTGATGAAGGAAGGCTTACCAAGTTGAACAATTGAATTATGCCAAAGATCCTAGCATGGATCTCCCAATGGTGCGTTTCCATGCAACGTGTCCATCACGCACGCCATCGCATCTTCTTCCTCCACCTCCTTCATCCGCCATTGCACTAAACCAAAAGTAGTATCGACCTTGCAAGTTTGAGAAGCTAGCCGACATGCCTTTGGCCATCATCCATGAGAATGGTGGTGGTGGCCAAGCAGCTGGTAACTCCTCTCCTCTGGCTAGTGTTCATTTCCCCCTAGATCCATGGGCGCACGCAGGGGCGCGGTCTTCTTCCATCCAAAATCTTACCAAATAATCTCTTCAACCGCGTAACAGATCAGCTTGCCTCTCGATCCACAAGTGTCATGGCTCATTGCTTGTGGCCGGCAATGCAGTGGTGCATGCAGGTGCCCATCCATGTTTAGGTAGCCAGCAAGATCGATGCCACATTAATCATGGCGAAGCAGAAGAGCACACCAGGTATGCACGACAAGGTCCAAGAGTCAGCGCTGGCCGCTTCACGTTGACGATCTATTGCCAAGACGAAACCGCCATGAGCGGCCGCGTCTGCCAGCCGAGGAAGCACGCGCCGCGTGCCTCCTCGGCGACGTACCCCTCCGACGGGTAGTGCAGCCGCAGCAGCAGCCGCGCCTGCGACACCGCGAACGCGCTGAGCGGCCGAGGCGAGAGCCCGGCGGTACGCGCGGCGGAGGCCCACGCATCGAACCCCCAGGAGTGTTCGCCGACGCGACCCGGCGTCAGCGCCGCGTCGATCTCTCTGCCGAGGACCTCGCTCTCCACCAAGAGGCGGTCAGCGCTGCCCGGCGGCACCGTCGCCTCCAGGGCGTCGAACACGGCCGAGTAGTAGCTCATCGCCGCGGTCACCCGCCGCGGCAGGTCATCGGAACAGTGGTCGCTGCCGATGCTATTGGCTTCCTTCTCGGCAATGGTCACCACGGCGGGGTTCATGGATTTAACCCACTTCAGGAACGTGGCGACCTCGCCCTCGCCGCCGAGCCTGTGCAGGAAGAGCACGCAGTTGACGGCCAGAGTCTCGTCCGAGTGCAGCTCCAGCCCGGTGTTCGGGTCGGCGGCGAGCTGCACGGAGTAGGGGAGGTGGAGCGGGTGGAAACGGAAGGGGAGGTTCAGGGAGCTGGCGAAGGCGCGGAGACGGTCCCCCGTGCGGAGGAGCACGTCGCGGTCGGGTCCAGCGCCGGTGATCCGGACCTCGAGCGGACCGACGGCGGGGTCCGCGCGGTTAGCGATGGCTTGGAGCAGCGGCGGCCACTGCACGCCGTGCGCGGCATCGAGGTCGACGATGTGCAACCGCCGCGCGCCGCCGCTGGTGCTAGCGGCGGCGTCGAGGATCGCCTGGTTGGCCGTCAGGTGCGCGAACCGCAGAAACGGCGCGATCTGGTTGTACGCCAGGTACGCCGTCGGCCCCGGGGGCGCAGGCGGCGGAGCCCCTCCCGCGGGCGCCGCGGCGACGTCGCCGCCCCCGGCGGCGGCCGCCTTGTCCTCCACGAGGCGAGCGAGCGCGCGGGCGAAGTGGTGCGCGAGGCGGTCGGCCGCGTCGCCCCGCTGGTCCATGGTGGACAGGACCTCAGCAGCCGCGCGCCGGGCGCCGTCGACGTCGCCGCGGTGGAGGAGACCGGCGCTCGCGACCACGAGACCTCTTGGCGAGGAAGGAGCATCATCGGCTGCTGCTGCTGCGGCGGCGGCGGCGGCGGCTTGCTCCTGCGCGCGCTCTGCGGCGTCGTCGCCGTCGTGGCCGGGTGCGCCGAGCATGGCGGCGTCAGGACGCGGTGGGCGCAAAGGCGCATGGTTCGGGCGGGTTAATAGCTGCGCCGGCCGGGTAGCATGTGCACGGGCAGGGGCAGATTCAGATTTCAGACACACACACAACACAGAGATGCCTCCGTGCTTGTGCAGAGAGAGAGAGAGATTAGCAAACGGCTTGGCTGTCGACTTGGCAACCTAAGGTGTCTTTTCTCTCTCTCTAGTAGACGAGAGGAAAGGTGGCAAGGTGCATCTGTATTCTTGCACCTAGTGGATTCTGGGTGAGAATGGTCAAGTTGCTGTTTCCTCCTGGTGTGTGTTAGAGAGGGAATGGGGAGCTTAGGGGAATCTAAGCTCTAGTCTAGCTAATTACTCTTATATTCTAAATTATATTTATTTCAGTTGAAGTAACTTTTGCTATTCTAAATCGTAGTCAGCCACTAATACAGGAAGCCATCGAAAATAAGTCATATGTCACGAAAATTAGTCTATTTTCGGCGGCATATGACATATTTTCGGCTGCTTCTGGCCGCCAAAAAATATAGCCGAAAATTAGCTACTATTTGCAACAACAATATAATCACAACATTATGACATTAACAAAAATTCTCAGAATTATACATGTTCATCAAAAATATCACAATTCCTTATAAATACATCACAATCCACCAAAATACATCACAAATTTATTATAATCTACAAACTCAACAATTCTATCACAAATACATCAAAATCCATCGCATCGGATAAATTCACCACAAGAGTCAATTGATCACATATATGAGTCGTTTGAGTTATGGCCACTACCTCCAGAAGCGAAGAAGTTGTTTACGAAGTCGTCTATCTGGTTTGGAGTCTGAAAGAAAGAAGAATACATTAATAACTACAATTTTAACTTGACAACTATTGTCACATCCGGATTTAAGGGATAAATCCGACTGCGTCTCATATGTGTGCTAAAGAAGAACAACACATATAATGACCAAGTGTATAGAGATAAACGTCACATATATGATTACATAACGGAAGTGTCTTACAAAAATAAATGATAACAATAAAACAAACTAAAAATTATTCCTTGGCGCCATCAAGCTGACTGGGAGACGCCACCTAGATAAGCTTGTACTCTTCGTTGTAGACCTCCTCCTGTACTACTTGCTCTTCACCTGTAGGGGTTTATATATCGCAAGGGTGAGCTCACAAAAGATCATAGATCAACAAGTTGTGGGGAATAATGTGCATGAACTCACCAAAGGTAGGAGCTCATGTGAAGTGTAAGGCTGATCAATAAATAATGGTTGAAGCTGAGCATTGCTTTTAATAAGTTAGTCAAATTTTATCAACATTTACTAAATGTAAGTGTATACCAACCCAAATTAATAGTAGATCAAAATTAATAATAAACCACAATGCGATGCAAATGACAAATTAAATTTACTTTCATAAATTAATCATGCGATAGTCCTAAGCTGCTCATGACCGCGAGTACGGCTAGTATACCAGTTTTACACTCTGAAGAGGTTGTTGTAGGATTATGGGGAGGCTACGCTAGCGAAAAACAAAATTTTCGACCCCATAAAACCAAGAACTACTACGGTTATAGGTCATGGAATTACCACTAGACACGCAACGCAGCGAAAGACGTCTCTATGTAGATGAACGCGTCGAGCAGTGTCGTGCAGTTGCCGGCGTCCTTCACATCCTCGCGTGGTTCGTCCTAGTGCTCCAGATGCAACACCTCCGCGGTATCCACATGTACAGGGAGGAAGCGTCGCGTATCAAACTGCTAGGTTCGCGACGGCGGCTGCGAGAGGGCGAGAGGCGAGCGGCTGCTCATTTGCTGGTGGCGAATTAGGGTTAGCCTAACCGCGCCCCCGGCTCTCATTATATAGGTGTTATGGTGGGCTTCTGACTCCGAGGCCCATCAGTAACCCTAAAGCCCAGTCTAACTTTGGATCTAATCTGAGTTAGGCTTCCTTCCCCTTAATTGTGTGACCCTATAGGTTCACGTACAAATAGACATGGCCCGAGTACTCTTACTTAGCCCAATAATTGACGGCGGCCTCTAGCAAAACATGTCAACTCCTATGCGCACGTAAAGATCATATTAGACGAACCATTGCAACATTACGTATATGTTGTTCCCTTTGTCTCACGATATTTGGTCTGGCTCTAAGCTGACCTATCTTTCTCGATACTGTGAATTGGAATCCTTTCAATGGTTAACTCTTAACCCTAGCACGGCCATGCATTTCTTGATCTAATCACTCGAGGGGCCCAGAGATATCTCTATCAAGAAGAGAGGGACAAATTCCATCTTGACTGACCATGCCTCACAGCATGCTTCCTGACAAACCCAAAACTACCTTTATAACTACCTAGTTACGGAGTAGCGTTTGATAGTCCCTAAGTAGGTCAATCCACATCTTGAGAACATGTGACAATCTCAGGTCTAAGGACACAGTATACATGTTGTAAAAAGAAAACTATATTACAATATCTCACATTGGGCCGGTCCAGCCTCATGTCATACATGCGCCCATATTATTAGTTCGACATCTCCATGTCCATGACTTGTGAAATGTAGTCATCAACTAATATATGTGTTTGTCATCGACTTTGACCAGGGACATCATTTAGAATAACCATACAAGTAAAGAATCTCACAAACAATTCACATATTTGCTAATCAATACAAGGTGCCTTTCATGGATATTCAATTAAGCAATATATATATCATAGATACAAAGAAATATGCTCATCTCTATGATTATCTCTAGGGCATATTTCTAACAGTCTCCCACTTGCACTAGAGTTAATCTAGAAGATATCTAATACCCATAGATCTCATGTGTGCCTCATGCTTAGGTTGTGGAAGAGGTTTTGTCAAAGGATTAGCAACATTCAAATCCGTATGTATCTTGCATATCTTTATCTCGCCGCGTCTAATGAATTCCCGTATGATGTGAAATTTCCGCAGTATGTGTTTGCTTTTCTGGTGGTTCCTTGGCTCCTTTGCTTGCGCAATTGCCTCATTGTTGTCACAGTAGAGGTTCAATGGACTAGAGGCATTCGGAAACACACCAAGCTCGATGAGGAACTTCCTTATCCAAACACCTTCCTTCGCAGATTCAGAAGCTGCAATGTACTTGGCTTCTGTTCTAGAATTAGTCACAGTCTCCTGTTTGGAACTCTTCCAACTAACAACACCACCATTTATCGTGAACACAAAACCTGATTGCGATTTTAACTCGTATGGGTCAGTTTGGAAGCTAGCATCGGTGTAACCAGTTACAACGAGCTCCTCCTTACCCCATATACTAGGAACATATCTTTAGTCCTTCTCAAGTACTTAAGAATGCCTTTTATCGTTGTCCAGTGACCCTCACCTAGATCAGCCTGGTACCTACTCGTAGCACTTATAGCATATGAAACATCTGGGCGTGTACTTATCATGGCATACATGATTGATCCAATTGCTGAGGCATATGGTACCTTACACATGCGCTCCCGCTCATATGCTGTCGCAGGACATTGCTTTTGGCTAAGGTGTATACCATGTGACATAGGTAAGAACCCTTTCTTGGACTGTTCCATGTTGAACCGTTTCAACACCTTGTCAATGTATGTATCTTGACTTAATCCTATAAGCCTCTTTGACCTATCTCTATAGATCCTTATGCCCAACATATATGCTGCTTCCCCTAAGTCCTTCATAGAAAAACTCTTTTTCAGTGAAGCCTTAACGGACTCCAGCATAGGAATGTCATTCCCAATCAATAATATGTCATCCACATACAAGATCAAAAATACAATAGCGCTCCCACTTTCCTTCTTGTAAACACAAGTTTCTTCTTCATTCTGATGAAAACCAAACCCTTTGACCACTTCATCAAAACAAATGTTCCAACTCCGAGATGCTTGCTTCAACCCATAAATGGATTTATGAAGTTTGCATATCTTTCCAGCATTGATCGGATCAACAAAACCCATAGGCTGTATCATATACACGTCCTCATCAAGGTTTCCATTAAGGAAAGTTGTTTTGACATCCATCTGCCAAATCTCATAATCAAAATATGCGGCAATAGCTAGAATGATTCGAATAGATTTAAGCATCGCTACTGGCGAGAATGTCTCGTCATAGTCAACTACTTGAACTTGTCGAAAACACTTTGCAACAAGTCGAGCCTTATAGGTGTTAACATTTCCATCCATGTCTTTCTTCTTCTTATAGATCCATTTGCAACTCTATGGGTCTAACACCATCAGGCGGGTCCACCAAGTTCCAAACTTGATTTTCTCCCATGGAATCTATCTCAGATCTCATGGCGACTTGCCATTTCTTGGAATCTAGGTCCATCATCGCTTCTGCATATGTTGCAAGTTCGTCGTTGTCTAACAACAACACTTCCCCATTGCCCAACAATAGCATTCTCTACGTGCTTTGCGAAGCCTTGCTGACCTTCATGGTTGTGGTGGTGTTTCTCTTGCCATAGACGTCTCAACTTGTTCTGCTAGATTAGCATCACTTGTTGGATCATGTGACACTGGCTCATCCTAAACTTCTTTAAGATACACCTTTTGTTTACTTTTCTCTCTTTTGAGAAACTCTTTCTCTAAGAACACACCATTCCGGGCAACAAACACTTTGCCCTCTGACCGGTGGTAAAAGTAATATCCCAAAGTTTCCTTTGGATATCCCACGAACATGCACTTGTCCGAATTTGGAGTGAGTTTATCCGACTAAAGTCGCTTGACGTAAACCTCACAACCCCAAATCTTCAGAAAAGACAAACTAGGAGTCTTCCTAGTCCACATCTCATATGGTGTCTTAACTACGGACTTAGACAGTACCCTATTTAGTGTGAAAGCTGATGTTTCTAGAGCATATCCCCAAAAGGACAAAGGTAGGTCCGACTGGCTCATCATTGATCGAACCATATCCAATAAAGTCTGATTATGTTGCTTAGACACACCATTCCTCTAAGGCGTCCCAGGCGGCGTAAGCTGTAGAACAATTCCACAACTCTTTAGATGATTGCTAAACTCATGGCTCAAATATTCACCTCCACGATCAGATCGCAGTGCTTTAATTTTCTTGCCACACTGATTTTCCACTTCATTCTGAAACTCTTTGAACTTTTCTAAAGATTCATACTTGTGTTTCATTAAGTAGACATACCCATATCTACTAAAATCATCATTGAAGGTCATGAAGTATTGGAATCCTCACCTAGCTGTCGTACTCATTGGTCCGCACACATTAGTATGTATGAGTTCCAACGAATCTAATGCCCTCTCAGGTAAACCCGTGAAGGGTGCCTTGGTCATCTTGCCAAGTAAGCATGCTTCACATGTCTCGTATGATTCAAAATCAAACGAAGTTAAAAGCCCATTAGAATGAAGCTTCTTCATGCGTTCTCACTTATATGACCCAAACGACAGTGCCACATGTAGGTAGGACTTAAATCATTAGGCCGAGGCCTTTTAGCACTAATATTACAGATAGGTGCATCATCAAGATTTAAAATGAACAACCCATTCATAATGGATGCAAAAGCCACAAACATGCCATTCATAGAGATCACACAACCATTGTTTTCACTTGCAAATGAATAACCATCATTCATCAAACATGAAGGAGACATAATGTTTCAACTCATACTAGGAACTAGATAACAATTATTTAACTCCAAAATAAATCCTGATGGGAGGTGGAGTTGCATCGTCCCGACAGTCAACGCAGCAACTCTTGCATTATTGCCTACCCGGAAATCAACTTCTCCTCTTTTCATGCTTCTACTTCTTATCATTCCCTGCATCGAATTGCAAATATGGGCAACCGATCCGGTATCAAATACCCAAGAATTAATATAAGAATCGGCAAGAAAATTTTTTGTAATTTGAATAGCAAGTGTACCTGCTGCGGCTGTACCCTTACCGCCGTGATCCTTAATAGAGGCCAAGTACTGCTTGCAATTTCTCTTCTAGTGACCAAGTTCTTTGCAATAAAAGAACTCTGCATTAGCAGCTAGTCCAGCCTTGGGCTTTTGGTTTGGCTTGGATGCTGTATCCTTTGCCTTGCCCTTCTTCTTTTGAGATTTACCCTTCTTCTTAAAGTTGGGTTTGTTTTGGACTGCCATCACATGGCCGCTGCTGCCAGCGCTTTTCTTTCTGTCACCCTCTGTTGTTTTCAGCATGCCACATAGTTCATTGAGGCCCTTCCACCCCATGCATATGGTAGTTCATAATGAAGTTTCCATAGCTGGACAGAAGAGATGTCAAAATGAAGTCAATGGCCTGCTCTTGGCCTATTGGGAAGCCTAGCTTCTCCAACCTCTGACTGTAACCAACCATCTTGATTACATGTGGCCCAACTACTACACCTTCTGCTAGCTTGCATTCCAGAAAGGCTTTGGACACATTGAACCTTTCAGTCCTAGCCTGAGTCTGGAACATATCCTTGAGCGCCACGATCATATCATGCGCCTCATGGTTTATCTCAAACTGCACCTACAACTCAGGCTCCATGCAAGCAAGCATCAGTCAACTCACTTCAAGATTAGCATCCATTGCCTTCTTATAAGCGGTTTTAGCTGCAGCAGTTGCATCTTCACAGGATCCTCTGGCATTGGGGTGTCTAGAACGTCTTCCTTTTTTTTAGCCCTGAGAACAATTCTCAGGTTACGGATCCAATCCATATAGTTTGTTCCATTTAACTTATCCTTTTCAAGAATTGATTGCAAAGTAAATGTTGGTGTGGTAGGTGCCATATATCTACAACAAAATAATGCAAAATACTAAGACAAAAATATCCATGACAGAGTAAATCATATTAAACATTTAATAGAGTCTACTCCCACTAAAATCAATATCCCTCAATTGATACTTAGTGATTCAGAACCCGCAACTAACAAGTCTACTAGTGAGCTTTAGCATCACCGCTAGAAGACAAGGTAGATCGGTAAGCAACTCCTTGCTAATCATATCATATATATGACTTCTTTTGTTGGGTGACATCTCTATGTCTCGGCTCCAAACCTTATGCCCCAAAGTCCTTAACCATTAAGCTGACTTTGTTTAAGTTAACCAACCCTTTCTACAGTTCATATCTGATACAAACCTATCTAGTCAAGGAAAACTGGTGGCACCCTAATTTCATAGACCCACCACCAATTGTACAAGACTTATTGTTGGGGGCCTTCTTCCCCACCGAAGGTCCTCTAAGCAAAAACACCTTCGGCAAAATAACATGCAAGCAGGCGTGACATGAAGATGTATGCCGAAACTACAATTGAAAGAGCTTCGGCATGATGACATGCTTGAGACGAAGGATGGCACTGACTTAAAGAGCAAAAGACTGCATAGTCCCTGATAGTTTGTGCCATAGTTATGATTAGTTATCAAGGACATGAATGTAATTTTGTCCGGGCTATGTCCCGTGCCTATAAATAGATGAACAGTACCCCCGTACTGTTCACGCTGACTTGTAATCACTCGCACATCACTCTCGGACTTTTACCTTCTATTAAGCTGAAGGTACAAATGTAATTTACTATCATTAATGTTTGTTCATGATTATATAATGACAATATGTATAATGTAGAGATTTAATATAATTATTCAAGCTCTTTCTATGTTTCATATGTCCCTATTTATATTCTTACATATTAAAATGATGAAGGTATGTCCTTCACGACCTTCGTCTAAAGAGCATTATATCCTAAGGGAGATAATGCTTCGAAGGACGAAGGTCTTTAACCATTAACATTTGTGTTGCCTTGTTCTTAACTCATAGCGTTTGAGAACAAGTGACCAACATTGGCGCCCACCTCCGGTGAACTCACTTCAACTGTTGTGACAATGGCTTCGTACAACAACCAAGTTGTAGCACCTTCGGTTACAAAGCTGGTGCTCCCAATCACAGGCGGTTCAAGCTCAGAGCCAGCTAACAAGAAGCAGAAGAAGGAAGCACAAAGAAGAGTGCAGCATGTTGGGGTGCAAGGACCCTTCATCGGATCCAAGTGATCTCACATCCCAATCACCTTCTCCCAGGAGGATCTTTATCTTAAAGACTGTCCTCATAATGATGCCATGGTTATATCTTGTGTCATCAAGGGATTTCTGGTCTACAATGTTCTGGTTGACACAGGCAATGCAGCGGACATCATCTTTGCACAGGCTTTCAGACAAATGCAAGAACCAGAAGACAAGATTCATGATGCAACACACCCTCTTTGTGGCTTCGGAGGAAGACAGATTGTGGCACTTGGCAAAATAACAACGTAAGTTACCTTCGGTTACATTCACAACACAAGAACTGAGCAAGTTGTCTTTGACATTGTTGACATGGAGTACCCATACAATGCAATCATTGGTCGAGGGACGCTTAATGCCTTTGAAGCAATACTTCATCCAGCATACTTATGCATGAAGATACCTTCGGAGCAAGGTCCCATTGCTGTTCTTGTGAGTCAAGAAGCTGCCAGGAGGGCTGAAGGGAGTTGGACGGATTCAAAGGACATCCATAGCATAGATGGAGCTGAAGCTTGTCAGCAATATAAGCACAAAAGAGAGAAAGCTGCTTTGGCAGATCAGCCGAAGCCTATGCTCCTGTGTGAAGACATAGCAGACTAAAGGGTATTGCTCGGATCTCAGTTATCTGGTGAACAAGAAAGAACTCTGCTAAGATTTTTGTTCAACAACAAAGATGTCTTCGCTTGGACAGCTAACGATCTCTATGGTGTTAACAGAGATGTCATTGAGCATTCACTCAATGTGGATCCATCTTACAGGCCAAAAAAGCAAAGACTTCGGAAAATGTCTGAGGATAAAGCCGAAGGTGCTCGGAATGAAGTAAAGAGACTTCTCAGTGCTGGTGTCATCAGAGAAGTAACATATCCAGAGTGGCTAGCTAACACTGTCATGGTGAAGAAGGCTAATGGGAAATGGAGAATGTGTATTGACTTTACAGATCTCAACAAGGCATGTCCGAAGGACGAGTTCCCTTTAGCAAGAATAGACTCCCTTGTAGATGTAGCAGCTTCTTCGGAACTCATGAGCTTATTGGACTGCTACTCGGGCTATCACCAAATTTGGATGAAGAAAGAGGATGAGCCAAAGACAAGCTTCATAACCCCAGTGGTACTTATTGTTACCTTCGGATGCCTGAGGGGCTCAAGAATGCTAGAGGAAGCTTCAGCAGAATGACAGCCAAGGTTCTTCACTCTCAAATAGGCAGGAATGTGCTAACTTATGTTGATGACATCATAATAAAAAGCACGAAACAAGAAAATCACATTGCCGATTTGCAAGAGAAATTTGCCAATTTCAGGCAAGTTGGTCTTAAGTTAAATCCAGAAAAGTGTGTTTTCGGAGTAAAGAAGGGCAAGTTTCTTGGTTGTCTGGTATCAACAAAAGGTATTGAAGCTAACCCAAGTAAGATTGAAGCTATCCTTCGGATGGAGCCGCCAAATTCAAAGAAAGGGGCTCAACGATTGGCGGGAAGGTTGGCATCGCTGAACAGATTTATATCAAAATCAGCAGAGAGAAAACTACCATTCTTTGAAATACTAAAGTCAGCCGAAGTTTTTCAATGGAGTCTAGCTCAATAGAAGGCTTTCGAAGATATAAAGCAATACTTGATAGACTTGACAACTCTAACTCCACCTTCATCAGGAACTCTGTTACTCCTGTATGCGGCTGCCTCCCATTCTGCAGTCAGTGCGGCACTTTTACAGGAGAAGCAAGATGGCCATGTAAAAAGACAAGCACCAGTATACTTCGTCTCCGAAGTACTCAGTTTATCAAAGAAAAATTACGCAGAAGTGGAGAAGGTGTTGTATGCTGTGTTAATGGCCTCCAGAAAGCTTCGACATTACTTTCAAGCCTATCATATAATAGTCCCTTCATCACAGCCTCTAAAGGACATAATGAGAAACAGAGAAGCTACAGGGAGAATTGGAAAATGGGCTGCGAAACTCAATGAATTCACCATTGATTATGTACACAGATCCTCAATTTAATCTCAGGCGCTAGCATATTTCATTGCTGATTAGACGCCAGGGGCTCAAGGAGAACAAGCAACAAAAGATGCCGAAGCCTGGACGGTATTCTGTGACGGTTCTTAGGGAACCTTCAGCGCTGGAGCGGCTGCTATTCTAATAGCGCCCTCTAAAGTCAGGACATGCTACGCAGTAAAGCTGGACTTTAGTTGTACAAATAATATTGCTGAATATGAAGCTCTTCTATTAGGGCTTCGGAAGCTGAAGGCAATGGGAATAAGAAGGGCAATCCTTAAAACTGATTCCCATGTTATTTCTGGCCATGTAGACAAAAGTAGCAAGGCAAGGGATCCGAAGCTTGAAAAATATTTGGATACAGTCCGAAGATTGGAGGCTTCTTTCGAAGGATTTTCTGTAAAAAATATTCCAAGAGAGGAAAATGAGCATGCATATTTGCTAGCTAAATCAGCGGCACAAAGGCTCCCTTTGCCTTTGGAAGTGTTCTTTGAGACAATAAAAGCACCTTCAGTCGAACTTATGGAGAGAGCAGTGCTTGCAATATCACCTGTACATAGTGAAGATTGGAGGACTAGAATTATATATTTTCTCTAAGGTAACTGTCTTTCGGATGATGAAGTTTATAATAAAAGGATGGAAGTAAGAACAAGGCCATATGTGATCATAGAAGGGGATTTATATAAATATGGAGTCTGCTCTCCATTACTGAAGTGTTTATCCAGAACCGAAGGTCAAGGGCTGATGAAGGAAATACATGCAGGTTTATGTGGATCTCATATTGGGTCTAGGCCTTTGCTGGGGAAGGTTTTCAGACAATAAATTTATTGGCCGAAGGCAGCTTCGGATGCAGCAGATCTGGTTCAAAAATGTGAAAATTGTCAAAGATGTGCAAAAGACCAAAAACAACCTTCGTCTCTAACCCAGTTAATATAGCCAACTTGGCCACTGCAAAGGTGGGGTCTGGATTTGTTAGGCCCACTTCCACCAGCACAAGGAAATTTGAAATATGTTGTTGTAGCATTGGAATATTTTTCCATGTGGATCGAAGCAAAGTCTTTGGACACAATAACTTCAGCCATAGTACAGAAATTCTTTTGGCAAAACATTGTTTGTCGCTTCGGCGTGCCGAAGGCAATAACTATAAATAATGGAACTCAATTTGATGCTGAAATGTTAAAAGATTTCTGTGACCGAATTGGTACAAAAATTTGTTTTGCATCAGTAAGACATTCAGAATCAAATGGGTTGGTAGAAAGAGCAAATGGAATTATAATGACTGGAATAATGAAGTTAATCCTCAACCAGCCTAGAGGAAAGTGGCCAGATGAGTTGATTAAAGTGGTGTGGAGCCACAACACAACTGTGTCAAAGTCAACAGGTTTTACACCTTTCAAGCTCCTATTCGGTGACGAAGCAATAACACCAGAAGAAGCAAAGACAGGATCAATAAGAACAACAGCTTCAGCGGAGGACGAAGCTAATTATCAAACAACAAAAGACATTATAGAAGGGACCAGACTTTAGGCCATAGAACACATCAATAAGTATCAGGCCGAAACAATAAGATGGCGTGATAGGAAAGTTCGATTGAAAAACATCAAGCCAGGAAATTTGGTGCTTCGGAGAGTGGCCAACCCAGATACAGTGGGCAAGTTACGACTGAAGTGGGAAGGTCCTTTTCTGGTAGCATCTTCGTCAAGACCCGGTTCTTACAGATTGAAGGATATGGACGACAACGACATACCTAGATCTTGGAATGCGAATGGGCTTCAACGGTACTATGTGTAATTGATGTAATCTTTTTCATTTTTCCTATGGCACCCTTTTCCTTTCAGGAGGGGAGAAAGATTTTTAATGGGGCCATAGTTTGTAATTTTCATTCTTATTTAGCCCTACGCAATACAAGGGCCAAAATCCCCCAAAGATGTCATATGTAAAATCAGAACCTGCACCATCGAGTGCAAAAGAAAATAGGGAGAAGCTTAAAAGACGTCCCTAAGGGGATGCAGAGCTATAATCACTACAAAGGATGACGAAGCTGCAAAAAGTCGTTCCTAAGGGACCGCAGCGTAAGTTCCAAAGCTCAGAAGTCGTTCCTAAGGGAATGCAGAGCCAAATACCAGCGAAATATAAGGTGCAGAAGCTCCAAAGTCGTTCCTAAGGGGATGCAGAGCTTAAATGCCACCGAAATAGAAGGTGAAGAAGCTCCAAAGTCGTTCCTAAGGGGATGTAGACCTTAAATACCACCGAAATAGAAGGTGAATGTTGGGGGCCTTCATCTTATGAAGGTCCTCAAAAACATGACTATCATGTTTTCCAAGTATAATATACTGTCACAGGAACCTTCGGCCTTGAAATGAAGGTGTGCACGGAGAAGGACGAACCAGTTCCGAAGCTACGGGTGGAGAAGCTTCGGCTTAGCGGCGGAAAATGAAACCGACCTAAAAAGGAAAAGGCTGTCTAGTCCTCAATAGATTACCCTTAGTCAATAATAAATGTCAAGGGCATGGATGTAATTTTTACACAGGCTGCGTCTTGTGCCTATAAATAGTTGAACAGTAACACCGTACTGTTCACATTGAGTGGTAATCACTCGCACATCACTCTCAGACTTTTGCCTTCTATCAAGCCGAAGGTACAAATGTAATTCAATATCATTAATGTTCATTCATGGTTATTCAATAAGAATACAGATGATCTAATGATTTGAGATGACTATTCATATTCTTCATATGCAATTCATGCTTCTACTTTCCATTATATATTGAGATGATGAAAGTATGCCCTTCATGACCTTCGTCTGAAGATCATTATATCCTAAGGGAGATAATGCTTCGAAGGACGAAGGCCTTTAACCATTAACATTTGTGTTGCCTTGTTCTTAATCCATAGCATTTGAGAACAAGTCACCAACATTGGCGCCCACCTCCGGTGAACTCATTCGACCACCCTCGGCAAGCTGTGACCTTTATCATGCCGCCGAAGAAAGCTTCAACACTGGGGGCTGCATTGCAGCCACTAGACATCAACCAAGAAACACTACGCGAAGCTAGAAGCCAAAAGAGGAAGGCTACAAGTCCAACCCCTTAGGAGGAGGAATTAGACCAAGAAATCAGGGACCTCGAAGCAATACATCAGCAGGTCCAAAGGAAGAAGGAGAAGATGCTTCGTCTTGCTGATCTTCAGAAGAAGATCGACGAGGCCGCTGAGGAAATGTGTCATCTCACCCAAGATGACCAGGACCGAAGACCTCAACGCAGAGAGCTTCGTCAGGACAATTCCTACGATGATGACGAATGGTACGATGATTTCCATCATGAAAATTTTGCTTTTGATGATGCTTCTCCTCTATCAACAGAACTGTAGCTACACCATGGCCCCCATCATACAAGCCACCCCAGCTCCCTTTGTATGATGGGCATTCAGACCCGAAGCAGTTTCTAATGAGCTACGAAGCAACCATATCTTCATATGGGGGCAACACTGCAGTCATGGCGAAATCCATCGTCATGGTAGTCAAAATTGTTGCACAAACTTGGTACTCTTCTCTCCGGCCAGGAACAATCACATCTTGGCAAAAGCTGAAGGACATGCTGATCACTAGTTTCCAAGGGTTTCAGATGAAGCCAGTCACTGCTCAGGCTTTGTTCCAGTGTACGCAAGACCACGAAGAATACCACCAGGCGTATGTCTAAAGGTTCTTGCGTCTAAGAGCACAAGCGCCCACAGTGCCCAATGAAATTGTCATTGAGGCCATGATCAAGGGGCTTCGGCCAGGACCTATGGCCCAATATTTTGCCAGGAAACCCCCTCAGACCCTGGAGAAGCTCCTTCAAAAGATGGATGAATATATCCGGGCTGACAATGATTTCCGCTAGAGAAGGGAAGAAGCCTACAGGTTTTCTGAAATGACTAGGGGCTTTGGAGGAAGAATCCACCCTAGGCATGTTAGATCAATCCATAATTCTAGCCAAAGCGATGACAGAGGAAGTCAGCTTCAAAGGCCATAACACAGCTCCCAATCCTCAGGGCAACAACAAAGCTCTTTCAGACCTCTAGGCCCAAGGGGCAGAGGTGGCAGGGGCTCCGGAGGAAGGTATGGGGATCAGCCCAGAAAGCTCTATTGCTTATTTTGTGGTGAAGACATGGGCCACACTACAAGAACATGCCAGGTCACCATCCAGAAGCAAAAAGAGATCGCCGAAGCAAAGGTGCGGCAGAATCAACCGAAGCAGGTCCTACATACTGCTTCGTGCTACTCTCCCTATGTACTAGAATACGTAGGTAATTAACAGCCTGCAACTTCTGCTGCTTCGGCAAGTCATTCTCAAGCTTCCTGGGCCTAGCTCCCTTTACCACCACCATTACCACCTACTCACACCCGAGGCCAGCAGCCAGAAGGGCACCCACATGTGTAGCAGCAGCGTGTACAGTCAATAGCACTGTGCCAGAATCGAAGCATATCTACTGAAGAATATCCTATTTTTAATGTACCTTTTATTTTTTGTCACTTTACTTTCGGTATGAGAAATAAATAACGAAGAATTAAATTTCAATTTCTCATATTAATGGTCTGCATCAATGACAAAAATATGCCTTCTTCACAGACTTCCAAAGCTCAAAAGTCGTTCCTAAGGGAATTCAGAGCCAAAAATCAAGTTCTGAAGCTACAAAAAGTCGCTCCTAAGGGAGCGCAGCGTAAGTTTTCTGCTCAAAAGTCGTTCCTAAGGGAATGCAGAGCCAAAAATTAAAGTTCCGAAGCTACAAAAGTCGCTCTTAAGGGGGCATAGCGTAAGTTTTCTGATCAAAAGTCGTTCCAAAGGGAATGCAGAGCCAAATACCACAGAAATAGAATGTGAAGAAGCTCAAAATCGTTCCTAAGGGGATGCAGAGCTTGATGCCACCGAAATAGAAGGTGAAAAAGATCAAAAGTCGTTCCTAAGGGGATGCAGAGCTTAAAAGACTCAAAAGTTGTTCCTAAGGGGATGCAGAGCCTTGTGTGTTCCAGTGTGGGCGTGTGTGTGTATGGCTGACATCACCATCATTTTGCATCATGTCATCATATCATTCCGCACAACATTACATCATACATCATATTGCATCAACAACAAAGAGATTGGATACGAAGCGAATCTTCGGCAATACATTGATAAAAGAAAATGTGCTGAGGCATGAAGTAAACCTCGAAAAAGAATAATTTTATCAAAACTTCCCAGATGGGGTTCCTTCCTTTACGAAGCATGAAAAGAAGGGAAGGTGTTTTTTCGCTGAAGGCTCAAAAATGGTACGTGCGGAAATATCATGCATCGTAAAGAAATATATTACAGAAATTTACATGTCTAATTAATTGTTTTATACATCAAATGTTATAAAGTATTATTACAATAACATTTAATCTTCCCTAAGAACTTTTTCTGTGGTTTCGTTCAATAGTTTATCGATGACTTCATCGATAATGGAGTTAGCAATGCTTATAACATCTAGTGCTTCCTTCATCTCCGGATCAGCCAAGGGATTGTATGGCTCCGGCAACGGTGATAGCGCAGCTATAGTAGGTAAACTATTAGTTCGAAGCTGTAGTAGGTAAACTATTAGTTCGAAGTCACAAAGTAAGTACCAAAGTTAAAATTCAAAAACAATACCTATGCGTCTTTTGCGTTCAGCCGCTTCTTCAGCTCGCCTAGCTTCTTCTCGAGCATCATGGGTGTCTTTTTCATGTTTCTTTATAATTTCGTTGGCCAATTCTCGGCCACCGTTCACCCAAACATCAGAATAAAACTTTCCGCCCATCAAAGTCGCTTCAGCTGAAGGGTCTTTCGTGTCATCTATGGTGAAGGCAGCTTCAGCTTAGGCTGTAGTTTTGACGTGATCGCATCCAGCCTTTCTCCAGAATAGCCACAACCCTCGGGCGCCGGAAAAAAGCGCAAATATCTCCGTGATCGTTCAGAATTTCCTCAAAAGCTTTGGCTTCCCCGCTTATCCATTCAATGACGCCCTCGGGGTTGCCTTAGATAAAATTTTCCTTAGAGAAAAATGCACCCACTTTGGCAAAACTAGTTTTTAATTTCTTCACGCAATCCAAGGATTTTTCAAAACATCTTTCCTTGGATTCGCGAAGCTCCTCAATATTTTTCTCTACCCTGGCCTTCCACCATTCACTAATTTCTTGGCTAGCCTTTGCAACCTCACAATTTTCATTGGCTTCAGCAAGCTTTTTCTGAAGTTCTTCGATCTCGGCTTTTTGAGCTTCGGCTTGAGCATGGTATTTAGCTTCATCTTCTTTCACTTTACTTACCAATGAAATTAAAATCTTGTCTTTCTCCAAAGCTTCGTTTCTCAGCTCAATCACCTCTGAACGAAGGTTGCTGAGAGCTATTGTGCAGCTCTCGTCTTCGGCGTTCTTTTGTGCCCTCAAGGCATTGCTAAGAATTAAGCCCTACAAGAAAAAGAAAGAATTAAGCATGATAATGAAATACTTCGTTTCCAACTTTAAAGTTAACAGCTTCTGTACCTTTATACTGTTGTATGCAAGGCTATCCGCAAGGTCATCCTTCGGCATGGCAGCGAGGTCGGTCTCGAGCTTCGGAAATCCCATACTCTTGGCTATCTCCCAGTAAATGGATATCTCTTTGTTGTCTGGGAGATAGTATAGGAAATCATCTTCGTTCGTACGATTGAACACTAAGGCCCCCTTCAGATATTTTAGTTTCCGGGCGTAGTGTTTGGCTTCTAAGATTTCTTCTTTGGACAATCTCTTCCCCGAAGCATTTCGAATAATGTAATCAACATCTTCGGATGGAGCTTCGAGGGCAGGAGATTCAGCTTTTTCTGTCACGTCCTGCCTCGCTGCCATGCCAGTATCTAGAGTTTGTTGCTCAGTATTATCCTCAGACACAGCAGGCTTTGTCTAAATGGGCACTAAAGGTCCAGCTTCGACTTCGGCCTGGGCTATCACAGCTTCGGCAATTTTCTTCATAGGGACAGGAGTCAAAGCTTTTGTGGTCTCCATGACTGTGTCTAGCACGCTGGCCATTCTCCTTCTCTTGGGAGTTGTGGCGGGAACCTTTGTCACCTTCGGCAATTCTGACTCTACCGGTGGGCTCAGAATTTCTAGCATCATCACTATTTTTTCTAATTCTGGCTCTCTGGCTGCATCAAGTTTGGCTTCGGCTGGCTCGACTACAGGCACCTTCGGCACTACAATTGATCCATCAGCGCTCAGAGCATCTTGTTTTGCTTCGGTCGTGGAGGTAGTCCCCTCACCAAATTTAGGCACTACGGCCGTTTCAATGTATCAAGGCCGGTGAGTCAAAACATTTATTTTCTTGCCCTTCAGCACAACAGTGGCGACCAAAGCGGCAATTTTCCTCTTTTTTCCTTGCCTCTTCAAGGGGTAGCAGTAATCAGGATATATGAAGCCAATTGCATCAAAAACCCTGTTCAATCTTTTCTTGCCCCGACCCCTGAAGATTGAGGACAAGGCATCATCCTCGGCTCTGGTATATGCCCCAAGCAACTCGTCGCTAGTAGCCTCAATGCATTTCAACCAGTCATCATTCGATTCGTCAAATCAGTCCCTAAATCTGAAGGTATATTTCAATCGAACTAGCCCACCTTTGCTAGATTCAGAAGTAGTCTCCTTCGACATTTCCCAGCTGTCCACAAGTGGCCATACTCTGTAGGCTATGTGCTCTTGAATTATGTCTCTTGTGCCAATGAAAGCACATACATTGCTAAAAGCCTTCTGACATGCTTCGGTATCACTTTCTATAGCCACCTTCGGCCTTCGAAGGCCGAAGCGAGACTAGATGGGGCGTTGGATAATTTCCTTAATATCCTCCATCTCAATCAGATTATTCTTAACATAAAACCACTCCTCCATCCAGGCCCCGGGCCATCTTTTCCGGTATGTTGGAACCGGGTAGCTTGCATTAGAGCGAGCAATAAATCCATAACAACAGAAGTTGTTGTGATACTGTTCTTTGCCGGTGGCCATCGTCTCGTATAACAGTTCATGCATACTGCAAAAACACTTCACGCTCGGTTCCAGCCCCTGGCTTCTTATAGCCCAAACAAATAAGCCCATTCTAATTATAGCTTTGGGAGTAAGTTGATGAAGAAAGATCTGAAATATTTTTAATACTTCAACCAAAAATCTGCTTAATGGGAACCGAAGACCCGCCTTCAAAAATCTTTTGTAAATAACCACCTCATTCTCTTCAGGAGCAGGGGCAGTGCTGTCTCCTCCAACCCTCACAATAGACATGTCACGAAAGTATCTTCCCCTCATAGCATCAACATGGTTTGCTTAATAGTCAATTTTCCGAAGATGGTATGGCTTGGTCGCCACGGCCGATCCTCAGAATCTTCATCTCTACTTTCCACATCAAAGTCATCACTGTCATCAAAATCTTCAGATAAGTCTGCCATTATCTCTTTTGTAATTTTCTTTGTATTGGTTTTTGCCATGGGTTTGTAAAACCCAGCAATAAAAGGGTCCATGACCTTCTTCTTCTCATACATCTCCTTGGATATCTTCTTCTCCTCAGCCATCTTCTCTTCAGACAAGGAACAAACACTTGCTTTTAAGACAAAGCTCGAAAATCAGGCGAGGACTAATAAGCAATAGTTAAAAATCTAAGAAAATAACGCAAGCAATAGAAATGGCGCATCAAATGTCGCCACCGCGGGCTTCTATTTATACGCCTAGTGCATTGCAACTTGGCGGACCCCATTTGTCATTGACTTTCGCTATTCTAGTGAAGGGAAGGTGTTTTTTCGGACCTTCGGCTTAAGGCCTTCGTTCACATTGCAGTCTGAATTTGTTGTTACAGGAACAAATTAATACTTGCGAGGGGCTACTGTTGGGGGCCTTCATCTTCCGAAGGTCCTCAAAAACACGACTAACATGTTTTCCATGTATAATATACTATAACAGGAACCTTCGGCATTGAAATGAAGGTGTGCACGGGAGAAGGACGAACCAGTTCCGAAGCTACGGGTGGAGAAGCTTCGGCTTAGCGGCAGAAAATGAAACCGACCTAAAGAGGAAAAGGCTGTCTAGTCCTCGATAGATTACCCTTAGTCAATAATAAATGTCAAGGGCATGGATGTAATTTTACACAGGCTGCGTCTTGTGCCTATAAATAGTTGAACAGTAACACCGTACTATTCACGTTGACTGGTAATCGCTCGCACGTCACTCTCAGACTTTTGCCTTCTGTCAAGCCGAAGGTACACATGTAATTCAATATCATTAATGTTCATTCATGGTTATTCAATAAGAATACAGATGATCTAATGATTTGAGATGACTATTCATATTCTTCATATGCAATTCATGCTTCTACTTTCAATTATATATTGAGATGATGAAAGTATGCCCTTCATGACTTTCGTCTGAATATCATTATATCCTAAGGGAGATAATGCTTCAAAGGACGAAGGCCTTTAACCATTAACATTTGTGTTGCCTTGTTCTTAATCCATAGCATTTAAGAACAAGTCACCAACAGTGAAGAAGCTCCAAAGTTGTTCCTAAAGGGATGCAGAGCTTAAAGACTCCAAAGTCGTTCCTAAGGGGATGCAGAGTCTGGGTGTGGCTTTGTGTGTGTTGGGACATTCATTTGCACATTACATTACATGATTCATTGCATTCATACAGACATTCATTTAGGCATTCGTAGGATCATCATCATCATAACATGAAGCATGAACAGAAATACTCCAGCTTCGACGATAGTGCTTCGATGAACATGAAGAAGCCTCGTTTTCAAACATATACATTTTATGCAAGGACATGCTTTGTTGTGTACGAAAAGAAGGGAAGGTGTTTTTTTGCCTTTGGCTCAAAAGATACAAGTTTCGTCCTTAGCAAATCAATTTGTACATGGATGAAAAGGTAAAAATATATTACAAGGTATGGACAAATATACACAGTATTGTTTAATTCTCGATTATAGTTTTTTTGCAAAGATAATACAAATGTTCCTAAGGTCTATACAGGCAGGCCTAAAGAGAAGCTTCAGCAGCCTTCGAAATGTGCTTTGGATTATCAACCTTCGGCACCACCATCCTGCAGAAAAACAACGGTATAAGGTAAAAAGTAATTGCAAGAGTCAAGGCAAGCAACGGGTATAAGTTCCATACAGGTTTAAGTAAGTTTCGGGCTTCGTCCCCAGCCAACTCTGGTCCACCCGTAGCCCAAATTTGAGTTATGAATCAGTTTTCGATGCTTCGGGCTTCACTAGGAATATCAATCAAATCTATTGGAGATAGACTGAAGGTTGGTCTATTTACCGTCTTCGCAAGCGTGCAACCAACCTTCAAAAATGCGGTAGCTGTGCCGCGAGAAGCTAGCAGGGCACAGAAGTCACCATGCCCGGCTATCACTTCATCAAGTGCATCAACTTCATTTTCAATATGTTCGAAGGTATTTGATATGTCTTCAACCTAAGTGGTAATATCTTCAGAGTTGGCCCCAACCGAGCTGAAGACCTTTTTCAACCGTTGCACGCAGCAGCTGCCAAAATTCAAGCACGTATCCCAAAGGTCTTTTAAAGATTTCTCCAGTTTCGTATTTTTGTCAGCTTCGGCCTCATATTTTGCTTGCAGATCTTTCTTCTCTTGTTCCAATTTCTTTGATTTTTCTTTCAAGGCTGCTTGGCTTTGGAGAAGCTCCTTGCTTGATCTAGCATTTTCAGCTTGGATTTCTGCAAGCGAACTCTCTATTGCTTGAAGTAGGAAATCTTTCTTCTCTAGAGAAGCTTCGTAATCTTTGATCTTATTTTCCAAGCCCTCGATTATGATTTCATTTTTCTTGTCTTCAAGGTCTTGTTGCATTCTCAGTGCCTTACTTAGCAGCATACAATGTAGAAATAAGCCGACATTGCTTCACCACAAAAATAAAAGAAACCTAGCAAAAGGAATTTTACCTTGAAATTAGAGTAAAACAAACTGCCGACGATATGTTGTTGCCGGTAGCCGCTAATATCAGCTTCAAGCTTCCGGAAGCCGACACTCTTCGATAGAGTGTCGATTATCTTTGCTCCGGCGCGGTCGCGAATGCATCCTAAGGCTCCTTCGTCAATTCCACCAAAGAGCATAGCTTATGGCTGGTAGCCACAGGATATCCCATATTCCTGTAGCTCCTTCTTTTCGGCCTTGGATAATTCTTGACCTACCAGGTTCCGAAGGTCAAAGTCCCTTTCTTCTGAAGCAGCATCATCAATCTTTTTCCCTTTGATAGGCACTATGGCCATGACCTTCTCTGCAGCCGCAGCTGTCTCTTCCGCAGCCATATCCGAGAGAATTTTATCAATCCCTGATAGTGTACTCTCAAGGTTGGCAGCTTCGACAGAGGTATTAGCTTCGGCAATGGCCTCGACGCTTGCAATAGGTGTTATTTTGGATGCCGAGGCCAGCGGCGGTGTCCGCTCGATGGCTTGCATGACATTAACAATTCTTTGTTTTTCCTGACCCCTAGTCTTCTCCTTTACAGCTGAGGGTTGATCCTTCTTTTGTAAAAGTCATGTCAGTTCTGGCCTGAGAGGACTTAGCAGCTTGATGGGTAAAGATTCAGTCATTACCTTTAAAATCTCTGCTATTTGAAAGTCGCCTAGAGGGGGGGTGGATAGGCGAAACCTGAAAATTAAAATTTTATCCCCCAACTAGATCCCTTGATTAGTGGTTAGAACAAGACATACAATTATCGGAGTATAAAACTAAGACCTTGCTTGTAAAGAGTATTGCCTTCTAATAATGCGGAATTGATAAATCAATACTACTAATAAGTCTATGAAAATAAAGCAAGAGGGCTTAGGCAAGAAGAGCAATAACACAAGTTTCCTCTTGCACGATGTTGCTTTACTAAACGAGAATTTAACTTAAAGCAACACCAAATGGAATTAGCAAAGAGTAGTGCAAGAGAAACTTAGAAAGGGAAAAATCACACAAATCACAAGCAATAAGTACACGAGACACGGGTGATTTGTTTTACCGAGGTTTGGCCCTCGAAGGCCTAGTCCCCGTTGAGGAGTCCACTTAAGGACGGGTCTTTTTTAACCCTTTCCCTCTCTTCACCGATCACCCAAGGATCGGCGAGCTCTTCTTCTTCTCAAGGATCACTCTCGATCCCGCAAGGACCACCACACTCTTTGGTGTCTCTTGCTAGCTTTTACAAGCCTCCAAAACTTTGGAGGAAGTTCAATGGGAGTCAAAACTCCACGCACAAATGAACACAAAGATGTAGCACACACTATCTCTCAAGGAATCTCACAAGGCACTAGCGCTAAACTCAAGTGAGTAGCTCTCTCTTGCTTGCTTTCTCTTTTGTGGCACTTGTGTTGGTTGTAGTGGTCTAAATCTTGTGTATAGGATGGATCAATGAATATATGCGGTTGGGAGGGCTTGAGTATGTCAACTAGATGACTTGGAATGTTTCTTGGGATCCCACACCTTGAAGTGGCCGGTTGGGGTGGTATTTATAGCCACCAACCAAATTGTAGCCGTTGGAGAAGGCTGCTGGCGATGGGCGCACCGGACAGTCCGGTGCACCACCGGACAGTGTCCGGTGTGCCGCCACGTCATCTTTCCGTTAGGGCTTGGAGCTGGTCAACCATTGGAGGCTTTGTCCTCATGTGGCACTGGACAGTCCGGTGCGACATCGGACAGTCCGGTGCCCCTCTAACCGTCTGCTCTGACATCTGATTTGCACTGTTCACTTTGCAGAGTCGACCGTTGCGCGAAGTTAGCCGTTGCTCCGCTGGTGCACCGGATAGTCCGGTGGCACACCGGACAGTCCAGTGAATTATAGTGGAGGTGCACCTGGAAAACCCAAAGGTGAAGAGTTTGAAGTCGATCTTCCCTGGTGCACCGGACACTATCCGGTGGCACACCGGACAGTCCGGTGCGCCAGACTCGGGAGCATTTCGGTTTCCTTTGCTCCTTTCTTCTTGAACCCTTTCTTGGTCTTTTTATTGACTTATTGTGAACCATTGGCACCTGTAGAACTTATAGACTAGAGCAAACTAGTTAGTCCAATTATTTGTGTTGGGCAATTCAACCACTAAAATCAATTAGGAAATAGGTGTAAGCCTAATTCTCTTTCACTATTTCAGCAGCGGGCGGTGTCGAAGGAGTCTCCTCTGTTGCCTCAGTTATCTTCGGCTCCGGAATTTCAGCCTTCCTCTTCTTCGAAACCACCACCTTCAGTTCAGGAGCAGTTTTTGTCTTCTTTGAAGCCTTTTCATCCTCCTTTACCATTCTAGTAGCTTGCCTACTCAAAATGCTGACAATTTTTTTTCCTTTTACCCCTTCGGCACCTTTGTCAAGCCCTTCATAATCAGGATATTCAAATTTCAAGGCATCCATCACCTGGTTCAACCTTTGTTTTGGCCAGGTGCCGAAGGCTGCGGTCATCAGTTGGTCTTCCTTTTTGGTATAATTTCCAAGTATTTCATTGCACATTGTCTCGATCATGTCCAACCATTCTTTGATGGTTTTTGAAATTGTTTCCAAATTTGAAGCGGTAAGCAAGTCGAACGAGTTCATGCTTCTTCCCCGCTTCCTTCTTCTTCGGCTTTCCCCAGCCACTTGATGTAGGATATGTTCTATTAGCCAAATATTCTTGCACCAAGTCTCTGGTACTGATCTGCTCAGCTACCACTCTAAATTCCACTTTGGCCAGCTGACAGGGTGACCCCAGTTGCACGTTGCATAAGGGCCGGGTCATTCTGAAACTCAAGCTTAGACGACTCATGACCATGGTCATCAGCTTCTCCCTGTTTTTCTCATCAGCCTTCATATAAAACCATTCATTTTTCCAGCCGGTTGGCCACTTTGTGCGGTAGCTGAGGACTGATGCCTTCGTATCCTTCCGACACACAAAATTATAACAACCAAAATTTTCGTGAAGACCATCTGCCCTGGCCTTCGTCCGATAGTGCAACTCATGCACGCGGTAGAAGGCTTCGGCATCTGGGCTCATCCCTTGGCTTTGAGGGGCCCAGATAAAGACGCTGAGCCTAACAATAGCGTTAGGAGTCAGCTGATGAAGTTATATTTCAAAGTTCTTTAGGACTTCCCCTATCATCTCATTCAGGGGAAATCGCAGCCCCGCCTTGAAGAAGCTCTTGAAAACCACAAGTTCCTCCTTCTTCGGCTCTAGGGTAGTCTCTTCTCCAGCAAATCGAACAAGTTTGCTTTTAGCTTCTCCAAAATAGCCTAGTTTCATCATCATAGGCATGTCGTCTTCAGACACAGTAGATTTTTCAAAATCTAGATGACTAGGCTTCGTTGGGATCAGAATACCGTAGTGTTCCCCGCTCTCAACATCTTCACCCTCAATCACAGTCTTCTCAGCTTCGACATTAGAAGTACCTTCGTCAGCCACAACAAGACCTGATCGTTTCATTACTTCCGAAATTGGTGCTATTTCAATGGCCTCGGTTTCTTCTCCCTCATGAGACACCCTTGCAGTTGATCGCACTCTAGCCATTTTGATGGATTTTTACAGTTTGACGAAGCTAACCTGTAACGCCCTGAATTTGGGGGTAGAATTTTTTCTTCTTTTCTCTCACCAAATTCGGGCGTTACTCTCTTTTCTCTTTCCTGTTTCGCTCCTTCCTCCCAATTCCAAACCCGTATAGTGACGGTGTCCGTGTCATGTATAAACCAAAACCTAAGTGTCATGGTGTTGCATCATGCTGAGGCGCATTTCTTTGTCTGATATCGCGTGTCCGTCTCGTTCTGTCTTGGTTTTCGGTTCGCGATTGGAGCCCGTGTCGTGCGTCTCGGATTGGGTTGTGCGTGTCGTGGGTTTCGATCCGCGAAGTGGCCCGGCCCAACCCAGCCCGGCCCGGTCCGTCCCTGCGCGCCCCTGGCGCCCACACCCCCCCATGCGCCCCCTCTTCTCTCTCTCTCATTTGGATCTCCCGCGCAACAACTTCCCTCTCCCTCTTCCACCTCTCTCTCCCCGTGGTGCCCTAGGAATTGGAGACGGCGATCACCGGAATTTGGCCCCCGAGGTGAGCTCCCCTCCCCTCCCCTCCTCCTCTCTATCCCTCTCCCTCCTCTTCTTCCTCCCCCCGCGCGCGCCCTCCCTTTCCCCTGCTCGCGCGCGCCCCTGCCCTTCCCCGCTCGCCGGCGGCGTGGCCCGCCCCGCCCCTCCCCTGCGCGTGGCGGCGCTCGCCCGCCCCGGCCTTCCCCCGCGGTGGCGCTCGCCCCCCCCTCCTCCCCGTCCGGCGGTGCCCCCCGCCCCCTCCCCTGCCCGCAGCGGCGTGCGGCGGCCCCGCCCCCCTCCCTGCCCGCGGTGGCACGCGGCCCCCGACCCTGCCCGCGCGGCGGTGCCCCGGCGCGGCCCCTACCCCCGGCGCGCAGCTCCCTGCGCGCGGCCTCGGCCCCCTACACGTGGCGTCCCGGCCCTCGGCGTGGTTCGCGTGGCCTTGTTGGCCCCTAGTGCGTTCAGGCAATCAACCTCAGCAGTTCAGGCAGAACCAGCGTCCACCTCAGCAGCATCAACAGTTCCAAAGGCAGTATCCTCAGCACCAATATCAGAACCGTCAGAACAATCAGTCAGGAGGTCAGTTTCAGAGGCAGAATCAGCAGGCACCTCGTCTTCCTGCCCCAGCAAGCCAGCAGAACAATCAGGCAGCACCAGCTCAGGTTGGAAACAGGGCATGTTTCCACTGTGGAGAGCAAGGCCATTGGGTGATGCAATGCCCGAAGAAGGCAGCCCAGCAGCAGTCAGGCCCTAATGCCCCATCAAAGCAGAATGTGTCTCAGCCTGGAGCAGGCAACTGCTCTCAACCGCGCTATAATCATGGAAGACTGAATCACTTGGAGGCTGAAGCAGTTCAGGAGATCCCCGGCATGATAGTAGGTATGTTCCCAGTCGACTCCCATATTGCAGAAGTGTTATTTGATACTGGAGCAACACATTCTTTCATTACTGCATCATGGGTAGAAGCACATAATCTTCCAATTACTACCATGTCAACCCCCATTCAAATTGACTCAGCCGGTGGTAGAATTCGAGCCGATAGCATTTGTTTGAATGTAAGTGTGGAAATAAGGGGGATAGCGTTTCCCGCTAACCTTATAGTAATGGGTACTCAGGGAATAGATGTCATCCTAGGGATGAATTGGCTAGATAAGTATCAGGCAGTTATCAGTTGTGATAAAAGGACAATCAAGTTGGTGTCCCCACTAGGAGAGGAAGTGGTGACCGAGTTAGTCCCGTCTGAGCCGAAGAGAGGAAGTTGTTATCAGATGGCTGTCGATAGCGGTGAAGCAGACCCAATTGAGAGTATCAAGGTTGTGTCCGAGTTCCCAGATGTGTTTCCAAAGGACTTACCGGGTATGCCACCAGAGCGGAAAGATGAGTTTGCCATAGAGCTTCTTCCTGGAACCGCCCCTATCTTTAAGAGAGCTTACAGAATATCCGGACCAGAGTTGGTTGAGCTTAAGAAGCAGATTGACGAACTGTCAGAGAAAGGTTACATCCGGCCAAGCATCTCGCCTTGGGCCGCCCGTGTCCTATTTGTGGAAAAGAAAGATGGCACCAAAAGGATGTGTATCGATTATTGAGCTTTGAATGAAGTCACGATCAAGAATAAGTACCCTTTGCCCAGAATAGAAGATCTGTTCGACCAGTTGAGAGGAGCCAGTGTGTTCTCCAAGATTGATCTGAGGTCAGGTTATCATCAGCTCAGGATTCGACCTTCGGACATTTCGAAGACAGCATTGATTACCAAGTATGGGTTATATGAGTTCACAGTGATGTCTTTTGCTTTGACCAATGCACCAGCGTTTTTCATGAATCTGATGAACAGTGTATTCATGGACTATCTCGATAAGTTTGTGGTGGTATTCATTGATGACATTCTGATTTATTCTCAAAGCGAAGAAGAGCATGCAAGTCATTTGAGGATGGTATTGCAGAGATTGCGAGAGCACCAGTTGTATGCAAAGTTGAGCAAGTGTGAGTTCTAGATCAGTGAAGTCCTGTTCTTGGGTCACATAATCAACAAAGAAGGATTGGCTGTGGATCCAAAGAAAGTGGCAGACATTATGAACTGGAAAGCGCCAACAGATGCTCGAGGAATCAAAAGTTTCATTGGAATGGCCGGATATTATCGGCGATTCATTGAAGGGTTTTTGAAGATTGCGAAACCAATGACAGCGTTGCTAGGCAACAAAGTTGAGTTCAAGTGGACCCAGAAATGTCAAGAGGCTTTCGAAACGCTGAAAGAGAAGTTGACTACGGCGCCTGTCCAAGTCTTGCCTGATGTGCACAAGCCCTTCTCGGTGTATTGTGATGCTTGTTACACAGGTTTGGGATGCGTGTTGATGCAAGAGGGAAGAGTTGTGGCTTACTCGTCCTGACAGCTGAAGGTTCATGAGAAGAATTACCCAATCCATGATCTAGAGTTGGCAGCAGTGGTTCACGCACTGAAGACATGGAGGCACTACCTGTATGGACAGAAATGCGATGTTTACACAGACCACAAGAGTCTGAAGTACATATTCACTCAGTCAGAGTTGAATATGAGGCAGCGAAGATGGTTAGAGCTGATCAAAGACTAAGAGTTGGAGATCCATTACCATCCAGGCAAAGCAAACGTAGTGGCAGATGCTTTGAGCAGGAACAGTCAGATCAATCTGATGGTCGCTCGTCCGATGCCTTATGAGTTGGCCAAAGAGTTTGACAGGTTGATTCTCGGGTTTCTGAACAATTCGCGAGGAGTCACAGTTGAGTTGCAACCTACCTTGGAGCGAGAAATCAAAGAAGCGCAGAAGAATGATGAAAAGATCAGTGAGAATCGGCGACTGATTCTAGATGGCAGAGGCAAAGATTTTCGGGAAGATGTAGAAGGTGTGATATGGTTCAAAGACCGCTTGTGCGTTCCCAATGTCCAGTCTATTCGGGAGTTGATTCTTAAGGAAGCTCATGAGACAGCCTATTCGATTCACCCTGGTAGTGAGAAGATGTATCAGGATCTGAAGAAGAAATTCTGGTGGTACGGAATGAAGAGGGAAATCGCAGAGCATGTGGCTATGTGCGATAGTTGTCGAAGAATTAAGGCAGAGCACCAGAGACCAGCTGGATTGTTGCAACCGTTGCAAATTCCTCAGTGGAAATGGGATGAAATCGGTATGGATTTCATAGTTGGATTGCCTCGCACTCGAGCCGGCTATGATTCCATTTGGGTAGTGGTGGACCGCTTGACCAAGTCAGCCCATTTCATACCTGTCAAGACCAACTACAGCAGTGCAGTATTGGCAGAGTTGTACATGTCCCGGATTGTTTGCCTTCATGGTGTGCCAAAGAAGATAGTGTCAGACCGAGGAACGCAGTTCACCTCTCATTTCTGGCAGCAGTTGCATGAAACCTTGGGTACACATCTGAATTTTAGTTCAGCTTATCATCCGCAGACAGATGGTCAGACTGAAAGGACCAATCAAATTCTTGAAGATATGTTGAGAGCCTGTGCGCTGCAGGATCAGTCCGGATGGGATAAGCGATTGCCTTATGCAGAGTTTTCCTATAACAACAGTTACCAGGCCAGTTTGAAGATGTCACCATTTCAAGCGCTCTATGGGAGGAGTTGTAGAACTCCGTTGCAATGGGATCAGCCTGGGGAAAAGCAAGTGTTCGGGCCAGACATTTTGCTTGAAGCCGAAGAGAACATCAAGATGGTTCGAGAGAACCTGAAGATAGGGCAATCGAGGCAGCGAAGCTTTGCAGACACAAGAAGAAGAGTGCTGAGTTTCGAAGTCGGAGACTTCGTCTATCTGAAAGTGTCACCGATCAGAGGAGTCAGAAGATTCGGAGTCAAAGGCAAGCTAGCACCCCGCTATATTTGTCCGTATCAGATTCTCGCAAAGCGTGGAGAAGTGGCCTATCAGCTCAGCCTACAGAGAATTTGTCCGCAGTGCATGATGTCTTTCATGTGTCTCAGTTGAAGAAGTGCTTGCGTGTGCCAGAAGAGCAGTTGCCAGTGGAAGGTCTTGAAGTCCAGGAGGACTTGACCTACGTTGAGAAGCCAGTGCAAATCTTTGAGGTTGCGGACCGAGTCACCCGGAGGAAGACCATCAGAATGTGCAAAGTCAGGTGGAATCACCACTCTGAGGAAGAAGCAACCTGGGAGCGTGAAGATGATCTGATGGCTAAATACCCCGAGCTCTTTGCTAGCCAACCCTGAATCTCGAGGGCGAGATTCTTTTAAGGGGGATAGGTTTGTAACGCCCTGAATTTGGGGGTAGAATTTTTTCTTCTTTTCTCTCACCAAATTCGGGCATTACTCTCTTTTCTCTTTCCTGTTTCGCTCCTTCCTCCCAATTTCAAACCCATATAGTGACGGTGTCCGTGTCATGTATAAACCAAAATCTAAGTGTCATGGTGTTGCATCATGCTGAGGCGCATTTCTTTGTCTGATATCGCGTGTCCGTCTCGTTCTGTCTCGGTTTTCGGTTCGCGATTGGAGCCTGTGTCGTGCGTCTCGGATTGGGTTGTGCGTGTCGTGGGTTTCGATCCGCGAAGTGGCCCGGCCCAACCCAGCCCGGCCCGGTCCAGCCCTGCGCGCGCACCACACCCCCCCATGTGCCCCCTCTTCTCTCTCTCTCATTTGGATCTCCCGCGCAACAACTTCCCTCTCCCTCTTCCACCTCTCTCTCCCCGTGGTGCCCTAGGAATTGGAGACCGCGATCACCGGAATTTGGCCCCCGAGGTGAGCTCCCCTCCCCTCCCCTCCTCCTCTCTCTCCCTCTCCCTCCTCTTCTTCCTCCCCCCGCGCGCGCCCTCCCTTTCCCCTGCTCGCACGCGCCCCTGCCCTTCCCCGCTCGCCGGCGGCGCGGCCCGCCCCGCCCCTCCCCTGCGCGCGGCGGCGCTCGCCCGCCCCGGCCTTCCCCCGCAGCGGCGCTCGCCCCCACCTCGTCCCCGTCCGGCGCCGCCCCCCGCCCCCTCCCCTGCCCGCGGCGGCGTGCGGTGGCCCCGCCCCCCTCCCTGCCCGCGGCGGCGCGCGGCCCCCGCCCCTGCCCGCGCGGCGCTCGCCCCGCCCCTGCCCCCTGCTCGCCCGGCGCGGCCCCCGGCGCGGCCCCTGCCCCTGGCGTGCAGCTCCCTGCGCGCGGCCTCGGCCCCCTGCGCGCGGCGTCCCGGCCCTCGACGTGGTTCGCGTGGCCTTGTTGGCCCCTAGCGCGTTCCCGCGCGCGCAAAACCCACGCGCGCGGTGATTTTTTTGGTTGTAGTTAATTCTCAAACTCCGTTAGTTAACGTGCTGCGTCACGCGCTTCGTCGCGCGACGGATTTGTCTAATTTCAGATTCTATTTATGTGTTGCGTCGTGCGCTTCGTCGCGCGACAATCCATTTTAATTTCAGGTTGTTTAAGGTGTAACGTCGTGCGTGTATTCACACAACGTTCCACTTTAGACTCAGTTTAGTCGATGTATGCCGTCGTGCGTTTCGTCGCGCAAAGCTTAACGTCTCTTTATAATTAATGCAAAGTGTCTCGTTGCGTGCTCGGTCGCGCGACGAGTCATTAATTTCTTAATTCGTTTTAGAGTGCTATGTCGCGCGCCTCGTCGCGCGACAATTCTTTTTATTTATCTTCATTCGCTTGTAATGATTAGACATGAAACATGACTTTACTTTATGCTAAACATAGTGTCTACATTAGCTTCCTTCTATTAAGCGAGTGGTTAATTTATAATCATTTAACGTGACCGTTTCTCGACTGTCTTTCTCTTTCTCTCTTAACCGTAATTGCGATCCCGCGTGGAATGTCTGTTTACTTACTGCATTCTATTGTATGGTGTACTGTTCTTTTGTATTAAATATGTGGATGTATGTATGCTTGCAATCACATAGAGAACGATTCGGTCGAGGAGCCCGAAGAACTCGCAGGAGAAGCCCCTGAGTAGCAGTCGGTTGGTGGAGGCAAGTGTCCTTTGACCTATCTCTGTCCTATTCATTCTTTAATTCACCTCCCGCATTACACATTTATACTTAAGGATTGACTAGCTTTTGTTATCCATGTCCTTGTTTACCTATTCGGGTCGGATTATTATTGTTTAGCTTTATGCTATTGCTCAACTCTAATCAATGAACATGATGAGATTATATATGATACCTGTTTTCCCTTCTCTTATTATGATGTTGTACTTGTGGCCTTTAAGGGGGCTCGAGCGGTTTCTCGAGTGCCTCTCCGTAAGGACCTGTTCTATGGATGACCGCCCGGGAAAACAGTGCAACCATGAGGGTGGAGTGGGACGCCCTTAGCTGAATAATTAGAGGATCCAGGGTGTAGTTCGCTTCGCCGTCGTGCCGTCAATGGGGCTCGGTGTATGCGGCTCGCTCTGCCAAGGTTGATTTGTCCCTTGGGGAGGAGTGCGGTACATTTAGGAAACCTAACGGGCGGCTACAGCCCCGGGGAATCTTTGTAAAGGCTACATAGTGAAACCCTGCCTATTCACCTTGGTAGTGTTTAAGGGTTTGATCGGCCCGAGGCAAGAGGGAATCACGACTTGTGGGTAAAGTGCACAACCTCTGCAGAGTGTTTGAAAACTGATATATCAGCCGTGCTCGCGGTTATGAGCGGCCAAGGGAGCTCCAATGATTAGTGGTACTTGATCAGAGACATTTTGGTTTACAGGTGGCAATGAGACTTATGGTTTTGGTTATGTCTATGGTGCTGGTAAGTGGTATTATTTCCGTTTGGAAAGGGTACATCGGGCTAATAACTTGGGTTAATGTTAAAACCTGGCTTTCTACTAGTAAATAATAATCTGACCAACTAAAAGAAACTGCTTGACTTACCCCCACATAAAGCTAGTCCACTACAACCAAACAGGATACTTGCTGAGTATGTTGATGTGTACTCACTCTTGCTCTACACACCAACCCCCCTAGGTTGTCAGCATTGCAACCACTGCTCAGGATAAGATGAAGCTGTGGAAGGAGACTTCCAGGAGTTCCAAGACTACGACGAGTTCTAGGTGTGGGTTAGCGGCAACCCCCAGTCGGCTGCCTGTGAAGGCCGCGTTTATCTACGTTTCTTTTCCGCACTTTGATTATTGTAAAGACTATATGGACGTCTCAGACGTATGATGTAATCGAGTATTATTTCCCCCTTTTAATACTATTTGAGCACTGTGTGATGATGTCCATGTTATGTAACTGCTGTGTATGTGAATTGCTGATCCTGGCACGTACATGGTTCACATTCGGTTTGCCTTCTAAAACCGAGTGTGACATAAGCTGGTATCAAAGCCGTGCTGACTGTAGGCCCGCTAACCTAGAGTAGAATGGTCATTCTAAGGACTATAGACCTCTGTCCCTGCCTTGACTGTGATATCCCTTCAAAAGTTGGTCATATCAACCAAAACCTATGTTCTACTGTATATTATACCTTGCTGAAAATTATGTTTTATTCTAACCCTTCATTTATTTATGATTCATTATTTGCTGGTCATATTAATTCTATTCTCACTCTTTTGCTTGTGGTGTCTTTTGTAGATGGCTCATCTTAGACACACTGCCCGAAAGTCTGTCATCCCCTTCTTACCCTCCCGCCTTGCTGAGCGTCCGCTTCGCCGTCCCGTGGCCGGACAGTCCAGCCACTTGGAGAGACTGCACCACTGCCTGCATGAGGAGCAGGAACATCGACGACAGGAGCAGCAGGGCTCTTCTTTCTCGCTCCAGCAGGAGATAGAGTCTGTGAGGAGCTGCTCTCCTGTGCTTCCCCTGGAGGCGCCCCCTGCACCACCACTGGGCGCCCCAGCTTCTGGAGTAGCTGCTGGAGGAGACCCAGATGACGGAGGTGGCGACGACAGCTCGAGCCACGACACCGACTTTTTTGCTGACCAGGAGCCGGAAGGATGGGTTGCTCGACGCATCACTCGCGACGCTGCTCGCGGGTGTCACTTCCACGATGCGCTCGACACCCTGCTACGTCGGGCACTTAACCGGCGTACTTGGTCCATCGAGTATCGCTGTGTGGTCTACCAGCATAGTCGCGGGGTCTACCCGGACCGCTGGGAGGCAACCTGCTTGGTGCGCCGTCCGGAGAACAGTCTCCAGGGTGCAGAGGCCTGCTCAGAGCACTATTCTATCTCTGAGCGGGACTCAGCTGAGGCAGCCAAGCAAGATGCTGCACGGCGTGCGCTTTCGCACTACTGCTTGGTTCTCGGTAGGGTAGCTGACGGTCTCGACCTGAAGTATTACCCCCGCCGTCCATCTTGCAGCACAGGAGGCGTGATTGTTTCACCTGCTGGTGAGGACAATCCTAGGTTGAGCAGCACAGTCAACCTAGCCGCCATGCTAAACACGGAGCTGGACCATGCACTAGACGAGCTCAGTAGGGCTCGTGCTGAGATAGCCCTGCTACGGGCTGAGCGCGCGGAACGGCGTCACCTGGATGATGGTTCCCCCGCTCCCGTCGGGACTCAGCACCCGTACCGCTCACCTCGGCGTGGATGCCAGTCTTATGGCAATCCCGACTGCAAGACCAAGATAAATCTAGAACCATAGATAGCTAGAGTCGGATCTTGTAATTAATACAAAATATATACGTAGAAGCTACAGTCTTAGTTTTAGTCTCGCTTTTAGTTAGTCTTAGTTAGACAGGGTAGTTTGCTATATCCTGTGCATTTATACTTGTCATGATGAACTATGTTTGGTTTGGATCTTTGTAATGACTGTCACCAGAGTGTGGGTATCCCCTGCATTATGGTTTACCTGTTATATGTTAATGGAGTTAGTTATATAGTTGGGAAACCTTTTATTCCACTTTCCTCTTTATCTGAGAAGCTGTGTGGTCTGTGTTGGAGATCAGTGAAGATGCTCATCTGTTCAGTGCTGTTGAAGAATTCTATACTCTTTTCTTATGCTGCAAGATTTGCAAGATCTGTTCTGATGTGTGGTTGCATTCTGCAGATGTCAGAGAATAGGCACAGAGGAGGAAGGCGTGCTCAGCAGGAGCGAGCCGCTCCGTAGGATGAGGTGCCCCAGCAGCAGCACCTGCCGCCCCCGCCCCCGATGTCGATCGAGCAGATGTTACTGATGCAGACTCAGGAAGTTCAAGCCATCGGTCAGACTCTAGCCGCCATTCAGCAGCAGCAGCAGCAACAGCAGCAAGCACCACCTCAGCCTCAGATGCCTAAGATGCCCAGAGACAAGCGTTCTGAATTCATGAGAGGTCATCCACCAACGTTTGCTCACTCTTCTGACCCCATGGATGCTGAAGATTGGTTGCGCACTGTGGAGCGGGAGTTGCATACCGCTCAGTGCGATGACAGGGAGAAAGTCCTGTATGGTCCCCGTCTGTTGAGAGGAGCAGCCCAATCATGGTGGGAGTCTTACCTCGCCACCCATGCCAACCCCGATGCCATCACTTGGGAAGAGTTCAGAGGTAGCTTTCGTCAGTACCATGTGCCTGCAGGTCTGATGACAGTGAAGAAGGAGGAGTTCTTGGCCCTTAAGCAAGGGTCATCATCTGTCAGTGAGTATCGAGACAGGTTTCTGCAGTTGTCTCGCTATGCTCCTGAAGATGCCAACACCGACGCCAAGCGACAGTACCGTTTCTTGAGAGGCTTGGTTGACCCTCTGCACTATCATCTAATGAATCACACCTTCCCGACATTCGAGCACCTGATTGACAGAGCAATCATGACAGAAAGGAAGCGTAAGGAGATGGAGGATCGTAAGCGCAAGATCAGTGGACCCCAGCCTGGAAGCAGCAGCCGCCCTCGTTTCTCAAGCAACCAACCTCAGCAGTTCAGGCAGAACCAGCGTCCACCTCAGCAGCGTCAGCAGTTCTAAAGGCAGTACCCTCAGCACCAGTATCAGAACCGTCAGAGCAATCAGTCAGGAGGTCAGTTTCAGAGGAAGAATCAGCAGGCACCTCGTCTTCCTGCCCCAGCAAGCCAGCAGAACAATCTGGCAGCACCAGCTCAGGTTGGAAACAGGGCATGTTTCCACTGTGGAGAGCAAGGCCATTGGGTGATGCAATGCCCGAAGAAGGCAGCCCAGCAGCAGTCAGGCCCCAATGCCCCAGCAAAGCAGAATGTGTCTCAGTCTGGAGCAGGCAACCGCTCTCAACCGCGCTATAATCATGGAAGACTGAATCACTTGGAGGCTGAAGCAGTTCAGGAGACCCCCGACATGATAGTAGGTATGTTCCCAGTCGACTCCCATATTGCAGAAGTGTTATTTGATATTGGAGCAACGCATTCTTTCATTACTGCATCATGGGTAGAAGCACATAATCTTCCAATTACTACCATGTCAACCCCCATTCAAATTGACTCAGCCGGTGGTAGAATTCGAGCTGATAGCATCTGTTTGAATGTAAGTGTGGAAATAAGGGAGATAGCGTTTCCCGCTAACCTTATAGTAATGGGTACTCAGGGAATAGATGTCATCCTAGGGATGTATTGGCTAGATAAGTATTAGATAGTTATCAGTTGTGATAAGAGGACAATCAAGTTGATGTCCCCACTTGGAGAGGAAGTGGTGACCGAGTTAGTCCCGCCCGAGCTAAAGAAAGGAAGTTGTTATCTGATGGCTGTCGATAGCAGCGAAGCAGATCCAATTGAGAGTATCAAGGTTGTGTCTGAATTTCCAGATGTGTTTCCAAAGGATTTACCGGGTATGCCACCAGAGCGGAAAGTTGAATTCGCCATAGAGCTTCTCCCTGGAACCGCCCCCATCTTTAAGAGAGCTTACAGAATATCTGGACCAGAGTTGGTTGAGCTTAAGAAGCAGATTGATGAGCTGTCAGAGAAAGGTTACATCCGGCCAAGCACCTCGCCTTGGGCCGCCCCTGTCTTGTTTGTGGAAAAGAAAGATGGCACCAAAAGGATGTGTATCGATTATCGAGCTTTGAATGAAGTCACGATCAAGAACAAGTATCCCTTGCCTAGAATAGAAGATCTGTTCGACCAGTTGAGAGGAGCCAGTGTGTTCTCCAAGATTGATCTGAGGTCGGGTTATCATCAACTCAGGATCCGACCTTCGGACATTCCGAAGACGGCATTCATTACCAAGTATGGGTTATATGAGTTCACAGTGATGTCTTTTGGTTTGACCAATGCACCAGCGTTTTTCATGAATCTGATGAACAGTGTATTCATGGACTATCTCGATAAGTTTGTGGTGGTATTCATTGATGACATTCTGATTTATTCTCAAAGCGAAGAAGAGCGTGCAAGTCATTTGAGGATGGTATTGCAGAGATTGCGAGAGCACCAGTTGTGTGCAAAGTTGAGCAAGTGTGAGTTCTGGATCAGTGAAGTCCTGTTCTTGGGTCACATAATCAACAAAGAAGGATTGGCTGTGGATCCGAAGAAAGTGGCAGACATTCTGAACTAGAAAGCGCCAACAGATGCTCGAGGAATCAAAAGTTTCATTGGAATGGCCGGATATTATCGGCGATTCATTGAATGGTTTTCGAAGATTGCGAAACCAATGACAGCGTTGCTAGGCAACAAGGTTGAGTTCAAGTGGACCCAGAAATGTCAAGAGGCTTTCGAAACACTGAAAGAGAAGTTGACTACGACGCCTGTCCTAGTCTTGCCTGATGTGCACAAGCCCTTCTCAGTGTATTGTGATGCTTGTTACATAGGTTTGGGATGCGTGTTGATGCAAGAGGGAAGAGTTGTGGCTTACTCGTCCCGACAGCTGAAGGTTCATGAGAAGAATTACCCAATCCATGATCTAGAGTTGGCAGCAGTGGTTCACGCACTGAAGACATGGAGGCACTACTTGTATGGACAGAAATGCGATGTTTACACAGACCACAGGAGTCTGAAGTACATATTCACTCAGTCAGAGTTGAATATGAGGCAGCGAAGATGGTTACAGTTGATCAAAGACTATGAGTTGGAGATTCACTACCATCCAGGTAAAGCGAACATAGTGGCAGATGCTTTGAGCAGGAAGAGTCAGATCAATCTGATGGTTGCTCGTCCGATGCCTTATGAGTTGGCCAAAGAGTTTGACAGGTTGAGTCTCGGGTTTCTGAACAATTCGCGAGGAGTCACAGTTGAGTTGGAACCTACCTTGGAGCGAGAAATCAAAGAAGCGCAGAAGAATGATGAAAAGATCAGTGAGATTCAGCGACTGATTCTAGATGGCAGAGGCAAAGATTTTCGGGAAGATGCAGAAGGTGTGATATGGTTCAAAGACCGCTTGTGCGTTCCCAATGTCCAGTCTATTCGGGAGTTGATTCTTAAGGAAGCTCATGAGACAGCCTATTCGATTCACCCTGGTAGTGAGAAGATGTATCAGGATCTGAAGAAGAAATTCTGGTGGTACGGAATGAAGAGGGAAATCGTAGAGTATGTGGCTATGTGCGATAGTTGTCGAAGAATTAAGGTAGAGCACCAGAGACCAGCTGAATTGTTGCAACCGTTGCAAATTCCTCAGTGGAAATGGGATGAAATCGGTATGGATTTCATAGTCGGATTGCCTCGCACTCGAGCCGGCTACGATTCCATTTGGGTAGTGGTGGACCGCTTGACCAAGTCAGCCCACTTCATACCTGTCAAGACCAACTACAGCAGTGCAGTGTTGGCAGAATTGTACATGTCCTGGATTGTTTGCCTTCATGGTGTGCCAAAGAAGATAGTGTCAGATAGAGGAACACAGTTCACCTCTCATTTCTGGCAGCAGTTGCATGAGGCCTTGGGCACACATCTGAATTTCAGTTCAGCTTATCATCCGCAGTCAGATGGTCAGACTGAAAGGACCAATCAAATTCTTGAAGATATGTTGAGAGCCTGTGCGCTGTAGGATCAGTCCGGATGGGATAAGCGATTGCCTTATGCAGAATTTTCCTGTAACAATAGTTACCAGGCCAGTTTGAAGATGTCACCATTTCAAGCGCTCTATGGGAGGAGTTGTAGAACTCCGTTGCAATGGGATCAGCCTAGGAAAAGCAAGTGTTCGGGCCAGACATTTTGCTTGAAGCCGAAGAGAACATCAAGATGGTTCGAGAGAACCTGAAGATAGCGCAATCGAGGCAGCGAAGCTATGCAGACACAAGATTCAACCTAAGTGGTAATATCTTCAGAGTTGGCCCCAACCGAGCTGAAGACCTTTTTCAACCGTTGCACGCAGCGGCTGCCAAAATTCAAGCACGTATCCCGAAGGTCTTTTAAAGATTTCTCCAGTTTCGTATTTTTGTCAGCTTCGGCCTCATATTTTGCTTGTAGATCTTTCTTCTCTTGTTCCAAGTTCTTTGATATTTCTTTCAAGGCTGCTTGACTTTGGAGAAGCTCCTTGCTTGATCTAGCATTTTTAGCTTGGATTTCTGCAAGCGAACTCTCTATTGCCTGAAGTAGGAAATCTTTCTTCTCCAGAGAAGCTTCGTAATCTTTGATCTTATTTTCCAAGCCCTCGATTATGATTTCATTTTTCTTGTCTTCAAGGTCTTGTTGCATTCTCAGTGCCTTACTTAGCAGCATACAATGTAGAAATAAGCCGACATTGCTTCACCACAAAAATAAAAGAAACCTAGCAAAAGGAATTTTACCTTGAAATTAGAGTAAAACAGACTGCCGACGATATGTTGTTGCCGGTAGCCGCTAATATCAGCTTCAAGCTTCCGGAAGCCGACACTCTTCGATAGAGTGTCGATTATCTTTGCCCCGGCGCGGTCGCGAATGCATCCTAAGGCTCCTTCGTCAATTCCACCAAAGAGCATAGCTTATGGCTGGTAGCCACAGGATATCCCATATTCCTGTAGCTCCTTCTTTTCGGCCTTGGATAATTCTTGACCTACCAGGTTCCGAAGGTCAAAGTCCCTTTCTTCTGAAGCAGCATCATCAATCTTTTTCCCTTTGATAAGCACTATGGCCATGACCTTCTCTGTAGCCGCAGCTGTCTCTTCCGCAGCCATATCCGAGAGAATTTTATCAATCCCTGATAGTGTACTCTCAAGGTTGGCAGCTTCGACAGAGGTATTAGCTTCGGCAATGGCCTCGACGCTTGCAATAGGTGTTATTTTGGATGCCGAGGCCAGCGGCGGTGTCCGCTCGATGGCTTGCATGACATTAACAATTCTTTGTTTTTTCTGACCCCTAGTCTTCTCCTTTACAGCTGAGGGTTGATCCTTCTTTTGTAAAAGTCATGTCAGTTCTGGCCTGAGAGGACTTAGCAGCTTGATGGGTAAAGATTCAGTCATTACCTTTAAAATCTCTGCTATTTGAAAGTCGCCTAGAGGGGGGTGGATAGGCGAAACCTGAAAATTAAAATTTTATCCCCCAACTAGATCCCTTGATTAGTGGTTAGAACAAGACATACAATTATCGGAGTATAAAACTAAGACCTTGCTTGTAAAGAGTATTGCCTTCTAATAATGCGGAATTGATAAATCAATACTACTAATAAGTCTATGAAAATAAAGCAAGAGGGCTTAGGCAAGAAGAGCAATAACACAAGTTTCCTCTTGCACGATGTTGCTTTACTAAACGAGAATTTAACTTAAAGCAACACCAAATGGAATTAGCAAAGAGTAGTGCAAGAGAAACTTAGAAAGGGAAAAATCACACAAATCACAAGCAATAAGTACATGAGACACGGGTGATTTGTTTTACCGAGGTTCGGCCCTCAAAGGCCTAGTCCCCGTTGAGGAGTCCACTTAAGGACGGGTCTTTTTCAACCCTTTCCCTCTCTTCACCGATCACCCAAGGATCGGCGAGCTCTTCTTCTTCTCAAGGATCACTCTCGATCCCGCAAGGACCACCACACTCTTTGGTGTCTCTTGCTAGCTTTTACAAGCCTCCAAAACTTTGGAGGAAGTTCAATGGGAGTCAAAACTCCACGCACAAATGAACACAAAGATGTAGCACACACTATCTCTCAACGAATCTCACAAGGCACTAGCGCTAAACTCAAGTGAGTAGCTCTCTCTTGCTTGCTTTCTCTTTTGTGGCACTTGTGTTGGTTGTAGTGGTCTAAATCTTGTGTATAGGATGGATCAATGAATATATGCGGTTGGGAGGGCTTAAGTATGTCAACTAGATGACTTGGAATGTTTCTTGGGCTCCCACACCTTGAAGTGGCCGGTTGGGGTGGTATTTATAGCCACCAACCAAATTGTAGCCGTTGGAGAAGGCTGCTGGCGATGGGCGCACCGGACAGTCCGGTGCACCACCGGACAGTGTCCGGTGTGTCGCCACGTCATCTTTCCGTTAGGGCTTGGAGCTGGTCGACCGTTGGAGGCTTTGTCCTCATGTGGCACTGGATAGTCCGGTGCGACATCGGACAGTCCGGTGCCCCTCTAACCGTCTGCTCTAACATCTGATTTGCACTGTTCACTTTGCAGAGTCGACCGTTGCGCGAAGTTAGCCGTTGCTCCGCTGGTGCACCGGATAGTCCGGTGGCACACCGGACAGTCCAGTGAATTATAGCGGAGGTGCACCTGGAAAACCCAAAGGTGAAGAGTTTGAAGTCGATCTTCCCTGGTGCACCGGACACTGTCCGGTGGCACACCGGACAGTCCGGTGTGCCAGACCAGGGATCATTTCGGTTTCCTTTGCTCCTTTCTTCTTGAACCCTTTCTTGGTCTTTTTATTGACTTATTGTGCACCATTGGCACATGTAGAACTTATAGACTAGAGCAAACTAGTTAGTCCAATTATTTGTGTTGGGCAATTCAACCACTAAAATCAATTAGGAAATAGGTGTAAGCCTAATTCTCTTTCACTATTTCAGCAGCGGGCGGTGTCGAAGGAGTCTCCTCTGTTGCCTCAGTTATCTTCGGCTCCGGAATTTCAGCCTTCCTCTTCTTCGAAACCACCACCTTCAGTTCAGGAGCAGTTTTTGTCTTCTTTGAAGCCTTTTCATCCTCCTTTACCATTCTAGTAGCTTGCCTACTCAAAATGCTGACAATTTTTTTCCTTTTACCCCTTCGGCACCTTTGTCAAGCCTTTCATAATCAGGATATTCAAATTTCAAGGCATCCATCACCTGGTTCAACCTTTGTTTTGGCCAGGTGCCGAAGGCTGCGGTCATCAGTTGGTCTTCCTTTTTGGTATAATTTCCAAGTATTTCATTGCACATTGTCTCGATCATGTCCAACCATTCTTTGATGGTTTTTGAAATTGTTTCCAAATTTGAAGCGGTAAGCAAGTCGAACGAGTTCATGCTTCTTCTCCACTTCCTTCTTCTTCGGCTTTCCCCAGCCACTTGATGTAGGATATGTTCTATTAGCCAAATATTCTTGCACCAAGTCTCTGGTACTGATCTGCTCAGCTACCACTCTAAATTCCACTTTGGCCAGCTGACAGGGTGACCCCAGTTGCACGTTGCATAAGGGCCGGGTCATTCTGAAACTCAAGCTTAGACGACTCATGACCATGGTCATCAGCTTCTCCCTGTTTTTCTCATCAGCCTTCATATAAAACCATTCATTTTTCCAGCCGGTTGGCCACTTTGTGCGGTAGCTGAGGACTGGTGCCTTCGTATCCTTCCGACACACAAAATTATAACAACCAAAATTTTCGTGAAGACCATCTTCCCTGGCCTTCGTCTGATAGTGCAACTCATGCACGCGGTAGAAGGCTTTGGCATCTGGGCTCATCCCTTGGCTTTGAGGGGCCCAGATAAAGACGCTGAGCCTAACAATAGCATTAGGAGTCAGCTGATGAAGATATATTTCAAAGTTCTTTAGGACTTCCCCTATCATCTCATTCAGGGGAAATCGCAGCCCCGCCCTGAAGAAGCTCTTGAAAACCACAACTTCCTCCTTCTTCGGCTCTGGGGTAGTCTCTTCTCTAGCAAATCGAACAAGTTTGCTTTTAGCTTCTCCAAAATAGCCTAGTTTCATCATCATAGGCATGTCGTCTTCAGACACAGTAGATTTTTCAAAATTTAGATGACTAGGCTTCATTGGGATCAGAATATCGTAGTCTTCCCCGCTCTCAACATCTTCACCCTCAATCACAGTCTTCTCAGCTTCGACATTAGAAGTACCTTCGTCAGCCACAATAAGACCTGATCGTTTCATTACTTCCGAAATTGGTGCTGTTTCAATGGCCTCGGTTTCTTCTCCCTCATGAGACACCCTTGCAGTTGATCGCACTCTAGCCATTTTGATGGATTTTTACAGTTTGACGAAGCTAACCCGTCTGACGAAGTTAACCTTAAACGATGAAGTGTTCGATTGAAAGCGCAGTGCAGAAAGCTTCGGCTAAGGTTAAATTTTTTAACAGCACAACACTGCAATGGCAATGAATGTTGTGGTAACTCTTCATCAACCCGTCTGTTTATATAGTGCTGCAGGTGGGAAGGCGAACCGCCAGGTCGCCTGCACTCGCTGAACGGTGGACCACTAGACGCTTGGAATATTATAATCGTTTCTCAGCAACGAGCTCAGGGAAGGTGTTTTTCGGACTTTTAGCATTCTGAAGCCTTCGAGTTTTTCACGGATTGAGCTTGTTATGAAAAATGATCTAGCACCGCGAAGGGGCTACTATTGGGGGCCTTCTTCCCCGCCGAAGGTCCTCTAAGCAAAAACACCTTCGACAAGATGACATGCAAGCAGGCGTGACATGAAGATGTATGCCAACTTAAAGAGGAAAAGACTGCATAGTCCCTGATAGTTTGTGTCATGGTTATGATTAGTTGTCAAGGACATGAATGTAATTTTGTCCCGGCTGTGTCCCGTGCCTATAAATAGATGAACATTACCTCCGTACTGTTCATGCTGACTTGTAATCACCCGCACGTCACTCTCGGACTTTTACCTTTTGTCAAGCTGAAGGTACAAATGTAACTTACTATCATTAATGTTTGTTCATGATTATATAATGACAATATGAATAATCTAGAGATTTAATATAATTATTCAAGCTCTTTCTATGTTTCATATGTCCCTGTTTATATTCTTACCTATTGAAATGATGAAGGTATGTCCTTCACGACCTTCGTCTAAAGAGCATTATATCCTAAGGTAGATAATGCTTCGAAGGACGAAGGTCTTTAACCATTAATATTTTTGTTGCCTTGTTCTTAACTCATAGCATTTGAGAACAAGTGACCAACACTTATGATAGTGCAAGGTTTGGAGAGGCATTTAAGCTTAAACATTTATGAGGGATCGTCCTACTTATTTTATCGCACGCAAGGACATATATGCAACATGAACAAGTAGAACATTAAGAATGGCATTCACACAACAGTTGTGATTTGGTATGGCTTACTGTCACATGGTGATCCCCATCTTCGATAATCTATCCATCATGATGATCTCCATCTCCATGATATAGGTATGGCATCCTTCAGGTGATGAGTCCTTCAAGACCTATCTAACATATGCTGGTAAACAAATTACATATACGCTTTGGATCATCACATGTTGACACGTAGGTCATTCCATTAAATTTGGACAATACATATGGCTCCAGCCGTATTGCCCTGGTCACGACACGCATGTCATGAATAATTCATTAATATGCATCATATACACACAATAGCCATACCGATCACAAGATGTCCGGCAAAAAACAGGTTAGACAAACATGTTTCTATATGTTCGCCACTATAATAGATAGCCACGACAGTCCCATGCATCGTATGTATGTAAATTCCACTAAAAATCTCATGCGATTGATCAAATCAACCCAAATCCGAGACTTTCGACCTGAAGGAGATTACACTCATGAAGTCGATCTGTTACGTCAATCTGCTAGTTGTGTATGCAATTAGCCCTAATGGTGATTCCAGCCAGTAGGGGCAAGTCGCACACATAACAGAGAAGGACGAACTAATCACTTTAGTCATATAAGATGTAATCTACTCCAACCCCTTAGAACCAAATGATCTAATCACACCGTGCATCAAGTAGATCCATCTCATGAACCTAGATCCAGACCTAAAACTAGCAGAACCTGCCTCTGATACCACTTTAGGATTATGGGGAGGCTACGCTAGCGAAAAACAAAATTTTCAACCCCATAAAACCAAGAACTACTCCAGTTATAGGTCATGGAATTACCACTAGACGAGCAGCGCAGCAGAAGACGTCTCGATGTAGATGAATGTGTCGAGCAGTGCCGTGCAGTTGCCGGTGTCCTTCACGTCCTCGCGTGGTTCATCCTAGTGCTCTAGATGCAGCACCTCTGAGGTATCCATATGTACAGGGAGGAAGCGCTGCATACCGAACTGCTAGGTTCGCGATGGTGGCTGTGCGAGGGCGAGAGGCGAGCGGCTGCTCGTTTGCTGGTGGTGAATTAGGGTTAGCCTAACCGCGCCCCCAGCCCTCATTCTATAGGCGTTATAGTGGGCTTCTGACTCCGAGGCCCATCAGTAACCCTAAAGCCTAGTCTAATTTCGGATCTAATCCGAGTTAGGCTTCCTTCTCCTTAAGTGTGTGACCCTATAGGTTCACGTACAAATAGACATGGCCCGAGTACTCTTACTCGGCCCAATAATTGATAGCGGCCTCTAGCAAAACATGTCAACTCCTATGCGCACGTAAATATCATATCAGACGAACCATAGCAACATTACGTATATGTTGTTCCCTTTGTCTCACGATATTTGGTCTGGCTCTAAGCTGACCTCTCTTTCTCGATACTGTGAATTGGAATCCTTTCAATGGTTAACTCTTAACCCTAGCATGGCCATGCATTTCTTGATCCAATCACTCGAGGGGCCCAGAGATATCTCTCTCAAGAAGAGAGGGACAAATTCCATCTTGACTGACCATGCCTCATAGCATGCTTCCTGACTAACCCAAAACTACCTTTATAACTACCTAGTTATGGAGTAGCATTTGATAGTCCCTATGTAGGTCAATCGACATCTTGAGAACATGCGACGATCTCAGTTCTAAGGACATAGTATACATGTTGCAAAAAGAGAACTATATTACAATATCTCACATTGGTCGGTCCAGCCTGATGTCATACATGCGCCCACATTATTAGTTCGACATCTCCATGTCCATGACTTGTGAAATGTAGTCATCAACTAATATTGTGCTAGTCATCGACTCTGACTAGGGACATCATTTAGAATAACCATACAAGTAAAGAATCTCACAAACAATTCACATATTTGCTAATCAATATAAGGTGCCTTTCATGGATATTCAATTAAGCAATATATATCATGGATACAAAGAAATATGCTCATCTCTATGATTATCTCTAGGGCATATTTCTAACAATTGTACCCTTTACCCACAAGTTGTAACACCCCAGGTGTTGGGGACTTGTTCTCAAATGCTATGAATCAAGAACAAGGCAACACAAAGATGTTAAATATCAAATACCCTTCGTCCGCTGAAGCATTGTCTCCTCAAGGGTTTAATGAACTTCGGACGAAGGTCACAAACATAATATTACGAAGGTGACAAAGATAATATAAAACGATGTAAAATGTAGAACATTAAAGATAAATATGTTGGAGATAAATGGCATCATTCATATATTTTATTATTTGAATCCAAAATGTTTGAATACAATGTTTAAGGTATGCTTATACCTTCGCCTTGACAAGTAATAATTCCCGAGTGATGCCCTTGCAATTACAGGAATGCGTGAACAGTAAAGGGATACTGTTCACTATTTATAGGCACAGGACACAGCCTGTGAGGAATTACAATCATGCCCTTCATAAAAGTTTACAACAATGACTCAGACCCCTACAGGCTAAAAGGTCATTCTATCTTTAAGTCGGTTCGACCCCTCATCTTCGGATATGTTATAATCCCGAAGCTTCATGAATGATACCTTCGTCGTCACGTACGAACAGCTTCAGCCACAACTGTTTCTTTCTGCAGGACCTTCGGCGACGAAGCATGTTCCCAACAGTAGCCCCTTCGCGGTGCTAGATCGTTTTTCGTAACGAGCTTGATCAGTGAAAAAAGTCTCTTAGGCTTCAGGAAGCCGAAGGTCCGAAAAACACCTTCCCTGAGCTCGTTGTCGAGAAACGATACAGTTTTCGAGCGCGTAGCGATTCCACCATGCGGGTTCACTATTCTGGTTTTTGCGGTCCACCGTTCAGCGGGTGCGAGCAACCGTTTGCTTGGTGTAAAAATCCTGACGATTCACCTTCTTTCTTGCAACACTATATAAACAGATTGGTAGGTGTGAAGTTACCACAGCATTCATTGCTATTGCACTGTTTTGCTGCCAAAATTTTTAACCATAGCCGAAGCTTGACTTTCGCATTCGAACGAAGCTCTAGTTTAGCGTCTGCTTCGTCAGAACAAGGGCTTCAGGAGAAAGGTTATTAATTTCCGAGCAATTTTCAAGATATTCAAAATCAAATGGCCGGAGTGCGCTCTACTGCTAGGGCTGAGCGCGAAGGAGACGAAGCCGAAGCTGCGGAAACTGTCCCTATTTCGGAAGCAATGAGGCGAAGTGGGTTGGTGACATCGAAGAACACCCCTGCTACCGAAGCAGAACAAGCAGATATTGAAGAGACTGATTCTGAAGATGATCACAATATCGCAATACCAAGCAAGCCTAGCCACCTGGACTTCGGAAAGTCAACCATCTCCAAGGCTGATTTCCCAAAGATGGTAAAATCGGGCTACTTTAGCGAAGATGAGAAGAAGGTGGTTCGCTTCGGTGGAGAAGAAACTACCCCGAAGCCACAGAAAGATGAAATAGTGATTTTCAAGATTTTCCTCAAAGCTGGTTTGAGATTTCCTTTGAATAGGATGATTGTCGATGTGCTAAAGAAGTTTGGTATCTATTTTCATCAACTTACTCCTAATGCCATTGTCAGACTTAGTGTTTATATTTGGGCTCTCCGAAGCCAGGGGGTGGAGCCATTTGCTGAAGGTTTCTGCCGGGTACACGAGCTACATTATCAAACTAAGGCCAGAAAAGATGGGTTACATGAAAATTTTGGTTGTTATAATTTTGCCTATCGGAAGACTACAAAATTTCCTGTGATCAGCTACCGAAGCAAGTGGCCGGCAGGCTGGAAATCGGAATGGTTCTACGTCAAAGTTGACGATGACAAGGAGAAGCTAGTACAGAGCCCGCTTGAACTGATCTTCGGAGAGACCAGACCCCACTGCAATATGACACCAGAAGGTCCAACTCAAATCGCGTTGACTGAATTCAGGACTATTGCTGAGCACATTGGCACTAGAGATCTTGTGCAGGAATTTCTGTCGTTCAAAATATTTCCAACTATGAAGGAATGGGCTATGCCGAAGCTCGAAAAAGAGAAGAAAGAGGGGGAACTTGTCCGCCTGCCCTACCACTACAAGTTCAAGAAATATTTTAAAGAACCCTGCCAAAAATGGCTCGAAACAATCGAAGTAATGAGTACTGAAATTATTAGGAATTATTCTAAAAAAGAAGATCAATTGATGACAGCAGCCTTTGGCACCCGGCCGAAACGAAGGCTAAACAGAGTGCTTGATGCTATAGGCTTTGAATACCCTGACTACGAGCGGCTAGACAAGGGTGCCGAAGGGCAGAAAAGAAAACGAGTGGCTAGCACTTTAACTAAAGACGACGAAGATCAACCAGAAAAGAAGAAAGAAAAGCTTGAACCGAAAGTAGTTGCTCCAAGAAAGAGAAAAGCTGCATCTCCGAAGCCTGCATCTCCAGAACCAGAGAGATTGGTCCGAGATGAGGAAGCGTCTGTGACACCTTCTGCTGCCGAAGAAGAAGAAATTTTGAAGGTAATGACTCAATCTTTGCCTGTCAAGCTAAGTCCGCTGGCACCGGAACTGATAAAGTTTTTTCAGAAGGACAAAAAACTTCGGCAGCAGAAAGTCCTGTGAAGCCGAAAAAACGGAGAATCATTCAAGTGACAGATGTGATCCATCAGACGCCGCCACCGGCGACGGTGTCAAAAATTGCCTTTGCCGAGACTGCCGAAGCCGAAGGCGCCGCAGCCGAAGCTACCGGAGTGGAAACCACTGAAGCTGAAACCGGCGAAGCCGAAGCTACTGGGGCCGAAGCCGAAGAGTCGAACCTGGAAACCACACTTGAGGTTATTGACAATATACTCCTGAAAATGGCTGAAGAAGAAGCTGTTATGGTTGCGGTGAACACGGCAACTGAAAAGGGGAAAGAGCAAATTAATGAAATTTCGGAGGAACGAGATTTTAACTTTCAAGATTTGCTTGGACAAGAGCTAACAGACACCGAAAAAGAAGAGTTGAAAAAACATGTCATATCTTGCGGATATAAATCAGGAGCTATGCTATTTGGTGGGGTCAACGAAGGGAAGTTAAGATGCCTTCGGAACCGTACCGAGGCCAAAATTGTTAGAACCCTCTCCAAAAGCGTTGGCTTGCCGAAGATAGAAGCAGACCTCTACAGGTACCAGCGACATCATGTCGCTGGCAGCCTGCTCTACGCGAATTTTAAGGTAAAAATATTATTATTATTTTATTATTGTTATTTTTTGTGTCTTTCTCTGACGAAGGTTGTTTTGGCAGAGTATATTATTAAGTAAAGTGCTGAAAATGCAACAAGATCTTGAAGAGGAGAAGGACAAAGCTATCATCAAAGATTTAGAAGAAAAAGTTGAAAACTACAAAGCTGTTCTGAAGAAGAAGGACTTCGCCATTCAAGATCTTGAAATTATGGCTAAAGAACACGAAGGTGCTTTAGAAAAGAAAGACTTTATTATTCAGTCTATGGAAGGCTCCTTGGCCGAGGTCCAAGCCGAAAATGACAGTTTAAAGAATGAACTACTCAAAAAGTCGGAGAAATATGAGCAAGAAAAAAAGAAGCTTGAAGCAAGTCTCAAGACTGAGGTCGAGAAAAATTCAAATTTGCAAGAATCATTGAAAGATCTCCAAGAGAAATGTCTAAATTTCGGCAGCCGATGCGTGCAGCGGCTGAAGGACGTATTTCACTCTATCGGAGCCAGCTCTGAAAAGTTTTCACCTTCAGCCGAAAACCTGCCCAACACCTTGGAACATATTGAAGGCGAGGTTGATGCTCTTGACGAAGTTATTGGGGGGCATGCCGATTTCTGCGCCCTGGTAGCTTCTCGAGGCACAACTGCCGCTTTTCTGAAGGCCGGCTGCACTCATTGGAAAATTGTGAATAGACCAAACTTTAGCTTGTCAGTAGCAGACTTGATTGATATCCCGAGCCTAGCTCGAAGCATCGGGAATAGATTTATGACCCAGATTTGGGTAAATGGCGGACGAAGGATGGATGGTGACGAAGCTCGAAGTCACCTTAAGCCGGTAAGAAACTTATATTTGTTACTTTTACCTTCTCCTTGAAATTTGCACCTTTCTTATTCTGCTCCTTAATATGTGCAGGACGACGAAGCTGAAGTATGACGAAGCTGAAGCTTGATAGTTGCTAAAATAGACTTTCCTACAAAAAATTCTGAAGGGATCTTTGTAATATCATTATGGAAAAAACTTATGTAAATTTGTACATACCTTGTAATATATTCTGTCTCCTTTGTCTGTGTGCAATCTGCTTTGCTGTGGACGAAACTTCTCTTTTTGAGCCGAAGGCGAAAAACACCTTCCCTTCTTTTCGTACACAACGAAGCATGAAAACTTCCTCTTTCTACGAAGTCTTTCCTCATTGACGAAGCATCTGACTTTTTTGTGTGGTAAGATGATGATTCTATATGTCTAAATGAATGTTTATGAGTGCAAATGACATGATGTAATGTATCGTGCAGATGAATATCTGGACACATATTCAAAAATCATAATCATAGACCTTCATCCCCTTGGGAATGATTCAAATTTTTCTGCCGTTTACTTTTCGGCTTCACCGTTTATTTTTCGGTGTATTAGCATTGACTTTTCGCTGTAAGCCTCCCTTAGGAGCTTCTTCGCCTTTTACTTTCAGCGGAATCAGCGTTGACTTTTTGCTGTAAGCATCCCTTAGGAGCTTCTTCGCCTTCTACTTTCGGCGGAATCAGCGTTGACTTTTCGCTGTAAGCTCTGCATTCCCTTAGGAACGACTTTTGAGCTTCTCCCTATTTTCTTTTCTTTTTCCTTTGCATTTACATTTACATTTTTGGGGGATATCATTCTTATAGAATTGAAATAAGGGAAATTACATGTTGTGGCCCCATTAAAAACCTTTCTCCCCCTTTGGAAAGGAAAAGGGTGCCACAAAAAAGAATAGAAAAAATTACATCAAACTAAACATAATATCGCCGAAGCTCATCCGCATTCCACGATCTAGGGATGTCATTGTCGTCCATATCCTTTAATCTGTAGGAACCGGGTCTTGACGAAGATACTACCAAAAAAGGGCCTTCCCACTTCAGCTGTAGTTTGCCTACTGTGTCTGGGTTGGCCACTCTTCGAAGCACCAAATGTCCTGGCTTAATGTTCTTCAACCGAAACTTTCTATCACGCCATTTTATTGTTTCGGCTTGGTATTTATTGATGTTTTCCATAGCCTGAAGCCTGATCCCCTCTATAGCATCTTTTTCCACAGAGCAGTCAGCTTCATCTTCGCCTTTTGCCGAAGCTATTGTTCTTATTGATCCTGCTTTGGCTTCTTCCGGGGTTATTGCTTCGTCACCAAACAATAGTTTGAATGGCGTAAAGCCTGTTGATCTTGACGCTGTTGTGTTATGGCTCCACACCACTTTGATTAATTCTTTTGGCCACTTTCCCCTGGGCTGATTGAAGATTGACTTCATTATTCCTGTCATTATGATCCCATTAGCTCTTTCGACTAGTACATTTGATTCTGGATGTCGAACTGACGCAAAATGGACCTTCGTGCCAATTTGGTCACAAAACTCTTTAAAAGTTTCGAAGTCAAACTGCGTTCCATTGTCCACAGTAATGGCCTTCGGCACTCCGAAGCGACAAACAATGTTTTGCCAGAAAAACTTTTGGACAGTGACCGAAGTTATTGTGGCTAAAGGCTTTGCCTCAATCCATTTAGAAAAATATTCCACTGCCACTACAACATATCTTAAATTTCCTTGTGCTGGTGGTAGTGGACCTAACAAATCAAGGCCCCACCTTTGCAACGGCTAAGTGGGTTGTATTAACTGAGTTAGAGACGAAGGTTGTTTTTTTATCTCTTGCACATTTCTGACAACCTTCACACTTTTGCACTAGTTCCGCTGCATCCGAAGCTGCTTTTGGCCAATAAAATCCTTGGCGAAAAACTTTTCCCAACAAAGGCCTAGATCCAATATGAGATCCACACAGGCCTGCATGTATTTCCTTCATCAATTATATGCCTTCGGCTCTGGATAAACACTTGAGCAACGGGGAACAGACCCCACGCTTGTATAATTCCCCTTCTATAATGACATATGGTCGAGCTCTTACTTCTATCCTCCCGTTATAAGCTTCGTCATCTAAAAGAAAATTAACCTGAAGGAAAGAGATGATTTCAGTTCTCCAATCTTCACTATAGACAGGGGATATGTTGAGGACCGCTCTTTCAAGAAGCTCGACCGAAGGTGCTTTTATTGTTTCGAAAAATACTTCCGAAGGTAAAGGCAGCCCCTGTGCTACTGACTTGGCTAATAGATCAGCATATTCATTTTCTCCACGAGGAATGTTTTTAACAGAGAATCCTTCAAAGGAAGCCTCAATCCTTCGGACTGTATCTAAATATTTTTCAAGCTTTGGATCTCTTGCCTTATAGCTCTTGTCAATATGACCAGAAATAACTTGGGAATCAGTTTTAAGAATGGCCCTTCTGATTCCCATTGCATTTAACTTCCGAAGACCCAAGAGCAGAGCTTCGTACTCAGCAATATTGTTTGTGCAACTGAAATTAAGTCTTGCCGCATAACAAGTTTTAACTTTGGAAGGTGAAACCAACACAGCAGCTGCTCCTGCTCCGAAGGTTCCCCAAGACCCATCGCAAAACACTGTCCATGCTTCGGCATCTTTATTCGTTTCTTCCTCCTGAGCCCCTGGCGTCCAGTCAGCAATGAAGTCTGCCAACGCTTGGGACTGAATCGAAGATCTATGCACATAATCAATACAAAATTCATTGAGCTCTGCAGCCTATTTTCCAATCCTTCCAGTAGCTTCTCGGTTTCTCATAATATCCTTCAACGGTTGTGAAGAAGGAACAATTATATTATAAGCTTGAAAATAATGCCGAAGCTTCCTGGAGGCCATCAAAACAGCATACAGTACCTTCTCCAATTCTGTATAATTTTTCTTTGATAAACTAAGAACTTCGGATACAAAGTATATTGGGGCCTGCTTCTTGACTTGGCCTTCAAGCTTCTCCTGAACAAGTGCTGCACTTACCGCTGAGTGCGAAGCTGCCACATATAATAACAAAGGAGCCCCTGGCGTTGGTGGAGTTAGTGTTGTTAGATCTATTAAATATTGCTTCAGCTCTTCGAAGGCTTTCTGCTGGACTGGTCCCCATTGAAAAACTTCGGCTGACTTCAGCACTTCGAAAAATGGCAAATTTCTCTCTACTGATCTAGATATGAATCTGTTGAGAGATGCCAGTCTTCCTGTCAATCTTTGAGCCCCCTTCTTTGTACTTGGTGGTTCCATTCGAAGGATAGCTTCGATTTTGTTTGGATTAGCCTCAATTCCTTTTGTTGAAACTAGACAACCAAGAAATTTCCCCTTCTTTACTCCGAAGACACATTTTTCTGGATTCAGCTTTAAACCAGCCCGTCTAAAATTAGCGAAGGTCTCCTGCAGATCAGCAATGTGATTATCTTGCTTCGTGCTTTTCACAATGATATCATCAACATAAGTTAGCACATTCCTGCCTATCTGAGAATGGAGAACCTTTGCTGTCATTCTGCTGAAGCTTCCTCCAGCATTTTTAAGCCCTTCAGGCATTCGAAGATAACAATATGTTCCACTAGGGGTTATGAAGCTGGTCTTCGGCTCATCCTCCTTCTTCATCCAGATTTGATGATAGCATGAATAACAATCCAACAGACTCATGAGCTCTGATGAAGCTGCTGCATCAACTAAGGAATCTATCCTCGGCAATGGAAACTCATCCTTCGGACAGGCCTTATTGAGATCAGTAAAGTCGATACACATCCTCCATTTACCATTGGCCTTCTTTACCATAACAGTGTTAGCCAGCCATTCTGGGTACTTTACCTCTCTGATAACTCCGGCACTGAGGAGTCTTTTCACTTCATTCCAAGCACCTTCAGCCTTATCATCAGACATCTTCCGAAGCCTCTGCTTCCTGGGTCTGAATGATGGATCAACATTAAGGGAGTGTTCAATAACATCCCTGTTAACTCCGCAAAGATCATTAGCTGACCAAGCAAAGACATCTTTATTGTTGAACAAAAACCTTATCAAGGTTTTCTCCTATTCTTCGGACAATTGAGATCCCAATAGTACCTTCTGCTCTGCTATATCCTCACATAAGAGCATGGGCTTCGGCTGATCAGCCGAAGCAGCTTTTTCCCTTCTGAACTTGTACTGCTCACAAGCTTCAGCTCCATCTATGTTATGGATTGCTTTTGAATCTGTCCAATTTCCTTCGGCCCTTCTGGCAGCTTCCTGACTTCCATGAATAGCAATGGGCCCTTGGTCCGAAGGTATCTTCATGCAAAGGTAAGCTGGATGAAGAATTGCTTCGAAGGCATTGAGAGTACCACGACCAATGATAGCATTGTAAGGATACTCCATGTCAACAATGTCAAACACAATTTGCTCAGTCCTTGTGTTGTTGACAAATCCGAAGGTTACTAGCATGGTAATCTTCCCAAGTGCTACAATTTGCCGCCCTCCGAAGCCACAAAGAGGGTGCGTAGCATCATGGATCTTGTCTTCGGGCTCTTGCATTTGTCTAAAAGCCTTAGCAAATATGATATCTGCTGCACTGCCTGTATCAACCAAAACATTATGGACCAGAAATCCTTTGATCACACAAGAGATAACCATAGCATCGTTGTGTGGGTAGTCCTTGAGTTGAAGATCTTCTTGAGAGAAGGTAATTGGAATGTGAGACCATCTTGACTTGATGAAGGGTCCTTGCACCCCGACATGCTGTACCCTTCTTTGTGCCTCTTTCTTCTGCTTCTTGTTAGCTGGCTCTGAGCATGAACCGCCTGTTATGGGGAGTACCAGCTTTGGAGCCGAAGCAGCTCCAGCTTGATCATTGAACGAAGCCATTAGCTCAAAAAAAAGGGTGGAAGTGAGTTGACCGGCGGTGGGCGCCAATGTTGGGGACTTGTTCTTAAATGCTATGAATCAAGAACAAGGCAACACAAAGATGTTAAATATCAAATACCCTTCGTCCGCTGAAGCATTGTCTCCTCAAGGGTTTAATGAACGTCAGACGAAGGTCACAAACATAATATTACGAAGGTGACAAAGATAATATAAAACGATGTAAAATGTAGAACATTAAAGATAAATATGTTGGAGATAAATGGCATCATTCATATATTTTATTATCTGAATCCAAAATGTTTGAATACAATGTTTAAGGTATGCTTATACCTTCGCCTTGACAAGTAATAATTCCCGAGTGATGCCCTTGCAATTACAGGAATGAGTGAACAGTAAAGGGATATTGTTCACTATTTATAGGCACAAGACACAGCCTGTGAGGAATTACAATCATACCCTTCATAAAAGTTTACAACAATGACTCAGACCCCTACAGGCTAAAAGGTCATTCTATCTTTAAGTCGGTTCGACCCCTCATCTTCGGATATGTTATAATCCCGAAGCTTCATGAATGATACCTTCGTCGTCACGTACGAACAGCTTCAGCCACAACTGTTTCTTTCTGTAGGACCTTCGGCGACGAAGCATGTTCCCAACACCAGGTGTTTATATTCCGCTCGACAACGAGTATGGATTTAAGCATGTAATATCAGTGGATAAACGGACGCTAAATTTTAATCATCTTCGCCTATTACGATTTTAATATTGCATCTTTTTCATCCGTCGCGAGTGCGACGCCATTTTTATTTTTATCCATCCGAGCTCTTCCTAAATTTTCGTGATATTCGGAACATAGTTGTCCGAAAGTTGGTGCGTCCGGCGATCAGTTAAAACTCATCGCCCGAATGGATACGAATTCGGAAGCCCGACTCACTCGGATGATTTATCTCCAAACACATTTAAGTAGAACTCGACGACCAAACTGTTCGAGGCTAAATAATCTAAGTCGCGCACTGTCCGAGAAAAAAATCGTGCGCGAGGATATGATCTAAATTATTCTTCAGCGCACTTTAGAAAAATAATAAAATGTATCCGATATTTAGTCCGGTTTCGTGTTGCCCAAAATAGTCTCGAAAACTATCTAAATGAAATGTAGTCCGAACCGTAAACCTTGGATTTTTTTCGTTTCGTAACTCGGTAAATGCGCCATTTGGGGTAGGCTGTTTAAATAGACCGAAACCAGAACAATTGCTAGCCAATTCGGTTTCCTATTTCAAAATCCGAGAAGATAATATGCGTTGTTGTATAGTGCATCGACCTTTTAATCATCGCTAAAAACCCCGATTCAAAAATATCTGCAATCTCTGTTTAAAAAAATGAAAAATATCTTCAGCTTTATCCCCGCCGCCTCTCCTCTCCCTGATATTCCATCTGCGCGCTGGGAGAAAAATCACGCCGCCCTCCCCTGATCTATTTCTCTGCCACGCGCGGTCCTTATCTCCTGCGCTTGCTCTATCTCTCTCCCTGATACCGCGTGTCCATTTCCTCTACTTCCCAGCCGAGCACTTCTCCTTCGCCCAAGCCCGCGCGCTCCTTGGTGCCGCGCCCCTCCCCTCCACCCCTCCCCAGCTCCTTCAAGCAGCTGGCATCTAGTTTCTTTTCCTCACTCGGCCATGGTGTCCAGTTCCTTCCGGCGTGCTTCCTCCCGACCTCGTACTTGCTTCAAGCTACTGGAGCTACCTCCCATTCGAGCTCCTCTTCCATGGCGCCGAGACCTCTTCACTCGCTATCTCTCTGATCTGAGCGTCGCAGTCCCTGGTTGGACGTCGCCCTCATTGAAACTCCACGGTCGCCGTGGTCTCAGACGTTGTCCCCTTTCCAGTATCTGTCGCTCTCCCTGCCGAGTTCCCTACCCCTGGCCACCGTGAGCTCGCGCCCAGCTCGGAGTTCCTCCCTGCGCCCAGCTTGGATTTCTTCCTCCCACTCGACGAAGCCTTTCTCTCTCTCTCCATGGTCGTCTCCTCTCCTGCTCGGCCCTGCCCAGCTCCCGGTGCCAGATCCCCTTCCCTGCGTGTCGCGCTGGCGTCCTCCGCATCTCCATGGCCGCGTGCGTGAGTTCTTCGGTGGGTCACGTGTCGGGATCCTGACCGCGCGCCGTGAAGGTCTCTGGCTCCTTGCTCGGTTTCCGGCTTCAGCTTGCTGCACGCTCATCTTCCATGGCTGCGTTCGTCCATCTCCTTGCTCGTCCCTGCGCACAGTCGAACTCCTTGCGCCGTTCCTCTGCTGGCAGCTGTTGCTAGGCTTTGATGTTGCGCGTGATTTGGCGGCCATGTCCCTTCGCCAGTGGTCTTCTCGTCGCATGCACTAATTGCCTTGTGTGTTCAGCCGCAGGCGCAGTCGTGCCTTCGCATCCTGCGTCCTCGACTCGTTCACATTGTCGCCGTGGAGTTACCATCTCGCCGTGATGCCACACTCGCTACCCTCCGCGACATCGCGTCGCTCGCCCTCAGTTGTTGACGTCCTGCGCTTTATCTCAGCGTCACCGTTCGCGTCGGATATTAAACCTCCGCATGCCCCAGCTGTGTCGTCACCACGTTCATGCGTTGCCATTCGCATTTTATTTTTATGCCGGCATAAGAATCCCAAAACAGTGTGGGAAACAAGTCCCTGGTCGATGCCCTAAGTGCTCGGCGAAAGGCCAGAACAAGAGAAAGTGAAGCTCCGTTTTATACTCATCAACTGTTTGATCGAAGATTTTATTCGGAGGCTGTCGATGTTCTCGCAAGCTTTAAGTCGGACTTGCTTTGGATGAGAAGTCTCTGATGTTCGAGTGAGGCGAGGCCTGTAGGCGTTCTCTCGGGACTCAACCAAATGTCTAAATTTGAAACCGTCATCGCCCTCGCGCATATCGAATCCATTCGGTCTTGGTAAGCCAATTTATTATTTCAGTTAATCGAGTTGGATTAACTAGACTTATTAGTCGTGATGATTCTCGTGTCTAGTAGGCGTACTGTGTGAGGCACTCTATATGCTTACTATTTTAGGTATGCTGCTCTGTGGCATCGTTCCTAATTAAATGAATAGCATCGACAAGTCTATTTCGGTTAAAATATGAGAATTTCATAATAAAGGGGTCTACAATAATGTTTTAAGTCATTAGGCCTTAAAATTATGGTCTTATAAAGATCTACAGTCCTTAATAATACTCTACTTACGAGACTATGGAATAATAAATTTTAAAGCTAATGGTAAAGCTGCTAATTGTTATTCTATGTTCGAGGTATACTAGATTAATTAACCTAAGTATTGTTAGTCTTTGATATTAGGTGTTAGCTAAGAAAAATATAACATTCATGCTTACTGTGTTGTTCGTAATTTTTGAGTTCAATCTGGTTGAGCTAGGAAGGCACGGCTATTGCACTTAGTCACATATCGATAACTAGAGTTTCCGTATGAAATAGTACAATGCCTCGCCGCTAGATGTTTAATTCGCTATCGCGTAGCACTATTTAGGTTTGTAATATTCCTGTTTATATGCATTCTTGTGCATCGTGCATCTCAATTAGGTACGATAATTGATCGCGTGATGCGGAAGACGAGCCAAGTCGACCCCAAGCGTGGGCTAATCCGCAGGATAATGCTGATGGACAAACCTGAAGATGGTTAAATCAAGCAAGTGCTTAGCCGAGAGATGATCGTCAAGTGGACATCGTCTAACAAACACTAACGTAGTGTTTATTCTAGGCAAGCCCCGGTGCATGCAACCCCTTTCCTTGTGTTTTTAAATAATTTTTGCACACTTTAAGTCTAGTGAAATGTGCATTAGGTTTATAGGAGTTGCTTGGAACCCTTTGATGCATTGCCTTCCTTGATATCCATACCTTTATACATACTTCTGGTGAAGTATCAAAATATGATTTACAAAAATGCTTAGCCCTGCTCAGATCTTGTGGATAGAGGTTGTCTTTTGCATTAAGGCCTAGCTCAGGGGTTATCCTGAGGAAAGATGGCTTCTACCTGCAAGAGTATTTTCATTGAGAGCGTGGTGGGATCTTACTGCAAAGTTCCCTTTGATGCTCTTTTCATCCTAGGAACATAAACAATCCTAAGGATGGAAGTACTTAAATCGAGAATTGGGCTAGGAACATGTGATGTTCTACCCAGGTTAGTTAAGGATTGGATGCGTTTGTAGGCCTGTTGATCAAGGACTATCTTAACTAGCCACATGCCCTGGAAATGGGACACGGTAAGCTTGAACCTGGCTATTCCATACATGAAAAGACAATCGCGCACTGGGAGTGGAGAGATGGCGAGAGTGGCACGTACCCTCCTGGCAAAGGACCGCCTAAAAGGTGTGGTGTGCTCTCGGGTGGCGTGGACCTGTTCATGCAGTGGAGGATCCGCGGGAATGGTAGACATGCAAGGTTTACGAGAAACATATGTCGTGTGGTTAGAGATCCTCAGCTGAGTAAATTGATTCGGATCACCGTTATATCCCCGAAGAGTGGAGACTTGATCTCCGACCTACAACCTAAGTCAGGATGTGAACCTCATGAATAAAAATGATGTTGTATTGATGAGATGGTGAAATTAGACTAGATGCAAACAAGGTCTATTAATACTTAATCAAGCATTAAAATGTTGAAAGTAAGGACTCACTTTAGTAAGATATTTCTGCAAAAGTATTTAAGTTGATTCTCGATAAAAGCCTCTCCTTGATTCCTAAATCCAGCATACCCTTGAGAGTCTTTTCTTTAGTCAGGTAAGTCTTGTTGAATAATTCCATACTCAGGGTTTTATTCCCTGTTGTTTTTCAGGCTATAGTTTTGTGCCGCTGATTATGGTGTTAAGTGCCGGTGGGCTCGGCCTTCTTATAAGTCTAAGTACTTCTTCTATACTTCTTATTGAGGATGGTCACTTGAGCTAGCATATATTTCAAACTTATACTTTTATAATAACTCCGATAAAATAATGTAAATTTTTTGTAACCTGTAAAATTTGGTAATAAGATTTCCGCTGCAAAAATGTTGTGTGTGTGATTGGTGTTACTTAATCCCGTGGTTCTGGTTGTAAGTGGTTTATCCGAGGTCCTTGGGGCACTCGGACGGAACCTGTTAAGTTATTTGGTGCACATGCATAGCCGTCTGAGGCCTTTGAGACAAGGACAGGTGCATGTGGGCCCAATAGCTTGGGAGGTTCTGCCACAGCTGGTATCGGAGCAGGATTAAGTATATACGGTCACATACGTATTTTCAAACCAAAAGTTTTGGTTTTAGAAAACCTATTTTCAACTAAACACATTATTTGGCTTTGAAAAACAGTTTTGAAAAACTATAATGCTAGCGACATCCTCTGTTAAGCCCTAAACTAAGAACTATCAGGTGGCTTAGTTGAAAACCATAACCCATAACCGGGTGGGTATTGCATACATGTGTATTGTTATTTTGAGGCCATTTAGTTTTGAATGGATCAACGCTCAGGTAAGGTGAGTTGTGAGAGCATGACCGAACAAACGTCGGTCTAGGGAAGAGTATAAAAAGCGCTTGACTATATACATGTTGCACATATGTATATATGAAGGCTGCGATGTGGAGTATTTACTTTTCTGGGAATCAGTACCCCATGAATGTGTATGGGTATACAAACATGGGAATACTGAGAAGTATAATATACTTGTAACGACGCACCTACGCTCAGGTAAGAAGGTGAGTTACCATAATGGGTTGCCCTATGGTTAAAGTGTGGCAACGGCGCCTATGCGTGGCTCGGCGCTTAATGATGAGCTGACCTCCATATAGCAATATATGGAGTATAAACTGTGATAAACTGTCATGTGTGAATTGCATCATGGGAAATTGGGCTGTGATGGATTTTTCTGCAGGTACACTAACCTCGAAAATGTATGTGTAGCTGACGACTAGCAAAATACCGAGAGAACGTAAGTATGCCACCGAGATAGAATGCTATTGCCACATTATGTTGGCAAAACTTGTGAGGACGAATAGGACGAGCATGCATCCTGATTGTTGCATTATGTTTGTCACCTATATATCCAAAATGCTTCTCTCGTCCTTACTCCAGTAACTAGTGATTGTAGATAATGTGGTGTAATGTTGTATTATGAACTTCGATGAAATAGTTGTCCTCCGTTCTTAGGAAATATGTTTAGATGTTATATATGTTTGCTCTTGTACTTGGTGTGCCGATAGAAGGTTGGTGATTTATTTAAACCCAAAACTAGGCCATGTCCTTATTTAGTGAACTATGACCCAAATATGAATTTTCCATTATCCTGCCATGACCAAACACATACAAGTAAATGCTTAGATAATTTCTTTGCTGGACATAAAGTGTACTCAGGTTTAAAACAAGAATCTCGAGTCATGTTTCCTTCTAAAATCATTCCCTTGTTCGATTTGTGCAAGCTGATGTCTCTATTCCAGATTTCCAGTTTGCCTGTTCTTGAAGATCGCAATGTTGCTTTATCAACCTAACCTAGGAAAGTTCTGTCTGACCATTTTCTTAAGTTTGATGCCTTTGGTTTCCTCATATCTATCGAAGGCATACCAACTTAATCTTATAATTGTTTTTCCTCGTATCTAATCATATACTAATCCTTGACCCTTGTGATCTCTATGATGGGCATAGAAATATGCTTGGGGCTGAATAACAGTCTCCCATCATATTCCCTCATCAACCAGTTTAGGTTATGGCCATGCCTTGTTCATTTCATCGAGCCATGATCTATTTGACTCTCTACTTGTAACCATTCTTACAGGTGGAGTATCTCTTGTGTATATTGTCGCCCTTGCTCAATCCGTTTGTGATGAGTGAGATTTCTTATTGGTTACGTCTGGTAATGGCGTTATGACTAAAATTGATGATGCCGCGACAAAACCGGGGGCCTTCTGTGTGTGCGCACACATGGTTGTGCTGCTCGGCACGCGCTGGTATCACAGTTAGTAGTTGTGATCCATTATGAGACTATGTCAATACGTTATCTTGGCACAATCTGTTTTTGCTACATGAGATTCTTTATTGGTGCCTGTTCGGTAATGGTGTCATGGTTAATGACTTATGGTGCCGCAGCGAAACTGAGAGCCTCCTATGAATGCGCACACAGGATTGTGTTACTTGTCGGATGCTGGTACCGAGGTCTCTGGTCATGATCCATTATGGAATTACACTGATATGTTATCTTTTGTAGATCTTTCCCTTGAAACAATTTCTATGTTGCTTGTCGAGTGATCAAGCAACATCTATCATCTTTGTTGGATCAAAAGGGCATACCACTTTCATGTGTGGTCTCTTTTCCTTTACTTTGATGGTGACTTCACACATACATGTTCCCTTTGCATCCTTTGTGTAAAGGTGAAGCGTTGAAGCTTTTTAGTGTTGAGAGACAACTGATTAGCTCTCAAAATGGAGATCTGTTTCCCCTGCTGCTGAAATGCAGGAGTTTGTTCCTTCGCTCTTTAATTTAATCCCTGTATTTCCGAACCATGTCGGTTCATCTCACATGAAGAAACGGATGAACAACCTGACCAAATGGATTTCTACCCAAATGCATGACCTTTTTTCTGGCAAATGTGAACTCTGAACCCTTGGCTTACCGATGGTACTGAGAGGACTTGCTCAATGTCAAAAGTAGTTCAACAAGTTGGTTTTACTAACTTGTAATTGCCCAATGAACAAAGGTTGAGTTTGGAGATCGTTTTATCGAGTTATCTAAACTCACTTTTGTTCAAAACCATTCTAAGAAAGTACTAACACAGATCAAGTTAAGCCGACTGGTAACAACCTAGTGATCACTCTAGTCATGCCTCGATCGCGTGTGCTTTTCCAGCATGTGTGATCAAGTCGAGCCGTGCTAAGTATTTGATGAAATGGGTTGGTCACAAAGTCAACATCAACGGATCGCTCCATTGATATTTTCTCGAGTCTCTATCATTTTTCTTGAGCTTGGATTTTCTGGCTAGCCACGGGTCAACTATGATGTTGTTCGACATTCACACCCATCTCGTGTGCTATGAACTTATCATGACCACTTGTTGGTAAACCTACTTTTATGTGTTTTACCCAAGATGGTGCATCTGATTCTGTTTGGGTAAAATCACGTATTGTCACACCTGGGCTTTAAGGGACAAAGCCGGGTGCATCTCATACATGCGCCAAAGAAGACAACATATATAATAACAGAGTGAATAGAGATAAATGTCATAATATAATTAGACTATTTATTACATAACGGAAGTCTTACAAAATAAAAGATAAATATAAAACAAACTAAGGATCGTCGTTGGCGCTAATGTCAACTGAGAAACGCCACCTAGATTAGATCAAACTCCTCGCCTTGTGGCTCCTCCTGAAACACCTGTTCCTCTCCTGTGGGGGGGTGTGAGACAGCAAGGGTGAGCTCACACATGATCATAGCTCAACAAGTTATGGGGAACCAGTGGACATGAACTCACAAAGGTGGGTGTTCATGTGATGTGTAAGGCTAATCAATGATAGGGGTTAAAGCTGAGCATTGCTTTTAAGTAGTTGGTCAAATTTTATTAGCAGTTACTAGATGTAAGTAAATACCAAACCTTAAATAAAGTAATTGAACAAAATTAATAATAAACCCATGCAATGCAAATGACAAATTGAATTTAAGTTCCATAATTTAATCATCAGAGAGTCCTGAGCTGCTCATGACCGTGAGCTCGGCTAGTATACCAGTTTTACACTCTGCAGAGGTTGTAGCCTTTACCCACAAGTCGTGTTTCCCATGTCGCCAGGGTTAGCTAGGCCCTTAGACACTACCAAGGTGAAAGGCTAGGGATCCACTACGAGGCCTTTACAAAGTTCCACTAGCTTCCGAAAACCCCCTACAGTTTATGGGAAGAGCAGTTGCAAGAATCCCCTGTCTGACCGCCATCGCAGCAAAATCAACCCGAGAACCTCCTTGCATGCAACTCCCCTACTGCCCTTGCCCCTTTCGGGTAAGGCAGTCTTCCACTAGCTTTCCTAATTAGTCAGCCAAGGGGTCCCATTCCTTCCTTGTGGTGGCACGTGTTTCTCAAGTTAAGCTCCATGTTCCAATTAACAATAATATAATGATCTTGACATGAACATAAATAGAATAACAAAATAACTGGAACATGGATATAATGAAATATTAACCCAAAACCATGTAAAGCAATAGCATAACTACCCAAGTGATTTAGGGGTAAACGAGGTAAACAGGATGAACAATCCAGGGTGACCTATTGGGTCCCATCAAAATTAAGCCTATGCATGGTAAATGATTATAAAGAACATTATTGGGTAACAAAAGTGAATCAAGGGCACAACTTGCCTGGCACTTGAGATTCCAGGTATCAACTTGCTTTTCAGATGACACGTGTCCTCGCGCTAGTCGTAGCAATACAAAAAAACATGGTATAGATAAAATTAACATCACACCAAACATAAGAATATACTGCATAACAATGATCTACGCGTTTCTACGAGACTAACGCAACTTGAACGGATCAAATCGGAATCAAAACAGAGAAGTTATGAATTTCTGAAGATTTTATGTGTTTGGTACAAGATTAAATAGGATATAAATTTTAATGTGACTTTCATGTCAAAACAGTGGTACTATGTGATAAACAATATTATTATAAAATTACAGGAACTAGAATGGGTCAATTTGGACTTCAAATGAATTTTCTAAGGATTAAATAAGTTTCTGTAATTAATTTTGTATTGAAAATCATTTCTAAAATGAATTCATCTGTCTCTGGTCTGCGCACACTAATAAACGGAAATCCAGGGGCCCTGGCGCAAAAATGACTAAGACACAGAGCCCAACTACGTGGACCGCGAGTAAAATTCTATTTCACTCAGGGTCTCTTTAGCAAAATGGGGCGGCGAAGGGGTATCGTTCACTATGAGCCGCTCGATCGAAGTCTGACGGCTAGGATTAAAGCCCCGCTACGCAAACTGGGTCACGCTGGTGGACGCTCGATCCCTCGATCAACAGCCGTGAGCTCACCTGCACGGTATTGAATCCTGCACCTAGGAAATTTGAGCGACGGTCAGGATTGAGTTCCCCGTTGAGCGACTGCACCCGATGAATCTCAGCCGTCCAGTGGTCATCCAAAGGTGGACACGCATCGTCTCCCTCCCTCGAGCAGCAGACGGCGGCGCATAGCTTACGGCGGCGGAAAGCCACCGAAAGGAACTCAATCCGTCGCATCGGGCACAAATCGCCCAATCCGAGACGACCTACGCGATACTAGGAGGAAGGCGAACAAGATGGATGGTTTCTCACCACCGATTGCCGCGCACGTGATGCAGACCACGGTGATGTATGGTTCCGCGGCGGCACTTGTACTCCAGCGAAGAATTCAACCACAACCAGTCTGTTCCGCGCCGGCCATCCCACACCATCAGCATAGGCATCCGCCAAGGAGGTTTCTCTGGTGGTCAATCGAGGATCGACGAAGCTTGTCTGTGAATCGACCAAGGCGGTTGCGGCGAGCACTCTCCCATTTCCCTCTATCTTTCCACGATGGCACACACGGGGCGGGCATGGCTGGGACGTGCAGGGGCAGAGGCGGGCGTGGCCCAGGTTTTTATGGCCAGAGGCACACCGCACGCATTCCGATTTTGGCGGCCGGTGAGAATTTCCTCCGGTTGACTTGGGCTTCGCTGGGAGCAGGGAAAGCGGCCGATAGTTGAGGAGGACGAAGGCAAGACTGACACCGGGGCTCACGAGTTTGGTCAGCCGATACACGAGCGAGGGACTCGGTCCCCGAGCGGATTCCGCGGCGACCGGTGCGCTCCTGCCCAATCTGGCGAAGGAGATGAATAGGGGCTCAGCGTCTGCACGGTGCGGTCACGGGGTCAGGCACAGGCGGGGTGGGCTGCACGGGAGGAGATGCGCTGATGCGAGGGCCCGAGAGCTAGTGAGAAGTAAGCACGAGAGTGCGCCGCCCGATTGGGCCCACATGTCGGCGCAACTTCCCCAGACTGGGCCACGCACAGGGGGAAAGTAAGTGGGCCGCGGGTGTGGATTTGGCCCATGCTTAGGTGGGTGATCCTTTTTCTTTTTCTTTTTTTTAATATTTTCTGTTTTATTTCCATTTCTATTTATTTTGAATCTTTCCAAACTCAAATTTTTACTCCAGTTTCATATTTAATATTCAAAATCAAAAACCAACATGTGATGTAGTATTCATTTTACTTTATTTATTTATTTGTCTATTATCCTACACAAGTAATTACTTTTGGACATGTTGCTCCACATAATTATTTTGAGAAAAATAGCTTTGAATGTATAATCTCGATTAAACGATGCCCTAGTATTTATCCTTACATAACACTTTTCAACTTCAACAAAGGATAATTTATATAAGAGTCCTTTTTATTATGTCTTTATTGTTAAACATTTATATTAGGAGATGTGATTTCAAAAGTTTTGAAAGCAAAAAGAAAGAGAGAGAGAAAATATTCTAACTCAAAATCTTTGGAATTTTTTTTTACATAATTCTTAAAAATGAGATTTTGAGGTGTTATAAATCCTACCCCCCTTAAAAATAATCTCGTCCTCGAGATTTAAGAAGACCTAGGGAAAAGATGGAAAAATCTATGTGAAGTTCTTCTTCTCTTTCCCATGTTGCTTCATCTTCTCCAGGGTGACTCCATTGCACTTTGCATATCTTTATCACCTTATTTCTTGTAACTCGAGTCAATGTATCAAGAATCTTGATCGGATACTCCGTGTAAGTCAAATCACCCTGAACACTGAGCTCTTCCATTGGTAAGAGTTCCTTAGGGACATGGAGACACTTCTTAAGTTAAGACACATGGAATACATTATGCACATCAGATAGATTATCAGGTAGCTCGAGCTGATAGGCCATCTCTCCAACTCGCCTAAAAACTCAGAATGGTCCAATAAAGTGAGGGAATCATTTGCCCTTAACTTTGAATCTCCTCATTCCACGAAGTGGTGACACCTTGAGGTACACATGATCACCTTCCTCAAATTCCAGTGGTCTTCTATTATTCGCATAGCTCTTTTGTCTGGTCCGAGCTACCCACCAATTCTCTCGAATTATACCAACTTTTTTTTGCCTCTTGAATAAGTTCAGGTCCAAAGAACTATTTTCCTCTAGTCCGGTCCAAAATAGAGGAGTCCTGCATTTCCTGCCATATAAAGTCTCGAACGGTAACATCTTTAGACTGGCCTAGTAATTATTATTATATGAGAATTCAGCATAAGGTAGACTCTTGTCCCAACTACTACCATGCTGAAGGGCACAAGTTCTCAACATGTCCTCCAATACTTGATTAGTCCTTTTAGTCTGTCCATCAGTCTGGGGGTGATAGGTTGAACTAAAATTCAACTTCACATCTGTATTCTCATGAAAACTTTTCCAAAATCTGGGGGTAAACTATGATCCTCTATCCGAAACGATCTTCTTCGGCACACCGTGTAGAGACAAAATCCGAGCCATATATAACTCTACCAATTAGGATCCCTTATAAGTGAAATGAGCCACTTTGGTCAATCTATCTACAATAACCCATATAGAATCATATCCTCTCGAGGTGCGAGGCAATCCAGTAATGAAGTCCATACCTATCTCTTCCCACTCCCACTCGGGTATCTTTAGTGGGTGTAATAGTCCAGCTAGTCTTTGGTGTTCGGCCTTAACTCTTTGACACACATCGCACATGGCCACATGTGCAACCACATCTCTCTTCAATCCATACCACCAATACTTCCGCTTCAAATCCTGATACATCTTGGTACTACTAGGATGAATAGAATAATCCGAGTCATGGGCCTCCTTTAAAATAGTCTTACTAAGGCTTTCAATATCAGGAACACATATCCTATCCTTGAACCACACAGTGTCTTGCTCATCTTCCATGATTTTCGGACCTCGACCTTCAGTAATCAGATCCTCAATCTCTTATATTTTAGCATCACCAATCTGTCCTTTGCAGATTTCTTCCTCCGAAGTATGTTCCTGTGACACCCACTTTGTAAATTGCTAGGAATAATGCCAGTAGAGGAACAATTTCTCTTTATGTGAGTTTGATCTTTATGCATCATCATATGTGAACACCATGTCCAAGAACAATTAATAAAAATATATGCTACTAAATCCTTGCATCATGCTGAATATTTTATTTTTGTGTGCATTTTATAACAAGAAAATAATAAAGACCAAAAGGGGGAAAATTAAATCCTAAAAGAAATTCTTGAATCTAGAAAAGAGAAGGAAATAAATAAGGTAAGGATAAAAATATGTAAATGAAAATACATTATTCCAACATTAGAGTGTGAATTTGTATAATGGACTCAAAATAGAAACTCACAATTCAAATTCAAATTTGGATTCAAAACAATTAAATAAAACAGAAAAAAAGAAGAAAAAGGAAAAGAACCCACCTGGGCCGGCTGCTACCAATTCGGCCCATCGGGAGTTAACATCCGCGCGGCCTGCTTCCACACCCGCGTTGCCGCGTCCTCTCTGGCGGGTGGAGCCCACAGGTCGGCTTCACGCCGCGGATGAGTTTCTAGCTTCTGCGATTCACTGGCGTGCGGGTCCTCCATGTCATACGCCCAGGCGCGCAGTCGCCATTCTTCCTCCCGGGAGCGCCCGGAAATCCGCAGAGCTCGGACGACCATCGCGCTGAAACAACCTCCGACGAATCCGCCGCGTTCCGGACCGAAGCTAGCGCCCTGAACAATTCCCAGGTGGGTATAAGATCAGACACCGGACCCTAAAACTCACCCTCCTCTCGTTACACGCAAAATCCAGCTGCTTCGGGGAGGTTAGTGTCGTGTTCGCCGCCGGCGTTGATCTCACCCACGGCTGGCGTCCGTGCGTCCATGGTGTGACAGGGTACTTCGGAGGCTTGCTGGTGGATCACCCGTTGACGAGTTGGGGGGGGGGGAATCAATCCAGTGGCGGCCGGAATTCGACATCGCGTCCATTGGTCCGCCGTAGGAAGCCTAGCACCAGTTAGACCTCGGCATTCGGTGAGCTCTCAGTTCTTTGCCCTTGCCGTATTCTTTTACCTAGCTATTGCCGCGCCGTCATCAATCGTGGGCGAATTGGGCACGAATTTGGCCTTTGGGCGGGGAATGTCGTTCGGGCGCTGCTCGTATCGCGGTCAGGGGTATTCGGCTGTGTGGCGGTCGGCAAAATCGTTCCCCAGGTGTTCGTCCATGGGCTAGCTTCGTGTTGCGCCAACTCCCTTCAAGGTTGATGCATTCGTACCCCACGGAGACTTCTCCGGCCATGGCGGCCACCGTGGATTTGCCTCCGCCGCCGCTCTCGCTCGTCGGTGTGGGAGGAGAGAAAGGGTTGTGACCGTTGATCCATAGTTCGACGGTTGCGATTAGATCAAGGGATGCCGTTCGGGTGGATTAGCCAACGCCGTTGTTCTAGATCCAACGGGCGTAGTTAGATCCGATTTCATAAACTCTGGGCCGTCGGATCCCGATCGGGCGGCTGGTAATGCATACCGGTTCGGCCGAGATCCGATCTAATCCGTGCCCTTGGCAAGTGATCCAACGGCCGAGACTCGCCCGTACCCCTTCGCGGGTACGTTTTGCTAAAGAAACCCTGTAGTTTATAGAAATCAACCCGCCGTCCTACATCACTGTGCGCTGTGTCTTGGGAACACTTACACCGGGACCCCTGCGCTTCGGCTTAATTGAGGCCCAGACCAGTGCGGTTTGAAATTGATTAAATGAATTAGAAAATAGATTTTTAATATGAAAACAATTACTATAACTTGATAAATTCATAGAAAATCCATTTTTAGTCCAAATTACTTCATTCCAGTTCCTAAAATTTTGTAATTTTATTCTCTACCACTTAGTGTCTCTGTTTTACCATGACAACAGTAAGAAAATTAATCTCACACTTAATCTTATTTAAAACACATAAAACCTTTGAAAATTCATAACTTAAAATCTATAACTCCAAAAATTATGATTTCTGTTCCTAGGTTTTTATTTTAATGTATAGAATATTTCTGAGTATTTTGTTTACATGTTCGGTGTAATGTTAAATTCTTTATATGCATTGTGTTTGTTTGTATTGTGGCGAGTAGAAGAGCCCGTTGCTGAGGATCCTGGTGAGCAGCAGGTTGAAGTAGCTGAGCAGGAGCTCATTGAAGGCAAGTTGTGCCCTTGACCACTTTTACCCAATAATGTTCTTTAATATCACTTATCCATGCATAGGTTAATTTTGATGGGACCCAATAGGTCACCCTAGATTGTTCATCTCATTACCTTGTTTACCCCTGAATCACTTGGGTAGTTTGCTATTGCTTTATATGGTTTTGGAATAATCATTTATTACCTCTATGTTCCAATTCTTGTTGTTATTCTGTTTATGTTCATGTTGATATCATTAATGTTAATTGGAACATAGAGCTTAACTTGAGAACCACGTGCCACCACAAGGGAGGAATGGGACCCCTTGGCTGACTAATTAGGAAAGCTAGTGGAAGACTACCTTACCCGAAAGGGGCAAGGGCAGTAGGGGAGTGGTCAGTGTAGGGAGGTCCCTGGTTGATTTTGCTGTGATGGCAGTCAGCCAGGAACCCTGCATTGGAACTTCCTATAAACTGTAGCGGGTTTTCGGAAGCTAGTGGAACTTTGTAAAGGCCTCGTAGTGTTGCCCTGCCGCGCTTCCTAGGTAGAGGTGTATGGGATTCGCGACCCCTTGGCAGATGGGTAACATGACTTGTGGGTAAAGGGTACAACCTCTGCAGAGTGTAAAACTGGTATACTAGCCGTGCTCGCGGTCATGAGCAGCTCAGGACTCTCTGATGTTTAAATTATGGAACTTAAATTCAATTTGTCATTCGCATATGCATGGATTTGTTATTAATTTTGTTCTATTACTTTACTTATGGTTTGGTATCTACTTACACTTAGTAACTGCTAATAAAATTTTGACCAACTACTTAAAAGCAATGCTCAGCTTTAACCCCTGTCATTGATTAAGCCTTACACATCACATGAACTCACACCTTTGTGAGTTTATGTCCACTGGTTCCCCACAACTTGTTGAGCTATGATCATGTGTGAGCTCACCCTTGCTGTCTCACACCCCCCCCACAGGAGAAGATCAGGTGGTTCAGGAGGAGCCGCCTAACACTGAGGAGTTCGATCTGATCTAGGTGGCGTTTCCCAGTCGACATTGGCGCCGACGATCCTTAGTTCGTTTTATCTTTATTATTTCATTTTGTAATAAGTCTTCCGCTATGTAATAAATACTCTGATGTTTTATGACATTTATCTCTATACACTCTGTTATTATATATGTTGTCTTCTTGGCGCATGTATGAGATGCACCCGGCTTTGTTCTTTAAAACCGGGTGTTACAGAAGTGGTATCGGAGGAAATGTTGACTGTAGGACGAGACCTAGATAGAAATGGACAACCCTTACCTACTTATCTTATTCTGATTCATTCTACACTTACCTTACTCTGATTCTTTCTATACTTATCTTGATCCTGTCTCATCTTCTACTGTTCTACTCTGATCATTCTTACCCTTTCTACTCTGAGACAAGGTGGATTTCACATCTTGAAATCCCTACCCCTATGACATTTTAAGAGATAGGAGGCCTAAGACCAAATCAAAACTATTTTCTATATTTAAAAATGTTGTTTGATTGTTCTGGTGCAAAATGTCTGATTTGCTTCTTTGATTGATTGAATTACTATAGATGGACATTTTAGCATGTACCTCTATAAGGTACTGTATTAGCTTTAGTAGGTGACACACTAATCTACTTAGCTAATAAGTCCCCCAAAGTAACATGATTGTAATTATTGCCTTGTCTACTGCTCTTTCTTACCTTATGCATCTAACTCAGATGGTCAATACCAGGAAAGGAAAGATTATCACGCAACAGCAAACAGGAATGAATCCTCCAAATCCTTCACCTGTTGAAATCGATCAAGTGATTGAAGCCCAAAGGCTGGTAATACAGCAATTGACAGACATGATGACCGAAATGCAAAACCAGATAAGACAAGAACGCGAGGAAATACGTCAGGCCCGTCTGGAGATACATCAAGAAATAAGGCAATCACGGTTGGAGAGACAACAACAACCACCATCTCCACCACCAGCAGCTCCACCAAACTACATAAACATATATATAAATTACTACTATTTGTAAGATCTACATGTTCCTTTAGTTAGTATTCGGTATGATACTATTTTAGGAGGAATAAAAAGGTCTATTTGACCCCATGTGTTGCTAATAAAAAAAAATATGCGTCATGCTGAGATTTTGGTTTGGGCATATGTGTTGGACAATATGAGAAAACCCATGAGAGTAATTACACCTAAAGGGCCTGTTGTGGCGAATCAAATGACACGTAGATTGACATTAACCATTATGGGTAGAGAATTTGGAGCTACTGCTATAATATTGGAGTCAAGCAGTATAGATCTGATCCTTGGTATGTCATGGCTAAGAAAGGCAAAGGCCGTTATAGCATGTGGTAGAGGTACCGTGGAACTCACTACCACTAAAGGAGAAAGATTTCAAGTTAATATTGCAGTAACCTCCTCATCTATGCGTGCAATGTTCTTTATGCCTGAGGAGTTTGTTGGTGACAACATCCGGGTGGTTAGAGATTTTCCAATGTCTTTCCAGAGGAGTTACCAGGGATGCCACCTGATTGAGAAGTTGAGTTTGTTATTGACCTCTTACCTGGAACCGCCCCTATTTCTAAACGGCCATATAGGATGTCCGTAGAGGAGTTGAAGGAACTTAAGAAGCAGTTAACTGAGTTACAAGAGGCTGGGTACATTCGTCCGAGTTCCTCACCTTGGGGAGCACTGGTTCTGTTTGTACAGAAGAAGGATGGATCGTAGCGGATGTGTGTGGATTATAGATCTCTTAATGATGTTACGGTGAAGAACAAGTACCCGTTGCCCCGTATTGAGGATTTATTTGATCAGATGAGAGGTGCAAGAGTATTTTCGAAGATTGATCTCCGATCGGGATACCATCAGATGAGGATTAGACCATCGGATGTTCCCAAGACGGCGTTCTCGACCAGATATGGATTATATGAGTTCACAGTTATGTCGTTTGGATTGACTAATGCACCAGCTTATTTTATGAACTTAATGAACAAGGTGTTTATGGAGTATTTGGACAGATTCGTCGTGGTATTCATCGACGATATTCTTATTTATTCTCAGAGTGATAGTGATCACGAGGAACATCTGAGGTTGGTGCTACAGAAGCTACGAGATAATCAACTCTATGCTAAGTTCAGCAAGTGCGAGTTTTGGATTGGCGAAGTGCCATTTCTTGGTCATATCATTTCTAATGTAGGAATTTCAGTGGATCCTGCTAAAGTTAAGGAGATAATGGAGTGGAGAGCACCCACTACAGTTACTGAGATTCGGAGTTTCTTGGGATTAGCAGGATATTATCGGAGATTTATTGAAGGATTTTCTAAGATTGCTAAGCCTATGACTTTGCTTTTGGAGAAAGGAAAAGAATTTAAGTGGGACGAGAAGTGTCAAGACAGCTTTGATCTATTGAAGAAGAGGTTGATGTCGCCACCAGTATTGGTTATGCCAGACTTACAAAAAGGATTTGATATCTATTGTGATGCATGTGGCCAAGGCTTAGGATGTGTGCTCATGCAAGAAGGACATGTGATTGCTTATGCTTCTCGTCAGTTACGCAAGCATGAACTGAACTACCCCACTCATGACTTGGAATTGGCAGCCGTTGTGCATGCGCTTAAGATTTGGAGACATTATATCATGGGAACCAAGTGCCAAGTATACACGGATCATAAGAGTTTGAAGTATATATTCACTCAGAAGGATCTCAACCTTAGGCAACGCCGTTGGTTGGAGCTTATTAAGGATTATGATTTGGAGATTCACTATCACCCGGGCAAGGCAAACTTGGTTGCAGATGCCTTGAGTCGCAAGGAGCATGTTCATTCAGCTATTGTTGCCCAGCTACCCGATGAGATTGTGGAGGATTTCAGGAGACTTAACCCGGGGATAGTTGCTCATACTGAAGGAGTTACTATTGATGTGGAACCTACTTTGGAGCAAAAGATCCGCAAAGGACAAATTGGTGATGCTAAAATAAAAGAGATCAAGGATCTGATTACTGAAGGTCGAGTTCCGGAATTTACGGAAGATGAGCAAGGCACTGTATGGTTCAAGGACAGAATGTGTGTTCCTGATATTGAAAGCCTTCGTGAGACTATATTGAAGGAGGCCCATGACTCGGATTATTCTATTCATCCTGGTAGTACTAAGATGTATCAGGATTTGAAGCAGAAGTATTGGTGGTATGGATTGAAAGAGATGTGGCTATGTGCGATGTATGTCAAAGAGTTAAGGCTGAACACCAGAGGCCAGCTGGATTGTTACATCCACTGAAGATACCCGAGTGGAAATGGGAAGAGATTGGTATGGATTTCATTACTGGATTGCCTCGCACCCAGAAAGGATATGATGCTATATGGGTGATTGTGGATAGATTGACTAAAGTGGCTCACTTTATTCCAGTGAAGACTACTTATAAAGGTTCTCAACTAGCAGAGTTATATATGGCTCGGATTGTGTGTTTACATGGAGTACCAAAGAAGATCGTGTCTGATCGAGGTTCACAATTTACCTCAAGATTTTGGAGAAGCTTTCATGAGAACATGAGTACGAAGTTGAAATTCAGTACGGCTTATCACCCTCAGACTGATGGACAGACTGAAAGGACTAATCAAGTATTGGAAGATATGTTGATAGCATGTGCCCTTCAGCATGGAGGGAGTTGGGATAAAAGTCTACCTTATGCTGAGTTCTCTTATAATAATAACTACCAGACCAGCTTGAAGATGTCACCTTTTGAAGCTCTGTACGGCAGGAAATGCAGGACTCCTCTATATTGGGATCAGACTGGAGAGAGACAGTTCTTTGGGCCTGAACTGATTCAAGAAGCAGAAGAACAAGTCCGTATAATTCGAGAAAATTTGAGGGTGGCTCAAACCAGGCAAAAGAGCTATGCTGATAATAGAAGGAGGCCACTGGAATTTGAAGAAGGAGATTATGTGTACCTTAAGGTGTCACCACTTCGTGGAATGAGGAGATTTAAAGTTAAGGGCAAATTGTCCCCTCGCTATATTGGACCATTCTTGATCTTTAGGAGAGTTGGTGAGATGGCATACCAACTCGAGTTACCGGATAGTCTATCAGATGTGCATAACGTGTTCCACGTATCTCAACTAAAGAAGTGTCTCCGTGTCCCTGGGGAACAGTTACCAATGGAAGAGCTCAGTGTTCAGGGTGATTTAACTTACACAGAGTACCCGATCAAGATTTTGGATACATTGACTCGAGTTACAAGAAATAAGGTGATAAAGATGTGTAAAGTACAATGGAGTCACCACGGTGAAGATGAAGCAACTTGGGAAAGAGAAGAAGAGCTTCGCATAGATTTTCCCCACCTTTTCTCTAGTTCTTCTTAAATCTCGAGGACGAGATTATTTTTAAGGGGGGTAGGATTTGTGACACCCACTTTGTAAATTGCTAGGAATAATGCCAGTAGAGGAACAATTTCTCTTTATGTGAGTTTGATCTTTATGCATCATCATATGTGAACACCATGTCCAAGAACAATTAATAAAAATATATGCTACTAAATCCTTGCATCATGCTGAATATTTTATTTTTGTGTGCATTTTATAACAAGAAAATAATAAAGACCAAAAGGGGGAAAATTAAATCCTAAAAGAAATTCTTGAATCTAGAAAAGAGAAGGAAATAAATAATGTAAGGATAAAAATATGTAAATGAAAATACATTATTCCAACATTAGAGTGTGAATTTGTATAATGGACTCAAAATAGAAACTCACAATTCAAATTCAAATTTGGATTCAAAACAATTAAATAAAACAGAAAAAAAAGAAGAAAAAGGAAAAGAACCCACCTGGGCCGGCTGCTACCAATTCGGCCCATCGGGAGTTAACATCCGCGCGGCCTGCTTCCACACCCGCGTTGCCGCGTCCTCTCTGGCGGGTGGAGCCCACAGGTCGGCTTCACGCTGCGGATGAGTTTCTAGCTTCTGCGATTCACTGGCGTGCGGGTCCTCCATGTCATACGCCCAGGCGCGCAGTCGCCATTCTTCCTCCCGGGAGCGCCCGGAAATCCGCAGAGCTCGGACGACCATCGCGCTGAAACAACCTCCGACGAATCCGCCGCGTTCCGGACCGAAGCTAGCGCCCTGAACAATTCCCAGGTGGGTATAAGATCAGACGCCGGACCCTAAAACTGACCCTCCTCTCGTTACACGCAAAATCCAGCTGCTTCGGGGAGGTTAGTGTCGTGTTCGCCGCCGGCGTTGATCTCACCCACGGCTGGCGTCCGTGCGTCCGTGGTGTGACGGGGTACTTCGGAGGCTTGCTGGTGGATCACCCGTTGACGAGTTGGGGGGGGGGAATCAATCCAGTGGCGGCCGGAATTCGACATCGCGTCCATTGGTCCGCCGTAGGAAGCCTAGCACCAGTTAGACGTCGGCATTCGGTGAGCTCTCAGTTCTTTGCCCTTGCCGTATTCTTTTACCTAGCTATTGCCGCGCCGTCATCAATCGTGGGCGAATTGGGCACGAATTTGGCCTTTGGGCGGGGAATGTCGTTCGGGCGCCGCTCGTATCGCGGTCAGGGGTATTCGGCTGTGTGGCGGTCGGCAAAATCGTTCCCCAGGTGTTCGTCCATGGGCTAGCTTCGTGTTGCGCCAACTCCCTTCAAGGTTGATGCATTCGTACCCCGCGGAGACTTCTCCGGCCATGGCGGCCACCGTGGATTTGCCTCCGCCGCCGCTCTCGCTCGTCGGTGTGGGAGGAGAGAAAGGGTTGTGACCGTTGATCCATAGTTCGACGGTTGCGATTAGATCAAGGGATGCCGTTCGGGTGGATTAGCCAGCGCCGTTGATCTAGATCCAACGGGCGTAGTTAGATCCGATTTCATAAACTCTGGGCCGTCGGATCCCGATCGGGCGGCTGGTAATGCATACCGGTTCGGCCGAGATCCGATCTAATCCGTGCCCTTGGCAAGTGATCCAACGGCCGAGACTCGCCCGTACCCCTTCGCGGGTACGTTTTGCTAAAGAAACCCTGTAGTTTATAGAAATCAACCCGCCGTCCTACATCACTGTGCGCTGTGTCTTGGGAACACTTACACCGGGACCCCTGCGCTTCGGCTTAATTGAGGCCCAGTCCAGTGCGGTTTGAAATTGATTAAATGAATTAGAAAATAGATTTTTAATATGAAAACAATTACTATAACTTGATAAATTCATAGAAAATCCATTTTTAGTCCAAATTACTTCATTCCAGTTCCTAAAATTTTGTAATTTTATTCTCTACCACTTAGTGTCTCTGTTTTACCATGACAACAGTAAGAAAATTAATCTCACACTTAATCTTATTTAAAACACATAAAACCTTTGAAAATTCATAACTTAAAATCTATAACTCCAAAAATTATGATTTCTGTTCCTAGGTTTTTATTTTAATGTATAGAATATTTCTGAGTATTTTGTTTACATGTTTGGTGTAATGTTAAATTCTTTATATGCATTGTGTTTGTTTGTATTGTGGCGAGTAGAAGAGCCCGTTGCTGAGGATCCTGGTGAGCAGCAGGTTGAAGTAGCTGAGTAGGAGCTCATTGAAGGCAAGTTGTGCCCTTGACCACTTTTACCCAATAATGTTCTTTAATATCACTTATCCATGCATAGGTTAATTTTGATGGGACCCAATAGGTCACCCTAGATTGTTCATCTCATTACCTTGTTTACCCCTGAATCACTTGGGTAGTTTGCTATTGCTTTATATGGTTTTGGAATAATCATTTATTACCTCTATGTTCCAATTCTTGTTGTTATTCTGTTTATGTTCATGTTGATATCATTAATGTTAATTGGGACATAGAGCTTAACTTGAGAACCACGTGCCACCACAAGGGAGGAATGGGACCCCTTGGCTGACTAATTAGGAAAGCTAGTGGAAGACTACCTTACCCGAAAGGGGCAAGGGCAGTAGGGGAGTGGTCAGTGTAGGGAGGTCCCTGGTTGATTTTGCTGCGATGGCAGTCAGCCAGGAACCCTGCATTGGAACTTCCTATAAACTGTAGCGGGTTTTCGGAAGCTAGTGGAACTTTGTAAAGGCCTCGTAGTGTTGCCCTGCCGCGCTTCCTAGGTAGAGGTGTATGGGATTCGCGACCCCTTGGCAGATGGGTAACATGACTTGTGGGTAAAGGGTACAACCTCTGCAGAGTGTAAAACTGGTATACTAGCCGTGCTCGCGGTCATGAGCAGCTCAGGACTCTCTGATGTTTAAATTATGGAACTTAAATTCAATTTGTCATTCGCATATGCATGGGTTTGTTATTAATTTTGTTCTATTACTTTACTTATGGTTTGGTATCTACTTACACTTAGTAACTGCTAATAAAATTTTGACCAACTACTTAAAAGCAATGCTCAGCTTTAACCCCTGTCATTGATTAAGCCTTACACATCACATGAACTCACACCTTTGTGAGTTTATGTCCACTGGTTCCCCACAACTTGTTGAGCTATGATCATGTGTGAGCTCACCCTTGCTGTCTCACACCCCCCCCCCACAGGAGAAGATCAGTTGGTTCAGGAGGAGCCGCCTAACACTGAGGAGTTCGATCTGATCTAGGTGGCGTTTCCCAGTCGACATTGGCGCCGACGATCCTTAGTTCGTTTTATCTTTATTATTTCATTTTGTAATAAGTCTTCCGCTATGTAATAAATACTCTGATGTTTTATGACATTTATCTCTATACACTCTGTTATTATATATGTTGTCTTCTTGGCGCATGTATGAGATGCACCCGGCTTTGTTCTTTAAAACCGGGTGTTACAGTTCCACATCAATAGTAACTCGTTCAGTGTGAGCAACTATCCCTAGGTTAAGTCTCCTGAAATCCTCAACAATCTCATCGGATAGTTGGGCAACAACAGCTGAATGAACATGCTCCTTTCGACTCAAGGCATCTTCAACCAAATTTGTCTTGCCCGGGTGATAGTGAATCTCCAAATCATAATCCTTAATAAGCTCCAACCAACGGCGTTGCCTAAATTTGAGATCCTTCTGCGTGAATATATATTTCAAAGTCTTATGATCCGTGTACACTTGACACTTGGTTCCCATAATATAATGTCTCCAAATCTTAAGCGCATGCCCAACGGCTGCCAGTTCTAGGTCATGAGTGGGGTAGTTCAATTCATGTTTCCGTAACTGATGAGACGCGTAGGCGATCACATGTCCTTCTCGCATAGGTACACATCCCAAGCCTCGGCCATTGGCATCATAATAAATGTCAAATCCCTTCTGTAGATCTAGCATAACCAATATTGGGGTGACATCAATCTCTTCTTTAACTGGTCAAAGCTGTCTTGGCACTTCTTGTCTCACTTAAACTCTCTTCCCTTCTCCAGAAGTGAGGTCATAGGCTTAGCAATCTTAGAAAATCCTTCAATAAATCTCCGATAATATCCTGCAAGGCCCAAGAAACTCCGGACCTCCGTAACTGTAGTGGGTATGCTCCACACCACTATCTCCTTGACTTTGGCAGAATCCACTGATATTCCTCCATTAGTAATGATATGACCAAGAAATGGCACCTCGCCAATCCAAAACTCGCATTTACTATACTTGGCGTAGGGTTGATTATCTCATCGCTTCTGTAGCACCAATCTCAGATGTTTCTAATGATCACTATCACTCTTGGAATAAATAAGAATATCGTCGATGAAAACCACAACAAATCTGTCCAGATCATGAACACCTTATTCTTCAGATCCATGAAATAGGCTGGTGCATTAGTTAATCCAAACGACATAACAGTGAACTCATATAATCCATATCGGGTCGAGAAAATCGTCTTGGGAATATCCGATAGTCTAATCTTCATTTGGTGATAACCCGGTCGGAGATCGATCTTCGAGAATACCCTTGCACCTCTCATCTAATCAAATAAATCCTCAATGCGGGGGTAATGGATACTTGTTCTCTACAGTGACATCGTTAAGGGACCTATAATCCACGCACATCCTTTGTGATCCTTCTTTCTTCTGTATAAATAGAACCGGCGCTCCATAAGGTGAAGACTCTGACGAATGTACCCAGCCTCTTGTAACTCCGTTAAGTGCTTCTTGAGTTCTTTTAACTCTTCTACAGACATCATGTATGGTCGTTTAGAAATAGGGGTAGTTCTAGGTAAGAGATCAATAACAAACTCAACTTCCCTATCTGGAGGCATCCCTGGTAACTCATCTGGTAAGACATCCGAAAAAAATCTCTAACTGCACGGATGTTGTCACCCACAAACTTCTCATCTACTAAGAATGCCGCTAGTCTGATGGTGGTAGTTACTGCAACTTCAAATCTTTCTCCTTTGGAACTGGTGAGTTTCTTTGGTTCCTTTAGCATAGTGTATAAACTGCCTTTGCCTTTCTCAACCATGACATACCAAGGATCACATCTATAGTGCTCTCTTCTAACACTATAGGGGTAGTCCATCTGGGTTAGAACTACAGGGTAAGAAAGGAAGAACTGTAGACAAGGCGAGTAATTACGAGGAATGTTACTGCGGGGGATTTATTAGCTAAGTAGATTAGTGTGTCACCTAGTAAAGTTAATTCATTACCTTATGGTGGTACATGCTAAGATGCCCGTCTATAATATTTCAATCAATCAAAGAAGCAAATCCGACATTTATCATCAGAACATTCAAACAACATTTTTAAATAGAGGAAATAGTTTTGATTTTGTCTTAGGCCTCCTATCTCCTAAAAAGGTCATAAATGTAGGATTCCAAGGTGTGCAATCCATCTTGTCTCAGAGTAGAAAAGGTAAGAATGATCAGAGTAGAACAATAGAAGGTGAGACAGGATCAAGATAAGGTAAGTATAGAATGAATCAGAGTAAGGTAAGTAGTGAAGGGTTTGTCCATTTCTATCTAGGTTTCGTCCTACAGTCAACATTTCCTCTGATACCACTTCTATAACACCCGGTTTTAGCGGACAAAGCCGGGTGCATCTCATACATGCGCCAAAGAAGACAACATATATAATAACAGAGTGTATAGAGATAAATGTCATAATATAATTAGAGTATTTATTACATAGCGGAAGTCTTACAAAATAAAAGATAAATATAAAACAAACTAAGGATCGTCGTTGGCGCTAATGTCAACTGAGAAACGCCACCTAGATTAGATCAAACTCCTCGCCTTGTGGCTCCTCCTGAACCACCCGTTCTTCTCTGTGGGGGGTGTGAGACAGCAAGGGTGAGCTCACACATGATCATAGCTCAACAAGTTGTGGGGAACCACTGGACATGAACTCACAAAGGTGGGTGTTCATGTGATGTGTAAGGCTAATCAATGACAGGGGTTAAAGCTGAGCATTGCTTTTAAGTAGTTGGTCAAATTTTATTAGCAGTTACTAGATGTAAGTAAATACCAAACCTTAAATAAAGTAATTGAACAAAATTAATAATAAACCCATGCAATGCAAATGACAAATTGAATTTAAGTTCCATAATTTAATCATCAGAGAGTCCTGAGCTGCTCATGACCGTGAGCTCGGCTAGTATACCAGTTTTACACTCTGCAGAGGTTGTACCCTTTACCCACAAGTCGTGTTTCCCATGTCACCAGGGTTAGCAAGGCCCTTAGACACTACCAAGGTGAATAGCTAGGGATCCACTACGAGGCCTTTACAAAGTTCCACTAGCTTCCGAAAACCCGCTACAGTTTATGGGAAGAGCACTTGCAAGAATCCCCCGTCTGACCACCATCGCAGCAAAATCAACATGAAAACCTCCTTGCATGTAACTCCCCTACTGCCCTTGCCCCTTTCGGGTAAGGTAGTCTTCCACTAGCTTTCCTAATTAGTCAGCCAAGGGGTCCCATTCCTCCCTTATGGTGGCATGTGTTTCTCAAGTTAAGCTCCATGTTCCAATTAACAATAATATAATGATCTTGACATGAACATAAATAGAATAACAAAATAACTGGAACATGGATATAATGAAATATTAACCCAAAACCATGTAAAGCAATAGCATAACTGAGAGCACCTAGAGGGGGGGGCTGAATAGGTGATCCTGAAAAAACTTAAACTTAAAGCCACAAAAACTTGATTAAGTGTTAGCACAATGATGCCAAGTGGCTGGAGAGGAGTCTTAGCAAAACACAATAACCACAAAGATATCAACAAGAGATGGCATAGTGGTTTATCCCGTGGTTCGGCCAAGTCCAACGCTTGCCTACTCCACGTTGTGGCGTCCCAACGGACGAGGGTTGCAATCAACCCCTCTCAAGCGGTCCAAAGACCCACTTGAATACCACGGTGTTTTGCTTTGCTTTTCTATATCCCGCTTGCGAGGAATCTCCACAACTTGGAGTCTCTCGCCCTTACAAAAGATGTTCACAAAGAAGCACGGAGTAAGGGAGGGATGAGCAACGCACACAAGACACAAAATCAGAGCGACAACACGCACACAAATCGCAACAAGAGCTCTCAACACAACCCGACGAGTTCACAACTCAAATAGAGCTCTAGTTGCTCTCACAAAGAATCAAATGTGCGGAATCGAAGTCTTGGTGCTTTAGAATGCTTGGGGAATGCTTGGTGTGCTCCTCCATGCGCCTAGGGGTCCCTTTTATAGCCCCAAGGCAGCTAGGAGCCGTTGAGAGCATTGCAGGAAGGCAATTCTTGCCTTCAGTCGCCTGGCGCACCGGACAGTCCGGTGCACCACCGGACACTATCCGGTGCAGATTTCTTTCCTTATTTGGCGAAGCCAACTGTAACACCCCAGGTGTTACCAAGGTGCTGGCTTCTTAATGACACATATACCTATTATCACATGTGGTTTTAAACTTGGAGGAGAGGGAGCACTTAAGACCTTGGAAGCATGAGTGAGTTAAGAAATGCCAGGGACCAAGGTATTACCCAAGCCTTTAGGCAATGACCACCTAGGGCAAAGGAGGATTGAACCTTGGACCCTCTCTCTCTTGAAGCCTTTAGTTGAGAGAAAGATTAGGCAAATGCACATTCCATGATTTAAACCCTTAACCAAAGTTTAAGAGTACCAAAATGTTTACAAAAGACAGCAAAGGAACTTTACAAAAAGACCCCTAAAGGACCCCTAAATAAGCCCCAAGTGGAGAACACTATGGAATCACCCCATTCCCTCTAAGTCCCAAAATCAGCCCTAATCTAGAGATTAGGGGTGTTCACCTAGCTAATGACACCAAAACCCCAGGGTCTAAATAACAAAAAGGATCTAAATTATCTAAGGAACCCCCTGGAAGAGTTTGAACCCAGGCCAAGACCATTTGACACGGGTTGGCACCTATTTTGTCTCAGGTTGAACAGTGCAGACAGACAAGACTTGGCGCCACCATATCTCCTAAACAAGACCCGATCTTCTCTTGGAACTTACATGAACTAGGTAGCCCTAGGTGCAGGGAAGAAATCTTGCATAAGCCATAGGGCGAGATTCGCACGCTTGGCTGCTCAGTAGGCGCAAGAACAAGGGCAGAAGGCAACGGCCACGTGTTCGACACGCTCTGGACTCGCCAGAGCATGCCCGCGCGTGCCCCCGCGTGCCCCGCGTCACGCCAAGGACCAGCCGGCCCCATGGCCTGCGCCCGCGCCTATAAAACCCCCAGGGACCTCGACCGTACCCTTCCGCATGCGCTCGACCTCACCGGAGCCCAGACCCACCGGCGTTTGCCCGTGCACGGCGTGCCCGCGGCCGCCCGATCCCCCTGCCACCGTAGACTGGCCAGCAGACCCCTTCCCAGCCCCGTCCAGCCCTCAGAGAAGACTGTGCACACCTCGGTGAGGCTCCCCGAGCAAGGAATCGAAGTTTGCTTCGCCGGAGAGACCAGTCCATGGTCACCGGACTCCACCCGACCGCCGGCGAGCGTAGACCGGGTAATCCTCTGCTCCATTCCTCGATTTCTTGCACACACAGCCCCTACGTCACCCCATGAAGCTCACCGTGCCATTGGATTGAACTAGGTCGTCGTGGTTTGGCCGGCACACCCGCCGCCGACGAGAGCACCCGCCTGCACACGTGGACCGGGTGATTCCGGCCACCCCCGCCGTCGAGTCGTACACCGTTGTGACCGCCAGAACCTCCCGAAGCCAACCCCGCCCCTCGCCGGACCTCTCTCGTCGCCGGTAAGCCGCGCCGCCCTTTTCTTTCCCGCGGGTACTGTTTGCATTGGGGGAGGGACCTCGGGGAAGAAGAAAGAAAGGTCGGGGGGATTTTTGAACTGTCAGTGGCCTCGTCGGACTAGATCCGAGGGATTAACGAGTTATTCCCATTTAAGTGTGGTCTAGCCTCTAAGGCGGGACTTAGGCACTTAAGTCGGAATAATTCGGGCAGTTCCGCCACAGCTGGTATCGGAGCTTGTACCACCACAGAGGAATCAATAAAATATAAATACCATTCATTTCCGAAGTAAAACTTGATAGAAATAATGTTGGATAGATCGTAGGACGATCAGGATAGACCTAGGACGTGAAGCCTTAGGATGATAGAGGGGTAGTTAGGTGGCTAAGTGATTAAGCCCTATAGGCTACTATAAGGGGTGGGAGTCGTTCCCTATTCCCTTTACCTTGAGGTGAGGTCGTTCAGGACGAGCATGCATGCATTCTTAATTAAACAAATAGATAATTGGGTGAAGACTTAAATACAAAATGATGACCAACTAAGTACCCCAGTACCATTGTCATAATTAGAGAGAGAGGCTGAGTTGTGTTTTCTTTTTCTTTCTCTTTATAATTCTTTTTTTACTTACACTTAACCATACACAGATGACTTCCCACGGATCCTCAAATGACGGGAATGCATTGTCCCCCACTGACGGGCTTGCACGAGAGGGCTTTCCCCGCATTTTGTGGGAGGTACTTCAGGGGGCCGGATACGCGACACCTCCTCAGTACGCGTTTCAGCAGTTCGAGAAGCACCGAGTGCCCCGCTGTAGGGTGAGGATGACCTTGGAGCCTCATCCCCTGCAGCCAGGCTGGCGTTCGCTAGACTCTGAGTCTTTTGGATACCGGGCTGAGGACACGATCGAGGCGATTGCTCTGCATGGGTTGACCACTTTCTGCGGATTCCATCCCTTGGAGCTGTCCACCCACCCCATTGGCTTGTTCCCCGCTGAGAAGGAAGACGACCCAATGTGGAAGGATTGGGTGGAGCATGCCAAGGACATCTGGGCTCTCTACCTAGGCCAGACTGCTCACTTGACAGTGCGATGCATGAATGCCCTGTATCGTCTGCAAGTGATGCGTGGTGAGGCAATGTCCCATCTGATGGCATTGTTGGAGGCAACTAAGATCACCCTGGACAACAGAGAGGAGCTTGTGGTTGACTTGTCCCAGGAGATGGTGGAAAAGGACTTACAAGTGGAGCAGTTGTCAGATGAGATCCAAGAGTTGGAGGAATGAGTGGGGACAAGGGAGAACACCATCGAGGTTCTCGAGGATCAGCTTATCAACACTCAGCAGCAGCTTGCCGAGGCTAATGAGCACCTGGATATGCATCACCAGGAGATCCAGGATGTGGAGGCTAACGAGGACGTCGACATTGAGGGAGGGGAGGAGCCTACTTCTAGTGTGGACACTGCTGGCTCAGGGAGACCACCTTCCCCCGAGTCGAGTGTTGCCTCGTTCGCTCACTAGGTATCAGGGGTAGAGCTAGAAGTCGGTAATGGTGGGACTCCTCGAGGCTAGCTTAGCTTTTGCACCCTTGGGGTACTAGGCTAGATAGAGTTGAGTCTTTTGGGCCATTGATGTAATCATGATAAACTCTTTTGGAAGCATGGTTGATGGATGCTCTCAGTTTTTAAATTGGGAAGAAAAGTTTATGCCTTTTTAAATCTTTTATGTCTATGTCGGAATCTTATAATTCGCCTTTTTGACTCTTTCACCGCGATTAAACCTTAAACTTGAAGATGTGTTATTGAGATATGTGTGATTTTTCAGATGGCCGAGAGAGCGCGTCGTGGACAGAATGAGCGCATTCCTCCACCACCGCCACTGCCTCCCACTCTGCAGGAGCTAATGGCTCAGCAGAATGAGATCTTGAGGCAGCTAGCTCAGCGCCAGCCACCACCTCAGCACTATGGTGGTGGAGATCATCAGCGTCACCCCGCAGTAGCTACTTACCAGGAGTTCCTCAGTACTCAGCCGCCATTGTTCACCAGGGCAGAGAACCCACTTGACGCTGATGTATGGCTGAGGGTAGTGGAATCTAAATTCCCACTACTCAATGGAGTTTGTTCCGAAGTGACTAAGGTCAGGTTCGCCACCCAGCAGCTTCGCGGACCCGCGCGGACATGGTGGGACCACTATCTTGCTATGCAACCAGTTGACCATGAAGTGGATTGGAGGGAGTTCAAGGCAGCTTTCAGGGGACACCATATCCCAGCTGGCATTATGGACCGTAAGCTCAACGAGTTTCTGGCACTTACTCAGGGCAACAGGACAGTGTTGCAGTATGCTCAGGCTTTTAATGATCTATGCCAGTATGCCGCGTATCATGCAGATACGGACGAGAAGAAGAGAGACAGGTTCAGAAGGGGGCTCAGCACTAAGCTCCGTGACCGTCTCAACACCGTCAGGGCCAACAGCTACAGTGAGTTGGTCTACATGGCCATCTCCCAGGAGGACTGTATCACAGCTCGTCAGGCAGAGAAGAAGAGGAAGACCCCTGTGGCAGGACCTTCAGCTCAGCCACAACGTTTCAGGATTGTGTCTGACACTCAGAACAGGGGACCTCAGCAGCAGCAAGGGCGTTGGGTGATCCGACCACAGCAGCAGCAGCAGGCACCCAACCGTACCCAGTTTCCAGCTCAGAGGAACAATCAACAGCAGCAGCAGTATCACCAGGCAAATGACAACAGGTGTTTCACTTGCGGCAACACCGGACACTATGCCAAGAATTGCCCCAGGAACCAGCAGAGGCAGGGGCAGAATGTTAACCAGAATCAAGGCAAGAGACAGAAGGTGCAAGTGAGGCAGGGCAAGCTGAACTTTACCACCATGGCTGATATTCCAGAGGGAGCACCTGTCATGATTGGTACCTTTACAGTTTTGAATTGTCCTGCTATTATTCTTTTTGATTCTTGCGCATCACATAGTTTTATTAGTGCCAAATTTAGTGCCAAGTGTCAATTGCCTTTTCATCACACCAATGGGGGTTTCACAATTTCAACACCCGGAGGCAGGATTGCCACTAATCAAATCAGCAGGCATGTGCCCATAAAGTTTGGTAGTCTAATAATTAAAACCACCCTCCTCATATTGGGTTTGGATAGCGTGGATATCATATTGGGAACTGACTGGTTAACAAGGCATCGGGCAGTTATTGGTATTGCAGCTAGGGCCATTGAGGTGCACTCACCGACTTGTGGTGAAACCACACTATATTTGCCTGACCAGGGTTGTACCCGTTCTTGTGCCTTCGTTATGATAGAATCCCCAGTGGAAAAGATCCCAGTAGTCTGTGACTACCCAGATGTTTTTCCGGATGAATTGCCAGGAATGCCACCTGACAGAGACATTGAGTTTGCAATTGAATTGCAACCCGGGACTGCTCCTATCTCCAAGAAAACTTATAGGATGCCTCCCGTGGAACTGGCAGAACTAAAGAAGCAACTGCAATAATTGTTGGACAAGGGGTTCATTCGCCCAAGTACATCACCTTGGGGATGCCCTGCTTTATTTGTGAAGAAGGATGAGAGTTTGAGAATGTGTGTTGATTACCGCCCTCTCAATGCGGTGACCATCAAAAACAAATACCCACTGCCTCGCATCGATGTTCTGTTCGATCAATTGGTGGGAGCCAAAGTGTTTTCAAAGATAGATCTTCGCTCAGGTTATCATCGGATCAAGATCCGTGCCAGTGATATTCCCAAGACGGCCTTCTCTACCAGGTATGGGCTCTATGAGTTTTTGGTAATGTCTTTTGGGTTGACCAATGCCCCGGCTTATTTTATGTACCTGATGAACTCAGTATTCATGCCAGAGCTGGACAAGTTCGTGGTCGTTTTCATTGATGATATTCTGGTCTATTCCAAGAATGAAGACGAACATATTGAGCATCTGCACATCGTGCTCCAGCGACTGCGCGATCACCGTCTTTATGCTAAGTTGTCTAAATGTGAGTTCTGGCTAAAGGAAATTAAATTCTTGGGTCACACAATTTCTCAGGATGGGATATCAATTGATCCTGAGAAGGTACAAGAAGTAATGGATTGGAAACCTCCTACTACAGTGCGGCAGATCCGGAGCTTTCTGGGTTGGCAGGGTATTATCGATGATTTATTCCGGATTTCTCCAGAATTGCCAAGCCAATGACTGAGTTATTGAAGAAGGGAGTCAAATATGATTGGAGCCAGAAGTGCGAAGATGCTTTTCATACACTGAGGCAGCATTTGACAACAGCCCCAGTGCTGGCTCAACCTGATAACACCAAGCCCTTCGAAGTCTATTGTGATGCTTCTGGTACAGGATTGGGATGTGTATTAATGCAAGACAACAGAGTAATTGCTTATGCCTCCCGAGCACTCAGACCCCATGAGCAGAACTACCCTACACATGATCTGGAGTTAGCAGCCGTGGTTCATGCTCTCAAGATATGGAGACACTACTTGATGGGAGCTCACTAAACATTTACACTGATCACAAGAGCCTCAAATACATTTTCACCCAGGCAGATCTGAACATGAGGCAGAGGAGATGGTTAGAATTAATCAAGGACTATGATTTGGAGGTGCATTACCATCCGGGCAAAGCCAATGTTGTGGCAGATGCCTTGAGCAGAAAGGCCCAGTGCAATTGTATGAGCATGGATGCGAGAGTTACCACCCAGTGTGATGAATTGTGCAAGCTGAACCTGGAAGTTGTTTCTTCAGGTGATTTAACTTATATCTCGGTGGAGCCCACCCTGCACGAGCAAATAGTCCAGGCACAGATTGGAGATAAGGGTGTTCAGGTTATCAAAGATATGATCAAGCAGAAGGTAGAGAAATACAAGTGATAGCAAGGGAATTCTATGGATTGGAGATCGATTGGTTGTTCCCAAGGACCCGGAGCTCAGAAAGAAGATATTGGACGAAGCTCACCTTTCTAAATTCTCCATGCACCTCGATAGTAACAAAATGTACCATGATCTCAGATCCTTATACTGGTGGACCAGAATGAAGAGGGAAATTGCCAAGTACATATTTGAGTGTGACACCTGCCAGGGGATCAAAGCCAGTCATTTGAAGGCAGCAGGCCCTTTGCAACCCCTTCCCATACCATCTTGGAAATGGGAGGACATTTGCATGGACTTTATCATGGGATTGCCCAATACCTCCAGGCACCATTTGTGGCACGATTTTGGGAACAATTGTAGGAATCAATTGGGACCCATGTAATACGAAGCTCAGCATACCATCCTCAAATAGATGGCCAGACTGAAAGGGTAAATCAGATTTTGGAAGACATGTTGAGGGCATGTGTGCTACATTATGGAAAGGATTGGGACAAGTGTCTTTCGTTGGCAGAGTTTTCTTATAATAACAGTTACCAGTCTAGCCTGAAGATGGCACCTTTTGAGGCCTTATATGGGAGAAAATGTAGAACCCCGCTGAATTGGTCTCAAGCAGGAGAGAGGGAAATATTTGGGCCAGATTTGGTACTGGAAGCAGAGGAAAAGGTCAGAGTCATCAAGAAGAACTTAGAAGCTGCTCAGGCCAGGCAAAAGAGCTATCATGACAAGAGAAGGAAGCCTCTATGGTTTGAAGTGGGAGACCATGTTTATCTTAAGGTGTCACCCACTAAAGGTGTCCAGAGATTTGGGATCAAGGGCAAGTTAGCTCCTCGCTACATTGGGCCCTACGAGATTAAGGAGACTTGTGGACCTGTAGCATATCAATTGAAGTTGCCACCCAACATGTCAGCTATTCATGATGTGTTCCATGTATCTCAGCTGCGGAAATGTGTCCGCTTACCCACTGAAGTGCTACCTGAGCCAGAAATTGAGGTAGAACCAGACATGTCCTATCAAGAGTACCCTGTTAAGGTATTGGATCGGAAAGAGAGATCAACGTGGGCAAGATCGATCAGAATGTATAAAGTTCAGTGGAGTCACCATTCAGTGGAAGAAGCTACATGGGAGACTGAGGATTTCCTACGCTCTCGCTTCCCCGACTTTCTGCCCAAAGGAGTCAGTACGTAACCCAAAACCCCACCCCCACCTACCCTTTGAATCCAAATATAAGAAAAATCTAGATGATAAGGGTAGTCTAAGTTGTGGTTTTAACTTAAAAAGGACTTCCTTCTGAAGTTGCAAAGAGGATGACATTCGAAGAACAGTTAACTAGAGAAACTTAAAGAAAAGCAGAAACCACACACCAGCACACCTTCATGGCACCCTTGTGAGGACTCTAACTAAAATCTCGGGACGAGATTCCTTTAAGGGGGGAGGGCTGTAACACCCCAGGTGTTACCAAGGTGCTGGCTTCCTAATGACACATATACCTATTATCACATGTGGTTAAAACTTGGAGGAGAGGGAGCACTTAAGACCTTGGAAGCATGAGTGAGTTAAGAAATGCCAGGGACCAAGGTATTACCCAAGCCATTAGGCAATGACCACCTAGGGCAAAGGAGGATTGAACCTTGGACCCTCTCTCTCTTGAAGCCTTTAGTTGAGAGAAAGATTAGGCAAATGCACATTCCATGATTTAAACCCTTAACCAAAGTTTAAGAGTACCAAAATGTTTACAAAAGACAGCAAAGGAACTTTACAAAAAGACCCCTAAAGGACCCCTAAATCAGCCCCAAGTGGAGAACACTATGGAATCACTCCATTCCCTCTAAGTCCCAAAATCAGCCCTAATCTAGAGATCAGGGGTGTTCACCTAGCTAATGACACCAAAACCCCAGGGTCTAAATAACAAAAAGGAGCTAAATTATCTAAGGAACCCCCTGGAAGAGTTTGAACCCAAGCCAAGACCATTTGACATGGGTTGGCACCTATTTTGTCTCGGGTTGAACAGTGCAGACATACAAGACTTGGCGCCACCATATCTCCTAAACCAGACCCGATCTTCTCTTGGAACTTACATGAACTAGGTAGCCCTAGGTGCAGGGAAGAAAGCTTGCATAAGCCATAGGGCGAGATTCGCATGCTTGGCTGCTCAGCAGGCGCAAGAACAAGGGCAGAAGGCAACGGCCACGTGTTCGACACGCTCTGGACTCGCTAGAGCACGCCCGCGCGCGCCCCCGTGTGCCCCGCGTCGCGCCAAGGACCAGCCGGCGCCATGGCCCGCGCCCGCGCCTATAAAACCCCCAGGGACCTCGACCGTACCCTTCCGCACGCGCTCGACCTCACCGGAGCCTAGACCCACCGGCGTTTGCCCGTGCACGGCGTGCCCGCGGCCGCCCGATCCCCCTGCCACCATAGACCAGCCAATAGACCCCTTCCCAGCCCTATCCAGCCCTCAGAGAAGACTGTGCACACCTCGGTGAGGCTCCCCGAGCAAGGAATCGAAGTTTGCTTCGCCGGAGAGGCCAGTCCACGGTCGCCGGACTCCACCCGACCGCCGGCGAGCGTAGACCTGGTAATCCTCTGCTCCATTCCTCAATTTCTTGCGCACACAACCCCTATGTCACCCCGTGAAGCTCACCGTGCCATTGGATTGAACTAGGTCGCCGTGGTTTGGCCGGCACACCCGCCGCCGACGAGAGCACCCGCCTGCACACGTGGACCGGGCGATTCCGGCCACCCCCGTCGTCGAGCCGTACACCGTTGTGACCGCCAGAGCCTCTCGAAGCCAACCCCGCCCCTCGCCGGACCTCTCTCGCCGCCGGTAAGCCACGCCGCCCTTTTCTTTCCCACGGGTACTGTTTGCATTGGGGGAGGGACCTCGGGGAAGAAGAAAGAAAGGTCGGGGGGATTTTTGAACTGTCAGTGGCCTCGTCGGACTAGATCCGAGGGATTGATAGGTTATTCCCATTTTAGTGTGGTCTAGCCTCTAAGGCGGGACTTAGGCACTTAAGTCGAAATAATTCGGGCAGTTCTGCCACACCGACCGTTGAAGATTTTGAGCCGTTGGCGCACCGGACACTGTTCGGTGCACACCGGACAGTCCGGTGCCCCCTTCTAGCCGTTGGCTCAGCCACGTGTCCCGCGCAGATTGTGCGACCGACCGTTGGCCCGGCCGACCCTTGGCTCACCGGATAGTCCGGTGCACCACCGGACAGTCCGGTGAATTATAGCCGTAAGCCGTTAATCATCTCCCGAGAGCGACGAGTTCGCCGGTGAATGGCTCACCGGACAGTCCGGTGCACCACCGGACAGTCCGGTGATTTATAGCCGTACACCGTCGTCAAAGTCCCGAGAACAGCAAGTTCGCCAGAGCTAGCCTGGCGTACCGGACACTGTCCGGTGCACCACCGGACACTGTCCGGTGCACCCAGACTGAGCAGACTTTGGCTGAACAAAGCCATCTCTTTTTCAATTCGATTTCTCCTGTTTCCAGCACTTAGACACAATACATTAGTTCTCAAAACAATGTACTAAGTCTAGAAACATACCTTTAGATTTGATTTGCACTTTGTCCATCAATTGACATAGATTTACACTTAAGCACTTGTGTTGGCACTCAATCACCAAAATACATAGAAATGGCCCAAGGGCACATTTCCCTTTCAATCTCCCCCTTTTTGGTGATTTATGCCAACACAACAAAAAGCAACTAAAAGAAGTGCAACATCAATACAAATGAGAACTCAAAATTGTTTTGATTCAAATTTGGCATATATGGATCACTCTTTGCCACCACTTGGTTTTGTTTTTGCAAATCAACCTCAATCTCCTATCTCTAAGTCAAACACACTTGTTGAGACATAAAGATAGTCGTTCCAAGAGAAATTGATCAAAGATTTCAAAAACTCCCCCTTTTTCCCATAATTGACTATTCTCCCCACAAGAGGCCAACTTTTGACAAAAGAGACAACAAGAGAGTTTTGACAAACCAAAAGCTCTATTCTACTATTTTTTCAAAATTTCTCAAGTGGTAGCTGATCCATTTCTTGCTTTGGCATTATTTTCTCCCCCTTTGGCATCAAGCACCAAAACGGGATCAATTTTGGCCCCCTAACCCCATTGCCTCACCAAAATCTTCAAATAAGAGTACAAAGGCAATAAGGATATTGAGATGGACTTGGAGTGAGTTACCCTCTCATCGGAGTGCAGTGGAAGTCTTTCATGGTCCAAGTCCACCTTTCCCTTTCAATCCACCTTTGAGACTAAATCAAGCAAACTCAAGCACACGGTTAGTCTCAAAGGGTCAAGTTGTAGCACATCTCCCCCTAAATATGTGCATCACTTGCAAAAGGACTTGTGAGGTCCGGGGAGTGATTGTACAACTTGAGCACCACAAGTAAACAACAAAATGCATAAGGAACATGATCAAAGACATAAACACATGTATGCTATCAATCCAAGTTCCACGAATCTAAGACATTTAGCTCACTATGCAGCCTGCAAAAGGTCTTCTCATCTAAAGGCTTGGTAAAGATATCGGCTAGCTGGTTCTCGGTGCTAACATAAAACACTTCGATATCTCCCTTTTGCTGGTGGTCTCTCAAAAAGTGATGCCGGATGTCAATGTGCTTTGTGCGACTGTGCTCAATAGGATTTTCCACTATGCGGATAGCACTCTCATTGTCACGTAGGAGTGGGACTTTGCTCAGATTGTAGCCAAAGTCTCGGAGGGTTTGCCTCATCCAAAGTAGTTGCGTGCAACACTGTCCTGCGGCAACGGACTCGGCCTCAGCGGTGGATAGGGCAACGGAAGTTTGTTTCTTAGAATTCCATGACATCAGGGACCTTCCTAAGAATTGGCACGTCCCCGATGTACTCTTCCTATCGACCTTACATCCAGCATAGTCGGAGTCTGAATATCCAATCAAGTCAAAGTTAGACCCCTTTAGATACCAGATCCCGAAGCAAGGCGTAGCTACTAAATATCTAAGGATTCGCTTCACAACCACAAGGTGACACTCCCTTGGATCAGATTGAAATCTAGCACACATGCATACGCTAAGCATAATATCCGGTCTACTAGCACATAAATAAAGTAAAGACCCTATCATAGACCGGTATGCCTTTTGATCAACGGACTTACCTCCTTTGTTGAGGTCGGTGTGTCCGTCGGTTCCCATCGGAGTCTTTGCGGGCTTGTCGTCCTTCATCCCAAACCGCTTTAGCAAGTCTTGCGTGTACTTCGTTTGGGAGATGAAGGTGCCGTCCTTGAGTTGCTTCACTTGGAACCCAAGGTAGTAGTTCAACTCGCCCATCATCGACATCTTGAACTTTTGAGTCATTACCCTGCTAAACTCTTCACAAGACTTTTGGTTAGTAGAACCAAATATTATGTCGTCGACATAAATTTGGCACACGAATAAATCTCCATCACAAGTCTTAGTGAATAAAGTTGGATCGGCTTTCCCAACCTCGAAAGCGTTAGCAATTAAAAAGTCTCTAAAGCATTCATACCATGCTCTTGGGGCTTGCTTAAGTCCATAGAGCGCCTTATAGAGCTTACATACGTGGTTGGGGTACCGTTCATCCTCGAAGCCAGGGGGTTGCTCCACGTACACTTCCTCCTTGATTGGCCCGTTGAGGAAAGCGCTCTTCACATCCATTTGGAACAACCTGAAAGAATGGTGAGCGGCATATGCTAGCAAGATACGAATGGACTCTAGCCTAGCCACAGGAGCAAACATCTCCTCAAAGTCCAAACCTGCAACTTGGGCATAACCTTTTGCCACAAGTCGAGCCTTGTTCCTTGTCACCACCCCGTGCTCGTCTTGTTTGTTGCGGAACACCCACTTGGTTCCCACAACATTTTGCTTAGGACGAGGCACCAGTGTCCAAACTTCATTACACTTGAAGTTGTTGAGCTCTTCCTGCATGGCCAACACCTAGTCCGGATCTAGCAAGGCCTCTTCTACCCTGAAAGGCTCAATAGAAGAGACAAAAGAGTAATGCTCACAAAAATTAACTAATCTTGAACGAGTAGTTACTCCCTTGCTAATATCACCCAATATTTGGTCGACGGGATGATTCCTTTGAATCGTCACTCGAACTTGGGTTGGAGGTGCTGGTTGTGCTTCTTCCTCCATCACATAATCATCTTGTGCTCCCCCTTGATCACACACCTCCTTTTGATGAACCTGTTCATCGTCTTGAGTTGGGGGATGCACCATTGTTGAGGAAGAAGGTTGATCTTGCTCTAATTGTTCCTGTGGTCGCACATCACCAATCGCCATGGTGCGTATTGCGGCCGTTGAAACGTCTTCTTCATCTACATCATCAAGATCAACAACTTGCTCTCTTGGAGAGCCGTTAGTCTCATCAAATACAACGTCGCTAGAGACTTCAACCAAACCCGATGATTTGTTGAAGACCCTATACGCCTTTGTATTTGAGTCATAACCTAACAAAAACCCTTCTACAGCTTTGGGAGCAAACTTAGAATTTCTACCTTTCTTCACTAGAATATAGCATTTGCTCCCAAATACACGAAAGTAAGACACATTGGGTTTGTTACCAGTTAGAAGCTCATACGAAGTCTTCTTGAGGAGGTGGTGAAGGTAGAACCGGTTGATGGCGTGGCAAGCCGTGTTCACGGCTTCCGACCAAAACCGCTCGAGGGTCTTGAACTCTCCAAGCATCGTCCTCGCCATGTCTATGAGCGTCCTGTTCTTCCTCTCTACCACACCATTTTGCTGTGGTGTGTAGGGAGCGGAGAACTCGTGCTTGATCCCCTCCTCAAGGAACTCCTCCACTTGAAGGTTCTTGAACTCGGACCCGTTGTCGCTCCTTATCTTCTTCACCTTGAGCTCAAACTCATTTTGAGCTCTCCTTAGGAAGCGCTTGAGGGTCCCTTGGGTTTCAGACTTATCCTGCAAAAAGAATACCCAAGTGAAGCGGGAAAAATCATCAACTATAACAAGACCATACTTACTTCCCCCGATGCTTAGGTAGGCGACGGGTCCGAAGAGGTCCATATGAAGCATCTCCAAGGGTCTTGATGTGGTCATCACATTTTTGGTATGATGAGAGCTTCCCACCTGTTTACCTGCTTGACAAGCTGCACAAAGTCTATCTTTTTCGAAATGCACATTAGTTAGACCTATCACATGTTTTCCCTTTAGAAGCTTGTGAAGGTTCTTCATCCCCACATGTGCTTAGCGGCGATGCCACAGCCAGCCCATGCTAGTCTTAGCAATTAAGCATGCATCTAGACCGGCCTCCTCTTTTGCAAAATCAACTAAATAAAGTTTGCTGTCTAGTACACCCTTAAAAGCTAATGAACCATCACTTCTTCTAAAGACAGGCACATCTACATTTGTGAATAGACAATTATATCCCATATTGCATAATTGACTAACGGATAACAAATTATATCCAAGTGACTCAACTAAAAACACATTAGAAATAGAGTGCTCGGATGAGATAGCAATTTTTCCTAACCCTTTCACCTTGCCTTGGTTACCATCACCGAATATTATTGAATCTTGGGGATCCTTGTTCTTGACGTAGGAAGAGAACATCCTCTTTTCCCCGTCATGTGGTTTGTGCATCCGTTGTCGATAATCCAGCTTGAGCCCCCGGATGCATGAACCTGCAAGGCAAATTTAGGCTTGGGTTTTAGGTACCCAACTCTAGTTGGGTCCTACAAGGTTAGTCACAATGGTCTTAGGGACCCAAATGCAAGTTTTATCTCCCTTGCATCTTGCCCCAAATTTCCTAGCAATTACCTTCTTATCCTTTCTACAAATGGCAAAGGAAGCATTGAAAGTATGAAAAATTGTAGAAGGTTCATTAATTACTTTCCTAGGAACATGAACAATATTCTTTCTAGGCACATGATGAATATTTTTCCTAGGCAAATCTCTATCATGCACAACATGGGAACTAGAAGCAGTCATAGCATATGAATCATAAGCATAGGTCCTATACGCATTTCGAGAAAATTTTCTATCACCATAAATGAAAGCATGGTTCTTTTGAACACTACTAGCCATAGGGACCTTCCCTTTCTCCTTGGTGGAGATGGAGGCCTTATGGCTTGTTAAGTTCTTGACTTCCCTCTTGAAGCCAAGACCATCCTTAATTGAGGGGTGTCTACCAATCGTGTAGGCATCCCTTGCAAATTTTATTTTATCAATTTCACTCTTGCTAGTCTTAAGTTGGGCATTAAGACTAGCCAATTCATCATTCAATTTAGAAATTGAAACTAGGTGATTACTACAAGCATCAACATCAAAATCTTTACACCTATTACAAATTGTAACATGTTCTACACAAGATGTTGATTTATTTGCTATTTCTAACTTAGCATTCAAATCATCATTTATGCTCTTTAAGCTAGAAATAGAGTCATGGCATGTAGACAATTCACTAGAAAGCATCTCATTCCTTTTAATTTCTAAAGCAAGGGATTTTTGTGCCTCTACAAACTTATCATGTTCTTCATACAAAATATCCTCTTGCTTTTCTAATAACCTATTCTTATCATTCAAGGCATCAATTAATTCATTAATTTAATCAACCTTGGTTCTATCTAGGCCCTTGAATAAACATGAATAATTTATTTCATCATCATCACTAGACTCATCCTCACTTGAAGAAGCATAAGTAGTATTCCGAGTACATACCTTTTTCTCCTTCGCCATGAGGCATGTGTGACGCTCGTTGGGAAAGAGGGCCGATTTGTTGAAGGCGGTGGTGGCAAGTCCTTCATTGTCGGAGTCGGATGACGAACAATCTGAGTCCCACTCCTTCCCAAGGTGTGCCTCGCCCTTAGCCTTCTTGTAAGCTTTCTTCTTTTCCCTCTTGTTCCCTTGTTCCTGGTCACTATCATTATCGGGACAATTAGCGATAAAATGACCAATCTTACCACATTTGAAGCATGAGCGCTTCCCCTTCGTCTTGGTCTTGCTAGGATGCCCCTTGCGACCCTTTAGCACCGTCTTGAAGCGCTTGATGATGAGGGCCATCTCTTCATCATTAAGTCCGGCCGCCTCAACTTGCGCCACCTTGCTAGGTAGCGCCTCCTTGCTCCTCATTGCCTTGAGAGCAATGGTTTGAGGCTAATGGATTGGACCATTCAACGCGTCGTCCACGTATCTCGCCTCCTTGATCATCATTCTCCCGCTCACAAACTTCCCAAGTACTTCTTCGGGTGACATCTTGGTATACCTAGGATTTTCACGAATATTGTTCACAAGATGTGGATCAAGGACAGTAAAAGACCTTAGCATTAGGCGAACGACGTCGTGGTCCGTCCATCGCGTGCTTCCGTAGCTCCTTATCTTGTTGATGAGGGTCTTGAGCCGGTTGTATGTTTGGGTTGGCTCCTCTCCCCTTATCATTGCAAATCTTCCAAGCTCGCCCTCCACCAACTCCATTTTGGTGAGCATGGTGGCGTCGTTCCCCTCATGTGAGATCCTGAGGGTGTCCCAGATCTGCTTGGCATTGTCCAAGCCGCTCACCTTATTGTACTCTTCCCTGCACAAAGATGCTAAAAGGACAGTAGTAGCTTGTGCATTTCTATGGATTTGTTCATTTATAAACATGGGACTATCCGAGCTATCAAATTTCATTCCACTCTCTACAATCTCCCATATGCTTGGATGGAGAGAGAACAAGTGACTACGCATTTTGTGACTCCAAAATCCGTAGTCCTCCCCATCAAAGTGTGGAGGTTTGCCAAGTGGAATGGAGAGTAAATGAGCATTGGTACTTTGCGGAATACGGGAATAATCAAAGGAAAAGTTTGAATTAACCGTCTTCCTTCTCTCGTAGTCGTTGTCGTCGTCCTTTTGGGAAGAGGAAGATTCGTCGCTGTCGTAGTAGATTATCTCCTTGATGCGCCTCGTCTTCTTGTTCTTCCCATCTTTTCGTTTGTAGCCCGAGCCCAAGTCAGTAGGCTTGTCATCTTTCGACTCGTTGACGAAGGACTCCTTCTCCTTATCATTGATCACAATCCCCTTGCCCTTAGGATCCATCTCTTCGGGCGATTAGTCCCTTTGTGAAGAGAACGGCTCTGATACCAATTGAGAGCACCTAGAGGGGGGGGTGAATAGGTGATCCTGAAAAAACTTAAACTTAAAGCAACAAAAACTTGATTAAGTGTTAGCACAATGATGCCAAGTGGCTGGAGAGGAGTCTTAGCAAAACACAATAACCACAAAGATATCAACACAGAGATGGCGTAGTGGTTTATACCGTGGTTCGGCCAAGTCCAACGCTTGCCTACTCCACGTTGTGGCGACCCAACGGACGAGGGTTGCAATCAACCCCTCTCAAGTGGTCCAAAGACCCACTTGAATACCACGGTGTTTTGCTTTGCTTTTCTATATCCCGCTTGCGAGGAATCTCCACAACTTGGAGTCTCTAGCCCTTACAAAAGATGTTCACAAAGAAGCATGGAGTAAGGGAGGGATGAGCAACGCACACAAGACACAAAATCAGAGCGACAACACGCACACAAATCGCAACAAGAGCTCTCAACACAACCCGACGAGTTCACAACTCAAATAGAGCTCTAGTTGCTCTCACAAAGAATCAAATGTGCGGAATCGAAGTCTTGGTGCTTTAGAATGCTTGGGGAATGCTTGGTGTGCTCCTCCATGCGCCTAGGGGTCCCTTTTATAGCCCCAAGGCAGCTAGGAGCCGTTGAGAGCATTCCAGGAAGGCAATTCTTGCCTTCAGTCGCCTGGCGCACCGGACAGTCCGGTGCACCACCGGACACTGTCCGGTGCACCACCGGACACTGTCCGGTGCGGATTTCTTTCCTTATTTGGCGAAGCCGACCGTTGAAGATTCAGAGCCGTTGGAGCACCGGACATTATCCGGTGCACACCGGACAGTCTGGTGCCCCCTTCTAGCTGTTGGCTCGGCCACGTGTCCCGCGCAGATCGCGTGGCCGACCGTTGGCCCGGCCGACCGTTGGCTCACCGGACAGTCCGGTGCAACACCGGACAGTCCGGTGCATTATAGCCGTACGCCGTTAATCATCTCCCGAGAGCGACGAGTTCACCGGTGAATGGCTCACCGAACAGTCCGGTGCACCACCGGACAGTCCGGTGATTTATAGCCGTACACCACCGTCAAAGTCCCGAGAACAGCAAGTTCGCCAGAGCTAGCCTGGCGTACCGGACACTGTCCGGTGCACCATCGGACAATGTGGGTGCACCCAGACTGAGCAGACTTTGGCTGAACAAAGCCATCTCTTTTTCAATTCGATTTCTCCTGTTTCTAGCACTTAGTGTAATACCCACTTCTTAAGAAAATCAAAAAGGAGAAATTACATTCGTTTATGTATGTGTGTCCATCTCTATCTATCATCACATGTGCCTGATCATGATTAAAAATGAGTAAAACTCCACTAAGACAAAAATAAACCGTGGCATAATCTTGGATTTTTGTTTGTGCATTTAAAATAATAATGATATGAACAAAGATAAAATAATAATGAGGAGAAGAAGATTAGAGGAAAGGGGGAAATAATATCCAATATAAAATAATATAATAATTAAATAACATCCTCATAATTTGGTATGACCAATATGCATAGTTCAAATGAGTTTAAATTTGCACTTGAGATTACATTCAAAATTTGGATTCAAAAGAATTGTAAATAAAAGAAAATAGAAAATAAAAACAAAAGAAAATGGGAAATAACCTAACTGGGCCGCAAACGCCCTATTCGGCCCACTGCCCATTTCCCTCTGCGCGGCCCAACTGGTATTTCCCCACGCGTTTTTGCGCTGAGTCACCGTCGCGTGGGTCCCTGCTGTCAGCTCATCCCTCCCCCAGGCGGGATCTACTCGCACCGACATGCCTGCCCCACTTGCAGCCTCTGCGCACCTGGACTCGTCGCTGTATCACTGCCGGTGGGCCCTGGACACCAGAATTGTCTTCCCCGCCGTGTAAATCCCTGGGCGCAACAGAACCCGCAGCCGCCGCCTCGGTGGTTGTGTACGACCGCGAATTGCGCTGAGGATCCCGGGGTTGGCCGAACTTCACCGCCATGCGTCCCTATAAAACCCGCCGCCCCCCCTGGAACCCAGTCGACCCACCGTGGACTGCTCGCTTGGTGAGAGAGAGAAAAAGGTGTGCCGCTATGGGTGATTCTTGTATGACGGCATCGAGTCCTCGGTGGTCGGTCGCGTGGGGATCGCCAGGTCGTGTGGGAGCTTCGGGGGTCATTGATACGGTGTGGGAGGCCTTGACCTTATGGCGTTTTCACGCCGGGGTCGCACAACCTCGTGGATCCGCAACCTGGCGTCGAGAGCTTCCCTGCCGAGATAATCCATGGTGAGTATGATCTTAAACAATTCACCGTACCCGTAGCTGCGTGTATCATCTCGCGAACTGACGTTTTGGCATCAGGGCTGCGGATTAGATTGCAGTTCATGGCGCCGCCGCCGTTGTCGGTGTTTTGGGTCCGACCGCACACCCGGGGTTGCCCCTCGAGGTATTTTTAGGAGTAGGACAGTGTCGGCAACTGTAGCAAAATGGTTCGTGCCGATTGCACGAGGAACAGTAGACAAGGTTTACAGGTTCGGGCCGCTTAGAGATGCGTAACACCCTACGTCCTGGTGAGTATGCTTGGTGAATGTGGTTACAAGAGAGTTCTCTGGATTGAGAATACGGAGAGTTGACGTGGATGGCTCAGTAATAGGGGCGATCAATTTGAAGGGGTGCCCCCTAGGCCTTATATATTCGACCGCGGAGCAATACATGTGGATATGATAACAACGTGCACCTAAAAAATAGTGAACTACTCGAGTCTATCTCCCTATGATTCTGCCGACCTATCCCCGCGTGGCTTCGTTGCATGAGGGCTCCAGCGCGGGAAAGTCGGATCTCTGTTGCGATCGCTCGCTCGACATTGTGGACCGTCCAGGTTTACACCGATCCGGCCTCGTGTCAACCTGCTCTGCTGATTATTCTTCCCCAGGCCCACGAAAGATGTGGCGGAACTGCCCGAATTATTCCAACTTAAGTGCCTAAGCCCTGCCTTAGAGGCTAGACCACACTTAAATGGGAATAACCCGTCAATCCCTCGGATCTAGTCCAACACGGCCACTGACAGGATCAAGTACCACAGTCCCACTCGATGGTGAGTCATAGAGCAAATACAATAAAGCATAAAACCATGCATGGAAGGGTGTTAAATTATTACATCATCATCATGGGAGTTTTGCCAAAAGTAGACATCATTGTTCGAAGTGCAGCGGAATAAAACTAACGATAATTAAACGGAGAGATGGGGAAGCCTGTCCCATCACTCCTCATGCTCCTCCTCAGCCGAGGCGGGGTCCCACTCGACAGTCCAACCCGGTGGCAGGGTGGATGGCCAAGTCACTCCAGTAGCCATTTCCTCCAGAGAACCTGTAAAAAATTATGCCACAAGCAAGGCTGAGTATACTAATACTCAGCTAGACTTACCCGGTGTGAGGAGTCTATACTCCTCTACCTCTAGACATGCAGCTGTTTGGCTGTGGGGTTTGGTTGCCAAAAGCACTAGCTGAGTTTCTAAATCAAGATTTTAACTTTGTCAAAATTAAGTGTGACTCTCTTAAGGCTAAAAGTGTACTATCTACTCATACATAGTAGAAAGCATTTTTAGCAATCAACATCTTGTAACATCTCATCACAGTTCCACTTGTTACTCAATGCAGTACAATGGATCAAGCAGTCTCATTAGCTGCGAGAAGCAGACGATTCGAATCGAGTTTTTATCCTTGCAAGGTAAACCTAAACACACGACATGCAGGGGCACTCCGTCCCCACACACATCAACCGTCCCCATCGATTCCCCGTCAGCAGATCAGGGCTCACCGCCTTGGCGTACAATGCCTCACTGACCCCGACTGGCCGTCGTGCAGTGACCGCACTTGTACCCACCATAACCGGAATGGGAGACTACGTCTCAGGTCGCGTGAGGGGTAAAGTCTACTGCCAGGTTCAATCAGGTACTAGGCTTACCGATTTACCATATTTCTCGGTATGTGTTTAGTACGTTCAAACGCTTGACACAGGTATCCGCACGTTAATCCTTATTCCATTTTCCATCTCGTGGGCAACCAATCCCCATGGATTGTTGTCCACCAACTAGTATCATGACAGTGTGAAAGTGGGTACAATCAATTTCCTGATCTCGCGCGAGTGCTAGAAAAATCACTCGTCTTCTACCGAGATCCTAATTAAATAAAGCAACTACTCGACCTGTCACACTAGTATTCATCTCAAAAGGGTTCCTGAGATCATGCAACTAGGGTTTCAAACAATTCCTACACCTAAGTGCACAATCAATCCTACAATCAATAAGTGAAGTAAAATAGCATAAATAACAGGTTATGCATAAAACCGGGGCTTGCCTTCCAAAGCAGTGGCAGGCAGGTCCTCTGGTGCAGGCTCTGGTGCTGGGTCTGGGGCAACCTCCTGGGCAGCTCCTTGCTCCGGCACGAGGATGTACTCTCCGTCAGCAAGATTACAGTCTATCGAAATGCAATGAACATGTATGTCATGATTATGCAAGATTTAAGAACATTAAGCTACAGAAACTAAGTCAAGAATTAACTTAGGGTTCCTTGGCTATGTGGGTCTTCTAGTGGTATAGATATATACATAGACTTAGTCCCTTTTAGGTTTAGGTTTTTCTTTAGGATAACGTAGGGGATTTGCATTGTGTTATAGATTTCAGTGGACAAGTTTACAAAGGTCTTAAGAGGACATTAATTTCCATTATCTATTTTCCTTTTTTAATTTCCATTTAGGGTTTCTAGTGTAGGTTTGAACTACAACAGTATTTTAAAAATTTTCAAAATTTCTATAAAAATTACAGTGGGTTGTCACTTGCTATTCTAGCTGGTTTTAAGAAGTTGAGGCTCAAAGTACAAAAGCTAGGCTTTAAACAAAAATAACAATAGTGAGGCAAAATGGGCCACTTTACACTACACCTCTTAGTTAGGGGTAGGTCCTGTCCTAAAGTTTATTTTTGTTGGCCTCTATTAGTGATACCAAGCTCTTGTACCAAAAATGGCAGAGAGCAACATGATGGTTAATTAATGATGGATTTCTAAAATTTGGTGCAAAAAGGGTGCTTAGAACTAACTTGTCATTTGAAAAATATCAAACAACAGATTTCAGATTTTTCTTAAGTTCTTATTATCAAAACATTAGTTATCCCAAGGTTTGGGGAGGTTTCACCTTAGGGTTATTTTTGTAGGGTTTTTCTAAGTTATCCTTATTTTATTCATTTAAAAGGTATCCTTCTTATCTTACACTACAACAGGGTATGATATATTTTTCCAGTGAACTACATTGACTAAGTATCTCAACAAAAATAGGGGTGCCCTCTGGTTCATTATTTATGTCACTTTTTCTATTTTTCTTAACCTTAAGCATATTATGGAATAAGGGGTAAAAACTAACTTAATGTAATGGACAGAGGGGTTTAACATTTTTAGCTAGGTCAGTAGGTAGATATAAACTTCTCCAAATTTTTCCAACCCTAGTTAAATAGTACAACCATTTTTCTTGCTATTATTAAGCTTTTGGTCAAAACTAAAATTAAATCAGAACCTTATATTTTCCTCTAGTACTTATGGGGTTTTATATTTTTCTTAGTCAGGTTACATTATTTAGAGTCTGGCAAAATTAGTTTGACCAAATTTGGATAAACCAAACAGAAGTTATGGGTTTTTAAAGTTTCTTTTTGAATTTAAATCAGGTTTTAATAAAGTTTTTCTGAAAAAGCAGTTTGCGCCGAGGTCCCTGGGTTTAAATCGAATCAAACCTCACAGATCTACCCTCGCGCCACTATTCCCCTGAGTCTCTGACATTTCACTTAACCCCCTGGCTTTCTCTCCCTCTCACCCGCAGTCCTTCCCCCAACTGAAACAGTAGCCGCGGGAAAGAAAAGGACGGCGCGGCTTACCGGCGGCGAGGGAGGCCCGGCGAGGCGGTCAGTGACGTTCGGGAGGTCACGACGGTCACGTCGATGTGCGGGTCGTCGTCGGAGGTGGTCGGAGTCACCCTGGCCACGAGCACAGGCGGCGGGGGTCGTCGGCGGCGCCTGCTCCGGCCAAACCACGGCGGTAGAGTTCAATTAGGGTGCACGAGGAGCTTCACGGGATGACACAGAGGCCATGCGCGCAACGAATTGGAAAATGGTGAAGGGGTTTACCCGGTCCACGTGCGCCGGCGGGTTCTTGAACTCCGGTGAGCGCGATTGGGCTATTCCGGTGACGCGGGTCCTCGGGTCAAGCTTGAGCACGTGCCACGGCCTCACCAGGAAGCTATCTGGGGGCTTGGATCGAACGGAGGAGGACGAGAGAGGGGTTGGCCACGGTGGTTGCTCCCGGGCGGCACTGGCGAGTCGCGGGGAGGTCGCCGGAGGCAATGGCTGGCTCGGGCAAGTCAGGCGAGGTACGGAGGAGGCAATGGGGAAAGCAACCGAGCGCTGGGGCGGGTTTTATAGCCATGGCGCGGCCAAGGCGCCGGCTCGGCCGTTTGGCGCGACGCGTGTAACACCCTAAATCCATCAACTAAAAACAACCTAGTTTAGTTTATTAGATTCAAAATGAAAGAAAAAAATGTTTTTACATTGAAAATGGTAACATAAATAAATCGAATAATTTCTAATATTATTAAGTTGTTGATACATTTATTTTTGAAGCATGATTTTGTCTGTTCATAAATTGCAGAAGTTTTGTACTTTATTTTCTTTTGTGTGTGAAGCCTAATTTTTTATTAAAACAGATTTTAGGTCTAAAATTATTTGATCTGAAATCAGGTACTTTTAAACATAAAATATTATTTTTTAGATTTATTATAATTTTTTTAGTATGTTATATATATATATTTATATTTAAAATAGAAAAAAGAAAAAAAAATCAAACGGACGTCGGCTTAGCCAGGCCAATAGAGTCTAGCCGAGGTCCACTAAACCCACGTGATGCTCACCCTCTCTCCTAGCACTCCCTTTCACTTACACGTTGGCCCCACCTACCTCTTCTTCTCCCACACTAACTTTCTTCCGTTCGTCGCCTGCTCGTAGGAACGCGTCGCCTCCGCCTCGTCACCTTGCCGCATTGGAGCAAGCGCCCACCCTGCTCCCAGCTAGCAGCTGACCGCTTCTTCTCCTCCCCACTTCAACGCCAGAACGTTTCTTCTCCTCTCCCTTTCTCCATTAACTGGCAGTTTCCTCCATTATGAAGCACTAATCGCGTCGTACGTTTCTTCTCGCCTGCATGCCTCTCTCCTGCAAGTGAAAGCACCACGATCCGTTTTCCCTTCCTCGTCTGAGAAACATCAACTTTTCCCCTTCCCACTCCAAGCCGCCATTAATGGCCTCTGATCTCTGCTCTTCCACCCAGCGCCCCTTCACGCTCCTCGCCAGGTAATATTTAAGCAGCGCCAAAGAGCTCAACTCCCTCCCCTGCTCACTCTCGTCCCGTACGCCTGCTCTTTCTGCTCAAGCATCGCTGCGTTGTTGCTCTGCTGCTGTCGTGCGCTGGGAAATCCCTCGCCGGAGTATCCTACATATGACGCCGTGCAACCATCGCCATTCCTCCTCGTCGCGTCTAGGATCACGGAGCGAGTTCGCCGTCGTCGACCCCATTGGAGCTCACCCAGCTCCCCGACGATCCACTGTTGCAGTGTGCTGAACCATTGTCGTTCGTCGAAGCCGCCCTCTGTTGCGAACAAGGTAGAAGATGATGCCAAATTACTTGTTACTCTCTAGCTTCTACGAATAATAGCGTATATGTCTCTGCGATAATTTTTCCTATTTTAAAATGTATATTTGAGATCCAAATAAATTAAATATTATTTTGTAGCTTTATGTTAGTGCGCTAATCACTTTAAATTTATAGTTACAACATGTGTTCTTAAATTAATTTGTATAATGTTTGTTCTAATGTGCAGTTTTTAAATTAAGAAAATAAAAAGAATTATAGCCTTATGTTTTATAACAAAGAGAATGCGAGATAATTATTTATAATTACATATGTATACAAAAAAATGTAAATGTATCAACTACCTCAAACTAGTTATAGATAAATAGAAGCTAGCCCCTACGCCAAATTTAATTACATAATTTTGATTATTTGGAATCTAAACAATTTAGAAACAGTTCAATTAGTTTCATAATTATGTGATTAACAGATTCAATTGATATTTAAACTGGTTTTCGTATTTTCGCAATTTAAATTGGAGTTTTGTTTTTGTTAACAAGAAATTTAAAAGGTAGCACGTATGTTTTTATCAACAAAAATATAATATAGTTATTTATTTAGTTAGATATCTTTGTTCATAAAATAGTTTCATGTTCAAGTTCGATATATATAGGTATATTGCTTAGAGTTTTATAAAAATGATAGTTTATACAATTTGCTTTCAAATGATTAATTATCTTTTCTCATAATTTATTAGTTAGATTTATATTTCAATTTGTCCATAACTAGTAAAACAGGCGTGATTAATCCGTTCATCGAATTCAATCCATAGTATTTATATATACTACTTAGTTTCTTCTAAAGGATAAAATAAAGAAAACTAGTGTTTATGTCCTTTTTATAATTAAAATGTTAGTTTACATATTTGTTTTGTATATAGCTTTCTTAACAAAGAATATAGGACATGTACTTTCTAATAAAAATAAAATATAGTGTTTGTTCATTGTCTCCTACATAAAAGTTCATTTAAGGGTCTATAACCTAGCTTTTCATAAAATAGGTGTTTAATAATGATCTTTTCATATAAAACCTATTTAGACTTATATCTTAGTTTATCATAAGTGAATGTTTAACAATGATTTATAATATGCTCCATAATGCTTCTAAAATTAATAACGTGATTAGTAGCCCGTTAACCTTAGATGTAACATATATTTTTTTTAAAAGGTTAAATAGTTTTAATATTGTTATAACGTGTTTTATTATCCTATAAATCATTAATCTTAGACATATCACATACGACGTTTTATAAAATATTAAATTGGTGAACCTAATATTTGTATATTTTAATTAAGATATTTATAAGTCCATGTCTTGTTTTATAAAGTATAGATCACACATTTTTTTAAAAGAATACCTTTTATTATAACCCTTGCGTGTAGTGTTTTTGAAAAGCGAACGCTCTTTTTGTTAGGCTTTCTTTTAGCGTTACGTATGGTGAATGTTGTATGTTATTGAATGGTGTTTGTTCTTCTTGTTTGTTTGTGTGATATTCAGTGGTTGATCTAGTAGTTAAGAATCAAGATCTATTCAGATCCGTGGAAGAGTCTCAAGTTTTCAATAAGCAAGGCAAGTGGACTTCTCCCTCTGCATACTCTGTTTGATCCCAAGCAATACATTTAATAAAGTTTATTCTTTGATATATATATATATATATAAATATATATATATATATGCATAACTTGATGGGTTACCTATTCAGATACACCTAACCTTTCCAACCTTATTCCTTGTTAACCTGGGTTTTGATCTAATCAAGTAGCTATGCTATTGCTACAACTTAACTTTATGCAGTCACTCCCGCTTATGATATTAATGTTCCAAAATGATAAGTTTACATTATTGTTGTTAACCTGATGGTTAAACAAGATTATTGCATATTAATTGGAACATGGAGTGACCACCCGGGAAAACAGTGCAACCACGAGTGCTATCATGGCTCTAGCTTTGGTAATTAGCTTTATATGCTTAGTGCCTGGCAACCTTACCTGAAATATGGGCAAGAGGGGGAGCGGTAGGTGTTGGCAGCCCACGTTAACATGGGGACGTATTCTTGGCTAAGATACCTCACCCAGGGGGCCTCCACCATCGTCTTTAGAAACCTTAGCGGGTTGCTTCGTATTAAGTGTATTTTGTGAAAGCCTCATAGTGGATCCCTAGCCACTCACCTCGGAAGTGTTTACGGGTTTTGGCCGACCCAGGCTAGAGGGGATACACGGCTTGTGGGTAAAGTTGTACCACCTCTGCAGAGTGTAAAACTGATATATCAGCCGTGCTCACGGTTATGAGCAGCCTGGACTCCTCACATGATAATTGAACTTGAAGATGGAAATAAATCGAGATCCGATGATCTGCCAATGGTTTTGCTTAAGTGGTTTCACTTAAGTGTTTTTGATATACTCTTGTATCTTTGCTTAATGGGAATACTTGGGATTCACACTTATTAGTAAGACAGGTGTTGTTAATAAAATGTTGACCAACTAAAATGCTTACTGCTCAACCTCAGCCTCACCTTGTTAGACTTGCATTAGTTTTTCCCCCACTTGCTGAGCCCCGACCATAAGTGAGCTCACCCTTGCTTAATTTTGATCAGAAGTTGCAGATGAAGATATGATGCTGAACTCCATGGATGCTAGTCTAGTGATACCCCCGGTCATCTTCCTGTGGATGGATGTCCTTGTTTCGCTGTACTTTGATGAATAAAGGTTAATACATTATGTCTGTTCGAAGTGTAATATGTTAATATAATCATTATTTACGCTCTTATGCATTGTTCTTTTGATATATTACACTTGTGACGTCAACATATGTGTGGAAATAGATCCTGGCACACATATGCTATGCACCCGGCTCTGCCCCTTTGGAAACGGGTGTGACAGAAGTGGTATCAAAGCAATGTGACCGTAGGTCGCTAGATTAGTTAGAAATGGAAAGCCCAGTCAGTCTTTCAAAAGCTTAATATGTTGTCCTCCATTAAAACTTACTTTATATCAAAACTCGTCTCTTTTATTTTCAACCCTTCTTGTCTGATTCTTCGTCTATCAGAAAGCTCTCCTCAGAAGCATTGCAAGATGATCAAGCTAGGATTGCGGAACTTGAAGCGAAGTATGCCAGAAGAAACCTTTTCGAAGCTATCAATGATGCCCTATTCTCTGTCTTATCCCCACTCTGCAAGAAGTTTGCGTTATAGATCTCCTGGATCTATTACCATTCTTCTTGGTTAGGTTGATAGGATAGTTCTATAGTATTAAGATTTTCGACTAGATCGGTAATGGCGATATTATATTATATTATAAGTGGTTTTCTAATCTCTAATATTGCTATATAACCCTTGACTCCTTATACTTTTGCTTTTCTTGCCATTATATTGCCATCCTTAGGCAATATCTACCTTGATATATTAAACTTTTGCCTCTCTACTTTTCTCCTTGATAATGCTTTCTCCCTATTGAATTCTTATACTTTTGCTTTCGTGCCATTGTATTGCCACCCTTGCGCAATATCTACCTTGATGTATGAAACCTTTGACTCTCTACTCCTTAATAATGCTTTCTCCCTAACTCACTTTATATCCTTGGTTGTATCATTTATCCTCACTTTAATAGTTCATGGTCATCTTATTTCACTCTTGTCCATGAACAAATATGTCTTGCCTAACTCCTTGATATTCCTAATATGATTCCTTGACTTTATAATATCTTTTTTTATTCCAAACCTTGTCTCATCGTTTGTTTTGGTTGAATGAGTAGAATTGGATTGTGTTGTGCTGGTATGCTTGAGTTCATTGTCCTTTGTGTTCATGTTTGATTTGTTTCTTTGAAATGATTGTTGGTGTATTGTGTGACTTTTGTCCACAACGACATCAGTTAGCTAGGTAAAACATTAGATAGATGGGTTTTCTCTGCTCTCTATAATCTGTCTTTGCTCAACCCTTTCGTCCTTCCATTCTTCCATACCCATACAGATGTCAGACCTTGGAATGTCAACTACAAGTGATGCCACTAAATGCAAAGAATGCGGTGTGTTGGCAAGTCAAAACGACACTACAAATAAAACAACTGATGAACAGACATTCAAGACACAAAAGGATGCACAACTAAACCAACAGACAAGTGACTTTGGAACATGTTGTTGTTGTGAATACTATGGAATTCCTTGTCGCCAGATCAGTACGAACGAAAGTGAAACTACAAAACAGAAGAACCGGATTTTATTTTCTGGCATAAAAAGTCAATGGTCTTTCCAAGAACAACTAATAGCAAATGCACTGTCAGACGATGAATTGCTAGGTTTTCCAAAAAGGAAACATCACAAGGATGCCCAGCTCCAAAAAGAAGCACATGAGTGTTACATTGATGGATGGACTATCACCTCCACACAGTTTCAGCCTCGTCGTCGCATCAGTTCCAAGAAACAAAAATGGAAACATGGAAAAAGTCAAGAAATAACTCCAAGAAAAGCTTGTTATCTATGTGGACATGAAGACCATTACCTTCGTAATTGTCCTAAGAAGATTTCACTACCAAACATCTCCGAGATAAAGCTATCTCAGTCTTCAGACATGAAATATGAACAAAAATGCATAGAAACTTCTACCAACATCATGAAGAACAACAAAAGGAATAGAAAAATGTTTGGATACATGATTAGACCACCTCAACCACAAGCAAAAGTCACGAAACACACGGATACCCAAAACAGAAGAATCAAGTCAGGCTCAACTATATGAGATACAGACACCCAGTCAACCCTCACCCCCTGTTGGTCAAACAAAGTTGACTCGCAAAGAACTCAAAGCAAGAGGTGCTTGCTACTACTGCAAAAATGAAGGACATCTTATTCGCGAATGCCCCAAGAAGCGTCTAGACCGAATAAAGAAGAAAGCTGCCAAGTATGACCTAAGCAATAATTCAGAAGCCCCACCATTTTACAAGTATGATGATGAAGGTCGCTTGATTAGCATTCATTGCGGAGCAGAGAAGTAAGGAAGTTCCTCAAGTTTGGAGGAGTTCAATGTGAACTAAGAACCTACAAATAACCATGTATCACCTTTGTTTTCTTGCTAGCCTTTCTTAATCTCGAGGACGAGATTCTTTTTAAGGGGTAGATTTTGTAACACCCTAAATCCATCAACTAAAAACAACCTAGTTTAGTTTATTAGATTCAAAATGAAAGAAAAAATGTTTTTACATTGAAAATGGTAACATAAATAAATCGAATAATTTCTAATATTATTAAGTTTTTGATACATTTATTTTTGAAGCATGATTTTGTCTGTTCATAAATTGCAGAAGTTTTGTACTTTATTTTCTTTTGTGTGTGAAGCCTAATTTTTTATTAAAACAGATTTTAGGTCTAAAATTATTTGATCTGAAATCAGGTACTTTTAAACATAAAATATTATTTTTTAGATTTATTATAATTTTTTTAGTATGTTATATATATATTTATATTTAAAATAGAAAAAAGAAAAAAAAATCAAACGGACGTCGGCTTAGCCAGGCCAATAGAGTCTAGCCGAGGTCCACTAAACCCACGTGATGCTCACCCTCTCTCCTAGCACTCCCTTTCACTTACACGTTGGCCCCACCTACCTCTTCTTCTCCCACACTAACTTTCTTCCGTTCGTCGCCTGCTCGTAGGAACGCGTCGCCTCCGCCTCGTCACCTTGCCGCATTGGAGCAAGCGCCCACCCTGCTCCCAGCTAGCAGCTGACCGCTTCTTCTCCTCCCCACTTCAACGCCAGAACGTTTCTTCTCCTCTCCCTTTCTCCATTAACTGGCAGTTTCCTCCATTAATGAAGCACTAATTGCGTCGTACGTTTCTTCTCGCCTGCATGCCTCTCTCCTGCAAGTGAAAGCACCGCGATCCGTTTTCCCTTCCTCCTCTGAGAAACATCAACTTTTCCTCTTCCCACTCCAAGCCGCCATTAATGGCCTCTGATCTCTGCTCTTCCACCCAGCGCCCCTTCACGCTCCTCGCCAGGTAATATTTAAGCAGCGCCAAAGAGCTCAACTCCCTCCCCTGCTCACTCTCATCCCGTACGCCTACTCTTTCTGCTCAAGCATCGCTGCGTTGTTGCTCTGCTGCTGTCGTGCGCTGGGAAATCCCTCGCCGGAGTATCCTACATATGACGCCGTGCAACCATCGCCATTCCTCCTCGTCGCGTCTAGGATCACGGAGCGAGTTCGCCGTCGTCGACCCCATTGGAGCTCACCCAGCTCCCCGACGATCCACTGTTGCAGTGTGCTGAACCATTGTCGTTCGTCGAAGCCGCCCTCTGTTGCGAACAAGGTAGAAGATGATGCCAAATTACTTGTTACTCTCTAGCTTCTACGAATAATAGCGTATATGTCTCTGCGATAATTTTTCCTATTTTAAAATGTATATTTGAGATCCAAATAAGTTAAATATTATTTTGTAGCTTTATGTTAGTGCGCTAATCACTTTAAATTTATAGTTACAACATGTGTTCTTAAATTAATTTGTATAATGTTTGTTCTAATGTGCAGTTTTTAAATTAAGAAAATAAAAAGAATTATAGCCTTATGTTTTATAACAAAGAGAATGCGAGATAATTATTTATAATTACATATGTATACAAAAAAATGTAAATGTATCAACTACCTCAAACTAGTTATAGATAAATAGAAGCTAGCCCCTACGCCAAATTTAATTACGTAATTTTGATTATTTGGAATCTAAACAATTTAGAAACAGTTCAATTAGTTTCATAATTATGTGATTAACAGATTCAATTGATATTTAAACTGGTTTTCGTATTTTCGCAATTTAAATTGGAGTTTTGTTTTTGTTAACAAGAAATTTAAAAGGTAGCACGTATGTTTTTATCAACAAAAATATAATATAGTTATTTATTTAGTTAGATATCTTTGTTCATAAAATAGTTTCATGTTCAAGTTCGATATATATAGGTATATTGCTTAGAGTTTTATAAAAATGATAGTTTATACAATTTGCTTTCAAATGATTAATTATCTTTTCTCATAATTTATTAGTTAGATTTATATTTCAATTTGTCCATAACTAGTAAAACAGGCGTGATTAATCCGTTCATCGAATTCAATCCATAGTATTTATATATACTACTTAGTTTCTTCTAAAGGATAAAATAAAGAAAACTAGTGTTTATGTCCTTTTTATAATTAAAATGTTAGTTTACATATTTGTTTTGTATATAGCTTTCTTAACAAAGAATATAGGACATGTACTTTCTAATAAAAATAAAATATAGTGTTTGTTCATTGTCTCCTACATAAAAGTTCATTTAAGGGTCTATAACCTAGCTTTTCATAAAATAGGTGTTTAATAATGATCTTTTCATGTAAAACCTATTTAGACTTATATCTTAGTTTATCATAAGTGAATGTTTAACAATGATTTATAATATGCTCCATAATGCTTCTAAAATTAATAACGTGATTAGTAGCCCGTTAACCTTAGATGTAACATATATTTTTTTTAAAAGGTTAAATAGTTTTAATATTGTTATAATGTGTTTTATTATCCTATAAATCATTAATCATAGACATATCACATACGACGTTTTATAAAATATTAAATTGGTGAACCTAATATTTGTATATTTTAATTAAGATATTTATAAGTCCATGTCTTGTTTTATAAAGTATAGATCACACATTTTTTTAAAAGAATACCTTTTTATTATAACCCTTGCGTGTAGTGTTTTTGAAAAGCGAACGCTCTTTTTGTTAGGCTTTCTTTTAGCGTTACGTATGGTGAATGTTGTATGTTATTGAATGGTGTTTGTTCTTCTTGTTTGTTTGTGTGATATTCAGTGGTTGATCTAGTAGTTAAGAATCAAGATCTATTCAGATCCGTGGAAGAGTCTCAAGTTTTCAATAAGCAAGGCAAGTGGACTTCTCCCTCTGCATACTCTGTTTGATCCCAAGCAATACATTTAATAAAGTTTATTCTTTGATATATATATATATATATATATGCATAACTTGATGGGTTACCTATTCAGATACACCTAACCTTTCCAACCTTATTCCTTGTTAACCTGGGTTTTGATCTAATCAAGTAGCTATGCTATTGCTACAACTTAACTTTATGCAGTCACTCCCGCTTATGATATTAATGTTCCAAAATGATAAGTTTACATTATTATTGTTAACCCGATGGTTAAACAAGATTATTGCATATTAATTGGAACATGGAGTGACCACCCGGGAAAACAGTGCAACCACGAGTGCTATCATGGCTCTGGCTTTGGTAATTAGCTTTATATGCTTAGTGCCTGGCAACCTTACCTGAAATATGGGCAAGAGGGGGAGCGGTAGGTGTTGGCAGCCCACGTTAACATGGGGACGTATTCTTGGCTAAGATACCTCACCCAGGGGGCCTCCACCATCGTCTTTAGAAACCTTAGCGGGTTGCTTCGTATTAAGTGTATTTTGTGAAAGCCTCATAGTGGATCCCTAGCCACTCACCTCGGAAGTGTTTACGGGTTTTGGCCGACCCAGGCTAGAGGGGATACACGGCTTGTGGGTAAAGTTGTACCACCTCTGCAGAGTGTAAAACTGATATATCAGCCGTGCTCACGGTTATGAGCAGCCTGGACTCCTCACATGATAATTGAACTTGAAGATGGAAATAAATCGAGATCCGATGATCTGCCAATGGTTTTGCTTAAGTGGTTTCACTTAAGTGTTTTTGATATACTCTTGTATCTTTGCTTAATGGGAATACTTGGGATTCACACTTATTAGTAAGACAGGTGTTGTTAATAAAATGTTGACCAACTAAAATGCTTACTGCTCAACCTCAGCCTCACCTTGTTAGACTTGCATTAGTTTTTCCCCCACTTGCTGAGCCCCGACCATAAGTGAGCTCACCCTTGCTTAATTTTGATCAGAAGTTGCAGATGAAGATATGATGCTGAACTCCATGGATGCTAGTCTAGTGATACCCCCGGTCATCTTCCTGTGGATGGATGTCCTTGTTTCGCTGTACTTTGATGAATAAAGGTTAATACATTATGTCTGTTCGAAGTGTAATATGTTAATATAATCATTATTTACGCTCTTATGCATTGTTCTTTTGATATATTACACTTGTGACGTCAACATATGTGTGGAAATAGAACCTGGCACACATATGCTATGCACCCGGCTCTGCCCCTTTGGAAACGGGTGTGACAACGCGGGGCACGCGGGGGCGCGCGCGGGCGTGCTCTGGCGAGCTCAGAGCTCATCGAACACGTGGCGTGTTGCTTCTGCCCGTGTTCTTCGCTCTGCTGAGCGGCCAGGCATACGAATCTTGCCCTACCGCCTGTGGGAGATCTCTTCCCTGCACCTAGAGCTACCTAGTTCATGTGAGTTCCAAGAGTAGATGTGGTCTGGTTGAGGAGATATGGTGGTGCCAAGTCTTGTCTGTCTGCACTGTTCAAACCGAGACAAAACCAGTGCCAACTCATGTCAAACAGTTTTGGCTTGGGTTCAAACTTTTCCAGGGCATTCTAGGGTTAATTTGGCGCCATTTTGTCGATTGGGTCGACAGGTTTTGAAAAAGGGATCAAGGTGAACATGTGGGATCTTTGTTCAAGGGTTGATTTTTGACTTAGGCAAATCCTGAATTTCTCCCTTGTGTTCAACCTTTGGTGATCTTTTTAGGACCTTTCTGAAAACTTTTTGGGGGTACTTCCTTACTATTAATTGTAGGTTATTAAGTATATTACAACTTTTATATTTGGCCCACACCATGATCATGATGTTTACATGATCTTTTGATCATGGCTTCAATTAGGGTTCTTATTGCCTATGGAGGTTTTGCTCTAAGGTTTTGGGAGATCCCCACTTAGATGTGCATTATAAGCTAGGGCAGGACATCCAAGGTAGTTTACACTTGTTTAGGACCTAGAATTCAAAGTTTGATAAATTTTGCCCACTTAAATCTTCATGTGATAATGGGTAAACAGGGGTAACCCTGGGGTGGACACCCTGAGTAACACCTAGGGTGTTACAGCCCTCCCCCCTTAAAGGAATCTCGTCCTGAGATTTCAGGTAGAGTCCCTTGGAGGGATGCTTGAAGGTGTGTTGGTGCTACTCTCCCCTTATACCCAAGTTTCACTTTCTTAACTGTTCTTCGAATGTCATCCTCTTTGCAACTTCAGAAGGAAGCCCTTCTTAAGTTAAATCCACAACTTAGACTATCCTTGTTATCTAAGTTTTTCTTATAATTGACTTCAAAGGGCAGGTGGGGGTGGGGTTTTGGGGTTACATACCGACTCCTTTGGGCAGAAAGTCGGGGAAGCGAGAGCGTAGAAAATCCTCTGTCTCCCATGTAGCTTCTTCTGCTGAATGATGACTCCATTGAATCTTATACATTTTGATTGATCTTGCCCGAGTTGATCTTTCCTTCTGATCCAATACCTTGACGAGGTACTCTTGGTAGGACAAGTCTGGTTCTATCTCAATGTCCGGTTCCGGTAGCACTTCAGTGGGTAGACGAACACATTTCCGCAGCTGAGATACATGGAATACATTGTGAACTGCTGACATGCGGGGTGGCAATTCCAATTGGTAAGCTACGGGTCCACAACTTGCCTTGATCTGATAGGGTCCAATGTAACGAGGGGCTAACTTGCCCTTGATCCCGAATCTCTGGACACCCTTGGTTGGTGATATCTTAAGATAGACATGATCTCCCACCTCAAACTGTAGAGGCTTCCGCCTCTTGTCATGATAACTCTTTTGCCTGGCCTGAGCAGCTTCCAGGTTCTTCTTGATAATTCTAACCTTTGCCTCTGCTTCAAGCACCAAGTCTGGCCCAAAAATTTCCCTTTCTCCTGCTTGAGACCAATTTAGCGGGGTCCTACACCTTCTCCCATATAATGCCTCAAAAGGTGCCATCTTCAGACTAGACTGATAGCTGTTATTGTAAGAAAACTCTGCCAAGGAAAGACACTTGTCCCAATCCTTTCCATAGTGTAGTGCACATGCCCGCAACATGTCTTCCAAAATCTGATTTACCCTTTCTGTCTGGCCATCTGTTTGCGGGTGATATGCTGAACTCCGTATGACCTGGGTTCCAAGTGATTCTTGCAGTTTCTCCCAAAAGCGTGCCACAAATAGTGCTCCTCTGTCAGATATAATGGTCTTTGGTATACCATGCAATCTTACTATCTGATCAACATAAATTTCTGCGTACTTCTCTGCCTTGTGGGTGGTGTGTACTGGCAAGAAATGAGCAGTCTTGGTCAATCTGTCCACAATGACCCAAATAGAATCATGGTGCCTGGAGGTATTGGGTAATCCTACTATGAAGTCCATGCAAATGTCCTCCCATTTCCAAGATGGTATGGGAAGGGGTTGTAAGGGACCTGCTGCCTGCAAGTGACTGGCCTTGATTCTCTGGCAAGTGTCACACTCTGATACGTACTTGGCAATTTCCCTCTTCATCCTGGTCCACCAATACAAAGATCTGAGATCATGGTACATCTTGTTGCTACCAGGGTGCATGGAGAATTTGGAAAGGTGGGCTTCATCCAATATCTTCTTTCTGAGCTCTGGGTCCTTGGGAACAACCAATCGATCTCCAAACCATAAAATTCCCTTACTGTCCTGACGGAAACACTTGTATTTCTCTGCCTTCTGCTTGATCATTTCTTTGATAACCCAAACTCCCTTGTCCCCAATCTGTGTCCTGACTATTTGCTCTTGCAATGTGGGCTCCACTGAGATATAACTCAATCCACCGGAAGGAACCACTTCTAGGTTCAGCTTGCACAACTCATCACACAAGGTGGTAACTCTCACATCCATGTTCAAACAATTGCACTGGGCCTTTCTGCTCAAGGCATCAGCCACAACATTGGCCTTGCCAGGATGGTAATGCATTTCCAAGTCATAATCCTTGATTAGTTCCAACCATCTCCTCTGCCTCATGTTCAGATCAGCCTGAGTGAAAATATATTTGAGGCTCTTATGATCAGTGTAGATGTTGCAGTGAGCTCCCATCAAATAGTGTCTCCATATCTTAAGAGCATGAACCACTGCTGCCAATTCCAGATCATGTGTAGGGTAGTTCTGCTCATGGGGTCTGAGGGCTCGGGAAGCATAAGCAATGACCCGGTTATCTTGCATCAAGACACAACCCAATCCGGTACCAGAAGCATCACAATAAACTTCAAATGGCTTGGTATTATCTGGCTGAGCTAGCACCGGAGCTGTTGTCAAATGTTGCCTCAAGGTATGAAAATCATCTTCACACTTTTGACTCCACTCAAATCTGACTCCCTTCTTCAACAATTCAGTCATTGGTTTGGCAATTCTGGAGAAATCCGGAATAAATCGTCGATAATACCCTGCCAATCCCAGAAAACTCCGAATCTGCCTCACTGTAGTCGGGGGTTTCCAATTCATCACCTCCTGTACCTTTTCAGGGTCAACCGATATCCCATCCTGAGAAATTGTGTGACCCAAGAATTTAATCTCCTTCAGCCAAAACTCACATTTAGACAACTTTGCATAAAGACGGTGATCGCGCAGTCGCTGAAGTACGATGTGCAGATGCTCAGTGTGCTCGTCTTCATTCTTGGAATAGACCAGAATATCATCAATGAAAACGACCACGAACCTATCCAACTCTGGCATAAACACTGAGTTCATTAGGTACATAAAATAGGCCGGGGCATTGGTCAGCCCAAAAGACATCACCAAAAACTCATACAGTCCATATCTGGTAGAGAAAGCCGTCTTAGGAATATCGCTGGCACGAATCTTGATCTGATGGTATCCTGAGCGAAGGTCTATCTTGGAGAATACCTTGGCTCCCACCAATTGATCGAACAAAACATCAATGCGGGGTAACGGGTATTTGTTCTTGATAGTCACCGCATTGAGAGGGCGGTAGTCAACACACATCCTCAAGCTTTCATCCTTTTTCTTCACAAATAGTGCCGGACATCCCCATGGTGAAGTACTTGGGCGAATAGACCCCTTGTCCAACAATTCTTGCAATTGTTTCTTCAGCTCCGCCAATTCCGCGGGAGGCATCCTATAGGGTCTCTTGGAGATAGGAGCAGTCCCGGGTTGCAACTCAATTGCAAACTCAAGGTCTCTGTCAGGTGGCATCCCTGGCAATTCATCCGGAAACACATCCGGGTAATCACAGACCACTGGGATCTGTGCTACTGGGGATTCTATTATAACAAATGCACATGAGCGGGTGCATCCCTGGTCAGGCAGATATAGTGTGGTTGCTCCACAAGTTGGTGAGTGCACTTCAATGGCCCTAGCTGCAACATCAATAACTACTTGGTGCCTGGTTAACCAGTCGGTTCCCAGTATAATATCCACGTTATCCAACCCTAAAATGAGAAGGGTGGTCTTAATTATAATACTACCAAACCTTATGGGCACATGTCGGTTGACTTGATAGGTGGCAACCCTGCCTCCTGGTGTTGAAATTGTGATACCCCCATTGGTGTGGTGAAAAGGCAACTGGCATTTAGCACTAAACTTGGCACTGATAAAACTATGTGAAGCACCGGAATCAAAAAGAACAATAGCAGGATAATTTAAAACTGTAAAGATACCAGTCATGACGGGTGCTCCCTCTGGAATGTCTGCCATGGTAGTGAAGTTCAGCTTGCCCTGCCTCACTTGCACCTTCTGTCTCTTGCCTTGGTTCTGATTGACATTCTGCCCCTGCCTCTGCTGGTTTCTGGGGCAATTCTTGGCATAATGCCCAGTGCTGCCACAAGTGAAACACCTGTTATCATTGGCCTGGCGGTACTGTTGCTGCTGATTGTTCCTCTGAGCTGGAAACTGGGTGCGGTTGGGTGCCTGCTGTTGCTGCTGCGGTGGTCTGATCACCCATCTCCCTTGCTGCTGCTGAGGTCCCTTGTTCTGCGTGTCAGACACAATCCTGAAGCGCTGTGGCTGAGCTGAGGGTCCTGCCACAGGGGTCTTCCTCTTCTTCTCTGCCTGTCGAGCTAAAATGCAGTCCTCCTGGGAGATAGCCATGTTGACCAACTCATTGTAACTGTTGGCCCTGACGGTGTTGAGACGATCACGGAGCTTGGTGCTGAGCCCCCGTCTGAACCTGTCCCTCTTCTTCTCATCCGTGTCTGCATGGTATCCAGCATACTGACACAAATCATTAAAGGCCTGGGCATACTGCAACACTGTCCTGTTGCCCTGGGTGAGTGCCAGAAACTCATTGAGCTTCCGGTCCATGATGCCAGCTGGAATATGGTGCCCTCTGAAAGCTGCCTTGAACTCCCTCCATTCCACCTCTCTACCCTCTGGCTGCATGGCAAGAAAATGGTCCCACCAAGTCCTCGCGGGTCCGCGAAGCTGCTGGGTGGCGAACCTGACCTTGGTGACCTCTGAGCAAGCTCCATGGAGCAGTGGGAATTTGGATTCCACCACTCGCAGCCACACATCTGCATCCAGCGGGTCCTCTGCCCTTGTGAACAATGGAGGCTGGGTGCTTAGGAACTCCTGATAGGTAGCCGCCGTGGGGTGACGCTGATGGTCTCCACCACCATAGTGCTGTGGTGGTGGCTGACGCTGAGCTAGCTGCCTCAAGATCTCATTCTGCTGAGCCATGAGCTCCTGCAGAGTGGGAGGCGGTGGGGGTGGAGGAACGTGCTCATTCTGACCACGGCGCGCTCTCCCAGCCATCTGAAAAATCACATGGTTGCTTAATAACACATCTTTCCAAGTTTAAGGTTTAAACACGGTAGGGGAGTTAAAGCAATTTGATAGATTCCACATAAAACAAACATAAACCTTCCGTTCAATTTAAACTGCCATTAATCATCCCCAAACCTCTAAAAGAGTTTAACATGGTTACATCATTGATCCAAAAGACTCAACTCTACCTAGCCTAGTACCCTATTGGTGCAAAAGCTAAGCTAGTGGCGAGGAGTCCAACTATCACCAACCTCTAGTACTATCCCTGGCATCTAGTGAGCGAACGAGGCAACGCTGGACTCGGGGGAAGGGGGTCTCTCTGAGCCAGCGGTGTCCACACTGGAAGCAGGCTCCTCCCCTCCCTCGATGTCAACGTCCTCGTCAGCCTCCTCATTATGGATCTCTTGGTGATGCATGTCTAGGTGCTCATTTGCTTCTGCTAGCTGCTGCTGAGTGTTGAGGAGCTGATCTTCAAGAACCTCGATGGTGTTCTCCCTGGTGCCCACTAGCTCCTCCAACTTATGAATCTCATCAGACAACTGCTCTACTTGCAAATCTTTCTCCACCAGCTCCTGGGACAAGTCCACCATGAGCTCCTCCCTGTTGTCCAGGGTGATCTTGGTGGCCTCCAGCAATGCCATCAGATGAGACATTGCCTCCCCACGCATTACTTGCAGACGATACAGAGCGTTCATGCATCGTACTGACAAGTGAGCGGTGTGGCCTGGGTAGAGAGCCCAGATGTCCTTGGCATGCTCCACCCGATCCTTCCACATCGGGTCGTCCTCCTTTTCCGCGGGGAACAACCCAATAGGGTGGGTAGCCAGCTCCAAGGGATGGAACCCGCAGAAAGTAGTCAGTCCATGCAGAGCGATTGCCTCGATCGTGTCCTCCGCTCGGTATCCGAAAGACTCGGAGTCCAAGGAGCGCCAGCCTGGCTGCAGGGGATGAGGCTCCAAAGTCATCCTCACCCTACAGCGAGGCACCCGGTGCTTCTCGAACTGCTGCACCGCGTACTGAGGGGGTGTCGAGTATCCTGCCCCCTGGAGTACCTCCCACAAGATGCGGGGAAAACCCTCTCGTGCAAGTCCGTCAGTGTGGGTCAGTGCATTTCCGTCCTCGGAGGATCCGTGGGAAGTCATCTGTGCACGGTTAAGCGTAAGTAAAAGAAAAAAGAATTACAAAAAGGACAAGGAAAATAAAACTCAGCCTGCCTCTAGCTAAAAAGAAAAAGGCATTAGGGTCCTAGTTGGCTGTTACCTCATTTTTAAGTCCTTTTGCTTAGTTATTCATTTGCTTAATTAAGAATGCATGCATGCGCATCCTGAACAACCTCTCCAGAAGATAAAAAGGACTAGGGAAGAACCCCCATCCTTAAAAAAAATGGCCTATAGGGCCTAGTCACTTAGCCACCTAGCTACCCTTCTATTATCCTAAGGCTTCACGTCCTAGGTCTATCCTGCTCGTCCTACGATCTATCCAACATCGTTTCTATCAAATTTTACTTTAGAAAAGGGATGGCATTCATGTTTTATTGATTCCTCTATGGTGGTACAAGCTCCGATACCAGCTGTGGTGGAACTGCCAGAATTATTCCAACTTAAGTGCCTAAGCCCTGCCTTAGAGGCTAGACCACACTTAAATGGGAATAACCCGTCAATCCCTCGGATCTAGTCCGACACGGCCACTGACAGGATCAAGTACCACAGTCCCACTCGATGGTGAGTCACAGAGCAAATACAATAAAGCATAAAACCATGCATGGAAGGGTGTTAAATTATTACATCATCATCATGGGAGTTTTGCCAAAAGTAGTCATCATTGTTCGAAGTGCAGCGGAATAAAACTAACGATAATTAAACGGAGAGATGGGGAAGCCTGTCCCATCACTCCTCATGCTCCTCCTCAGCCGAGGCGGGGTCCCACTCGACAGTCCAACCCGGTGGCAGGGTGGATGGCCAAGTCACTCCAGCAGCCATTTCCTCCAGAGAACCTGTAAAAAATTATGCCACAAGCAAGGCTGAGTATACTAATACTCAGCTAGACTTACCCGGTGTGAGGAGTCTATACTCCTCTACCTCTAGACATGCAGCTGTTTGGCTGTGGGGTTTGGTTGCCAAAAGCACTAGCTGAGTTTCTAAATCAAGATTTTAACTTTGTCAAAATTAAGTGTGACTCTCTTAAGGCTAAAAGTGTACTATCTACTCATACATAGTAGCAAGCATTTTTAGCAATCAACATCTTGTAACATCTCATCACACTTCCACTTGTTACTCAATGCAGTACAATGGATCAAGCAGTCTCATTAGCTGCGAGAAGCAGACGATTCGAATCGAGTTTTTATCCTTGCAAGGTAAACCTAAACACACGACATGCAGGGGCACTCCGTCCCCACACACATCAACCGTCCCCATCGATTCCCCGTCAGCAGATCAGGGCTCACCGCCTTGGCGTACAATGCCTCACTGACCCCGACTGGCCGTCGTGCAGTGACCGCACTTGTACCCACCATAACCGGAATGGGAGACTACGTCTCAGGTCGCGTGAGGGGTAAAGTCTACTGCCAGGTTCAATCATGTACTAGGCTTACCGATTTACCATATTTCTCGGTATGTGTTTAGTACGTTCAAACGCTTGACACAGGTATCCGCACGTTAATCCTTATTCCATTTTCCATCTCGTGGGCAACCAATCCCCATGGATTGTTGTCCACCAACTAGTATCATGACAGTGTGAAAGTGGGTACAATCAATTTCCTGATCTCGCGTGAGTGCTAGAAAAATCACTCGTCTTCTACCGAGATCCTAATTAAATAAAGCAACTACTCGACCTGTCACACTAGTATTCATCTCAAAAGGGTTCCTGAGATCATGCAACTAGGGTTTCAAACAATTCCTACACCTAAGTGCACAATCAATCCTACAATCAATAAGTGAAGTAAAATAGCATAAATAACAGGTTATGCATAAAACCGAGGCTTGCCTTCCAAAGCAGTGGCAGGCAGGTCCTCTGGTGCAGGCTCTGGTGCTGGGTCTGGGGCAACCTCCTGGGCAGCTCCTTGCTCCGGCACGAGGATGTACTCTCCGTCAGCAAGATTACAGTCTATCGAAATGCAATGAACATGTATGTCATGATTATGCAAGATTTAAGAACATTAAGCTACAGAAACTAAGTCAAGAATTAACTTAGGGTTCCTTGGCTATGTGGGTCTTCTAGTGGTATAGATATATACATAGACTTAGTCCCTTTTAGGTTTAGGTTTTTCTTTAGGATAACGTAGGGGATTTGCATTGTGTTATAGATTTCAGTGGACAAGTTTACAAAGGTCTTAAGAGGACATTAATTTCCATTATCTATTTTCCTTTTTTAATTTCCATTTAGGGTTTCTAGTGTAGGTTTGAACTACAACAGTATTTTAAAAATTTTCAAAATTTCTATAAAAATTACAGTGGGTTGTCACTTGCTATTCTAGCTGGTTTTAAGAAGTTGAGGCTCAAAGTACAAAAGCTAGGCTTTAAACAAAAATAACAATAGTGAGGCAAAATGGGCCACTTTACACTACACCTCTTAGTTAGGGGTAGGTCCTGTCCTAAAGGTTATTTTTGTTGGCCTCTATTAGTGATACCAAGCTCTTGTACCAAAAATAGCAGAGAGCAACATGATGGTTAATTAATGATGGATTTCTAAAATTTGGTGCAAAAAGGGTGCTTAGAACTAACTTGTCATTTGAAAAATATCAAACAACAGATTTCAGATTTTTCTTAAGTTCTTATTATCAAAACATTAGTTATCCCAAGGTTTGGGGAGGTTTCACCTTAGGGTTATTTTTGTAGGGTTTTTCTAAGTTATCCTTATTTTATTCATTTAAAAGGTATCCTTCTTATCTTACAATACAACAGGGTATGATATATTTTTCCAGTGAACTACATTGACTAAGTATCTCAACAAAAATAGGGGTGCCCTCTGGTTCATTATTTATGTCACTTTTTCTATTTTTCTTAACTTTAAGCATATTATGGAATAAGGGGTAAAAACTAACTTAATGTAATGGACAGAGGGGTTTAACATTTTTAGCTAGGTCAGTAGGTAGATATTACTTCTCCAAATTTTTCCAACCCTAGTTAAATAGTACAACCATTTTTCTTGCTATTATTAAGCTTTTGGTCAAAACTAAAATTAAATCAGAACCTTATATTTTCCTTTAGTACTTATGGGGTTTTATATTTTTCTTAGTCAGGTTACATTATTTAGAGTCTGGCAAAATTAGTTTGACCAAATTTGGATAAACCAAACAGAAGTTATGGGTTTTTAAAGTTTCTGTTTGAATTTAAATCAGGTTTTAATAAAGTTTTTCTGAAAAAGCAGTTTGCGCCGAGGTCCCTGGGTTTAAATCGAATCAAACCTCACAGATCTACCCTCGCGCCACTATTCCCCTGAGTCTCTGACATTTCACTTAACCCCCTGGCTTTCTCTCCCTCTCACCCGCAGTCCTTCCCCCAACTGAAACAGTAGCCGCGGGAAAGAAAAGGACGGCGCGGCTTACCGGCGGCGAGGGAGGCCCGGCGAGGCGGTCAGTGACGTTCGGGAGGTCGCGACGGTCACGTCGATGTGCGGGTCGTCGTCGGAGGTGGTCGGAGTCACCCTGGCCACGAGCACAGGCGGCGGGGGTCGTCGGCGGCGCCTGCTCCGGCCAAACCACGGCGGTAGAGTTCAATTAGGGTGCACGAGGAGCTTCACGGGATGACACAGAGGCCATGCGCGCAACGAATTGGAAAATGGTGAAGGGGTTTACCCGGTCCACGTGCGCCGGCGGGTTCTTGAACTCCGGTGAGCGCGATTGGGCTATTCCGGTGACGCGGGTCCTCGGGTCAAGCTTGAGCACGTGCCACGACCTCACCAGGAAGCTATCTGGGGGCTTGGATCGAACGGAGGAGGATGGGAGAGGGGTTGGCCACGGTGGTTGCTCCCGGGCGGCACTGGCGAGTCGCGGGGAGGTCGCCGGAGGCAATGGCTGGCTCGGGCAAGTCAGGCGAGGTATGGAGGAGGCAATGGGGAAAGCAACCGAGCGCTGGGGCGGGTTTTATAGCCGTGGCGCGGCCAAGGCGCCGGCTCGGCCGTTTGGCGCGACGCGGGGCACGCGGGGGCGCGCGCGGGCGTGCTCTGGCGAGCTCAGAGCGCGTCGAACACGTGGCGTGTTGCTTCTGCCCGTGTTCTTCGCTCTGCTGAGCGGCCAGGCGTACGAATCTTGCCCTACCGCCTATGGGAGATCTCTTCCCTGCACCTAGAGCTACCTAGTTCATGTGAGTTCCAAGAGTAGATGTGGTCTGGTTGAGGAGATATGGTGGTGCCAAGTCTTGTCTGTCTGCACTGTTCAAACCGAGACAAAACCAGTGCCAACTCGTGTCAAACGGTTTTGGCTTGGGTTCAAACTTTTCTAGGGCATTCTAGGGTTAATTTGGCGCCATTTTGTCAATTGGGTCGATAGGTTTTGAAAAAGGGATCAAGGTGAACATGTGGGATCTTTGTTCAAGGGTTGATTTTTGACTTAGGCAAATCCTGAATTTCTCCCTTGTGTTCAACCTTTGGTGATCTTTTTAGGACCTTTCTGAAAACTTTTTGGGGGTACTTCCTTACTATTAATTGTAGGTTATTAAGTATATTACAACTTTTATATTTGGCCCACACCATGATCATGATGTTTACATGATCTTTTGATCATGGCTTCAATTAGGGTTCTTATTGCCTATGGAGGTTTTGCTCTAAGGTTTTGGGAGATCCCCACTTAGATGTGCATTATAAGCTAGGGCAGGACATCCAAGGTAGTTTACACTTGTTTAGGACCTAGAATTCCAAGTTTGATAAATTTTGCCCACTTAAATCTTCATGTGATAATGGGTAAACAGGGGTAACCCTGGGGTGGACACCCTGAGTAACACCTAGGGTGTTACAAAAGAATGGCCTCGCGATTTATTGGGCCCTTGAACCTTTCGTGAGGTCTTTTTACTCTTTTAGTGGACCCGGGGGATATCTGTCCCCCACAGCCGTGGCTCGTCGGTGCCTTGGCTGGCCGTAGTCTAGGGTGGAAGACGACAGTCCCTGACCGTTGGCGGACTGACGAACGTACCAGATCAAGCGGCGGGTACCTCTTCAGCCCATTGACGGTAGCCGTTGGATCTGTGATGGATGCACACGATTAAATCTTGGGTGTACCGGTTCAATTCTTAATCCTGGCCATTGATTCAGATCGAGTGGCTCCATGTCGACCTCTGTTACTTAAATCTGGGTCGTCGATTAGGGATCTGATGGCCAAGCTCACTTACCGCTTCACGATCTATTCTGAACCCTTGGATTTTGATCATATGGATCTAAACGCACAATACCCCTTCGCCGTGACATGTTGCTAAAGAGCCCCTGCCCTTTGCCACAATTAACCCACCGTCCTCGAGTAAAAAGAAACCCTTACAACCGAGGCCCTGGAATTTATAAAACTGACCCCGAGCTCTCTGGTATTTGCATCCGCAGTCCATAAATCCCATGAATTCATAAAATAAGTGTTAAAAATACATAGAAACTTGTTTATTCCATAACTTACTCATTTTGACTCCGATTCGATCCATTCAAATTGTGTTAGCTTCATAAAATTACTATCTGAACATTGGCAACGTTAATTATACCATATAACATATTTTTATAATTAGATATTTGTTTAGCCTATGTTCAGTAGATTATACCTTTTAACCAAAGTTAAACTAGATTATGATAATGATTTGATTATGATATGATTTCTAAGCAAGTTATAACTTGGATTAAATTTTACTTAACTATTATGAGTATATTTCCTCATATGATGTATATTAACTAATTTATAATATAGTTTAACATTTAAATCACAATTAACTCCCATAAATCATAACTTCATAACCGTAACTCCAAATTTAGCGGTTCTCGATCCCATGATCTTGTAGCGACGCGTAGATTATTATTATTTAGTTTGTTCTTATGTTTGGTGTGATGTTAATTTTGCCTATACCATGTCTGTTTGTATTGCTACGACTAGCAGTGAGGACACGTGTCATCTGAAGAGCAAGTTAGTACCTGAAATCTCAAGTGCCAGGCAAGTTGTGCCCTTGATCACTTCTTTTACCCACTCATGTTCTAATTAATCATAATGATCTGCATAGGTTAATTTTGATGGGACCCAATAGGTTACCCTAGTTTGTCTATCTTTATACCTTGTTTACCACTGAACTTTCTGGGTAGTACTTGCTAGTGCTATATGTGGTTTTGGGTATGGAGATACATTATTCATGATTACACTTTTGTTATCAGTTTGTTAATTACTGTTCATGACAAGATCATTATGTTAATTGGAACATGGAGAACCACCCGGGAAAACAGTGCTACCACAAGGGTTTAATGGGACGCCCTTGGCTGATTAACTAGGAAAGCTAGTGGAGGTCTTCCTTACCCGAAAGGGGCAAGGGCAGTAGGGGAGTGGTCAGTGTAGGGAGGTCCTTGGGTTGATTTTGCTGCGATGGCGGTCAGGCAAGAACCCTGCACTGGAGCTTCCTATAAACTGTAGCGGGATTTCTAAAGCTAGTGGAACTTTGTAAAGGCCTCGTAGTGTTACCCTGCCTCGCCTCCTCGGTAGAGGTGTATGGGATTGGCCGTCTCTTGGCAGATGGGTAACATGACTTGTGGGTAAAGATGCGCAACCTCTGTAGAGTGTAAAACTGGTATACTAGCCGTGCTCACGGTCAAGAGCAGCTCGGACACTCACATGATTAAATTATGGAACTAAATTCAATTTGTCATATGCATTGCATCGCAGGTGAGGTTGTTACTTTTGTTCTACTCTTAATTGGGTTGGTATTTACTTATACTTAGTAATTGCTAATAAAATTTTGACCAACTTTAAAAGCAATGCTCAGCTTCAACCATCCTCTTTGGTAAGCCTTACACTTCACGTGAACTCCCACCTTTGGCGAGTTCATGCACATTATTCCCCACAACTTGTTGAGCTATGAACGTATGTGAGCTCACTCTTGCTGTCTCACACCCCCCCACAGGTCAAGAACAGGTACCGCAGGATGAGGCGCATGGAGGATGCTGTGATGAGTTCGTGAGAGGTCTAGGCCGTCGTCTCCCAGTCAACTTTGGATTGCTGGACCGTTGTCTCCTTATAATGTAATTATTTATTTATTTTGTATAGAACTCCTATTATATAGTAAAGATGTGACATTCGATCCTGTGCCATGATTCATCATATGTGTGAGACTTGGTCCCAGCACACCTGGTGATTATGTTCGCGCCCGGGTCTTGGTGCCCTGAAACCCGGGTGTGACAGAAGTGGTATCAGAGGAATGTTGACTATAGGACGAAACCTAGATAGAACTGGACAACCAATTCTTACTTACCTTTGCCACTCTGATTCTCTCTAAACTTTTCTTAATCTTTCCTCATCTATTTCCGCTTTACTCTGATTACTCTTACCTTTTCACTTTAAAGACAAAAGTGGATTTCACACTTTGAAATCATGTACCTAATGTGACTTTTAGGAATAGGAAACCTAATCTTAGGAACAAAAAAAAACTAAACTATTATTTTTTTATATGCTTGAATGCTTGTTCTTATGATATTTGTCTGATTTGGATCTTTGATTGAGAGTGATAGGTTGTGGATCAATGTCCACAATTACATCTGCATATACATCTAGTCATAAAGGATAGTATTTATAAAATAACTAGACAAACTAGATTATCCCTCATTAAAGTATCTAGCCTAACAATATCCCTCTAATCTGGAAAGATTGTATCTTACTCATAGATCCATCTTATCTTAAAAGATACTCATCTTATCTTGAAAAGATATTATGTCACCCTAATAGATCTTACTAACCTCAAAAGATTCCATCTTATCTTTATGGATCCATCTTATCCTAATAAGCATAGTTATCCACCCTAGTTTAACAACCATGATCTAATGCAAATTAATTAGATCTTATCTAGTCAAGCTAGTCATACCAGTCTAATCTAGATCCCATCTAACCTAATATGATCTAATCTAAAGTGAGTTACTTAATGGACCAGTTAATACTTGTGAAATAGATTAGACCCTCTCCACATGTTTTAACTTAGTTCACCCTACACTGAATAAAGAATGAGATACCAATCCAACCAATAGAGTCTTGATGGATTGCATGATCTACCTATCCCCACCTAACATCAAACAAACTTTTGACCTACATCATGTAGTCTATCTCATCCATACCTATCTTAACCATATTCCCCAGCCCAATAATATACACTAACTCCTAATCAATGAGACAAGACCGAAGAAGATGATCAACTTCATCAAGAAAGGATGAGCACCAACTCAAGTCTTCAAGGATCAAGTGAGGTCACCAAGATGAGTTAAGATCCACAATCTTGGATGGAGTCTTTTCTTACCCCACTCCTTCTTACCCAAAACTATATATGCTTTAAAGATATCATTCAGCCTGCATAATAAAGTGGCTATACCCATATATACCCAGGCCTTCCTAATCACCCACTATTGTCTATAAAAAGAAATATATGAAACTCCGGATCTTAAACTTATTATAGACTAAAAGACGGATCACAAACCAATCCTTCTGTATCCCTTTTTCTTACAAATCTCGAGGACGAGATTATTTTTAAGGGGGTAGGATTTGTAATACCCACTTCTTAAGAAAATCAAAAAGGAGAAATTACATTCGTTTATGTATGTGTGTCCATCTCTATCTATCATCACATGTGCCTGATCATGATTAAAAATGAGTAAAACTCCACTAAGACAAAAATAAACCGTGGCATAATCTTGGATTTTTGTTTGTGCATTTAAAATAATAATGATATGAACAAAGATAAAATAATAATGAGGAAAAGAAGATTAGAGGAAAGGGGGAAATAATATCCAATATAAAATAATATAATAATTAAATAACATCCTCATAATTTGGTATGACCAATATGCATAGTTCAAATGAGTTTAAATTTGCACTTGAGATTACATTCAAAATTTGGATTCAAAAGAATTGTAAATAAAAGAAAATAGAAAATAAAAACAAAAGAAAATGGGAAATAACCTAACTGGGCCGCTAACGCCCTATTCGGCCCACTGCCCATTTCCCTCTGCGCGGCCCAACTGGTATTTCCCCACGCGTTTTTGCGCTGAGTCACCGTCGCGTGGGTCCCTGCTGTCAGCTCATCCCTCCCCCAGGCGGGATCTACTCGCACCGACATGCCTGCCCCACTTGCAGCCTCTGCGCACCTGGACTCGTCGCTGTATCACTGCCGGTGGGCCCTGGACACCAGAATTGTCTTCCCCGCCGTGTAAATCCCTGGGCGCAACAGAACCCGCAGCCGCCGCCTTGGTGGTTGTGTACGGCCGCGAATTGCGCTGAGGATCTCGGGGTTGGCCGAACTTCACCGCCATGCGTCCCTATAAAACCCGCTGCCCCCTGGAACCTAGTCGGCCCACCGTGGACTGCTCGATTGGTGAGAGAGAGAAAAAGGTGTGCCGCTATGGGTGATTCTTGTATGACGGCATCGAGTCCTCGGTGGTCGGTCGCGTGGGGATCGCCAGGTCATGTGGGAGCTTCGGGGGTCATTTATACAGCGTGGGAGGCCTTGACCCTATGGCGTTTTCACGCCGGGGTCACACAACCTGGTGGATCCGCAACCTGGCGTCGAGAGCTTCCCTGCCGAGATAATCCATGGTGAGTATGATCTTAAACAATTCACCGTACCCGTAGCTGCGTGTATCATCTCGCGAACTGACGTTTTGGCATCAGGGCTGAGGATTAGATTGCAGTTCATGGCGCCGCTGCCGTGGCTCGTCGGTGCCTTGGCTGGCCGCAGTCTAGGGTGGAAGACGACAGTCCCTGACCGTTGGCGGACTGATGAACGTACCAGATCAAGCGGCGGGTACCTCTTCAGCCCATTGACGGTAGCCGTTGGATCTGTGATGGATGCACACGATTAAATCTTGGGTGTACCGGTTCAATTCTTAATCCTGGCCATTGATTCATATCGAGTGGCTCCGTGTCGACCTCTGTTACTTAAATCTAGGTCGTCGATTAGGGATCTGATGGCCAAGCTCACTTACCGCTTCACGATCTATTCTGAACCCTTGGATTTTGATCATATGGATCTAAACGCACAATACCCCTTCGCCGTGACATGTTGCTAAAGAGCCCCTGCCCTTTGCCACAATTAACCCGCCGTCCTCGAGTAAAAAGAAACCCTTACAACCGAGGCCCTGGAATTTGTAAAACTGACCCCGAGCTCTCTGGTATTTGCATCCGCAGTCCATAAATCCCATGAATTCATAAAATAAGTGTTAAAAATACATAGAAACTTGTTTATTCCATAACTTACTCATTTTGACTCTGATTCGATCCATTCAAATTGTGTTAGCTTCATAAAATTACTATCTGAACATTGGCAACGTTAATTATACCATATAACATATTTTTATAATTAGATATTTGTTTAGCCTATGTTCAGTAGATTATACCTTTTAACCAAAGTTAAACTAGATTATGATAATGAATTGATTATGATATGATTTCTAAGCAAGTTATAACCTAGATTAAATTTTACTTAACTATTATGAGTATATTTCCTCATATGATGTATATTAACTAATTTATAATATAGTTTAACATTTAAATCACAATTAACTCCCATAAATCATAACTTCATAACCGTAACTCCAAATTTAGCGGTTCTCGATCCCATGATCTTGTAGCGACGCGTAGATTATTATTATTTAGTTTGTTCTTATGTTTGGTGTGATGTTAATTTTGCCTATACCATGTCTGTTTGTATTGCTACGACTAGCAGTGAGGACACGTGTCATCTGAAGAGCAAGTTAGTACCTGAAATCTCAAGTGCCAGGCAAGTTGTGCCCTTGATCACTTCTTTTACCCACTCATGTTCTAATTAATCATAATGATCTGCATAGGTTAATTTTGATGGGACCCAATAGGTTACCCTAGTTTGTCTATCTTTATACCTTGTTTACCACTGAACTTTCTGGGTAGTACTTGCTAGTGCTATATGTGGTTTTGGGTATGGAGATACATTATTCATGATTACACTTTTGTTATCAGTTTGTTAATTACTGTTCATGACAAGATCATTATGTTAATTGGAACATGGAGAACCACCCGGGAAAACAGTGCTACCACAAGGGTTTAATGGGACGCCCTTGGCTGATTAACTAGGAAAGCTAGTGGAGGTCTTCCTTACCCGAAAGGGGCAAGGGCAGTAGGGGAGTGGTCAGTGTAGGGAGGTCCTTGGGTTGATTTTGCTGCGATGGCGGTCAGGCAAGAACCATGCACTGGAGCTTCCTATAAACTGTAGCGGGATTTCTAAAGCTAGTGGAACTTTGTAAAGGCCTCGTAGTGTTACCCTGCCTCGCCTCCTCGGTAGAGGTGTATGGGATTGGCCGTCTCTTGGCAGATGGGTAACATGACTTGTGGGTAAAGATGCGCAACCTCTGCAGAGTGTAAAACTGGTATACTAGCCGTGCTCACGGTCAAGAGCAGCTCGGACACTCACATGATTAAATTATGGAACTAAATTCAATTTGTCATATGCATTGCATCGCAGGTGAGGTTGTTACTTTTGTTCTACTCTTAATTGGGTTGGTATTTACTTATACTTAGTAATTGCTAATAAAATTTTGACCAACTTTAAAAGCAATGCTCAGCTTCAACCATCCTCTTTGGTAAGCCTTACACTTCACGTGAACTCCCACCTTTGGCGAGTTCATGCACATTATTCCCCACAACTTGTTGAGCTATGAACGTATGTGAGCTCACTCTTGCTGTCTCACACCCCCCCACAGGTCAAGAACAGGTACCGCAGGATGAGGCGCATGGAGGATGCTGTGACGAGTTCGTGAGAGGTCTAGGCCGTCGTCTCCCAGTCAACTTTGGGTTGCTGGACCGTTGTCTCCTTATAATGTAATTATTTATTTATTTTGTATAGAACTCCTATTATATAGTAAAGATGTGACATTTGATCCTGTGCCATGATTCATCATATGTGTGAGACTTGGTCCCAGCACACCTGGTGATTATGTTCGCGCCCGGGTCTTGGTGCCCCGAAACCCAGGTGTGACACTTAGACACAATACATTAGTTCTCAAAACAATGTACTAAGTCTAGAAACATACCTTTAGACTTGATTTGCACTTTGTCCATCAATTGACATAGATTTACACTTAAGCACTTGTGTTGGCACTCAATCACCAAAATACTTAGAAATGGCCCAAGGGCACATTTCCCTTTTAATAACTACCCAAGTGATTCAGGGGTAAACAAGGTAAACAGGATGAACAATCTAGGGTGACCTATTGGGTCCCATCAAAATTAAGCCTATGCATGGCAAATGATTATAAAGAACATTATTGGGTAACAAAAGTGAATCAAGGGCACAACTTGCCTGGCACTTGAGATTCCAGGTATCAACTTGCTTTTCAGATGACACGTGTCCTCGCGCTAGTCATAGCAATACAAACAAACATGGTATAGATAAAATTAACATCACACCAAACATAAGAATATACTGCTTAATAATGATCTACGTGTTTCTACGAGACTAACGCAACTTGAACGGATCAAATCGGAATCAAAATGGAGAAGTTATGAATTTCTGAAGATTTTATGTGTTTGGTACAAGATTAAATAGGATATAAATTTTAATGTGACTTTCATGTCAAAATAGTGGTACTATGTGATAAACAATATTATTATAAAATTACAGGAACTGGAATGGGTCAATTTGGACTTCAAATGAATTTTCTAAGGATTAAATAAGTTTCTGTAATTAATTTTGTATTGAAAATCATTTCTAAAATGAATTCATCTGTCTCTGGTCCGCGCACACTAATAAACGGAAATCCAGGGGCCCTGGCGCAAAAATGACTAAGACACGGAGCCCAACTACGTGGACCACGGGTTACATTCTATTTCGCTCAGGGTCTCTTTAGCAAAAAGGGGCAGCGAAGGGGTATCGTTCACTATGAGCCGCCCGATCGAAGTCTGACGGCTAGGACTAAATCCCCACTACACAAACTGGGTCACGCTTGTGGACGCTCGATCCCCCGATCAACGGCTGTGAGCTCACCTGCACGGGATTGAATCCTGCACCTAGGAAATCTGAGCGACGGTCAGGATTGAGTTCCCCGTTGAGCGACTGCACCAGATGAATCTCAGCCGTCCAGTGGTCATCCAAAGGTGGACACGCATCGTCTCCCTCCCTCGAGCAGCAGACGGCGGCGCGTAGCTTACGGCGGCGGAAAGCCACCGAAAGGAACTCAATCCGTCGCATCGGGCACAAATCCCCCAATCCGAGACGACCTACGCGATACTAGGAGGAAGGCGAACAAGATGGATGGTTTCTCACCACCGATTGCCGCGCAGGTGATGCAGACCATGGCGATGTATGGTTCTGCAGCGGCGCTTGTACTCCAGTGAAGAATTCAACCGCAACCGGTCTGTTCCGCGCCGGCCATCCCACACCATCAGCACAGACATCCGCCGAGGAGGTTTCTCTGGTGGTCAATCGAGGATCGATGAAGCTTGTCCGCGAATCGACCAAGGCGGCTGCGGCGGGCACTCTCCCATTTCCCTCTATCTTTCCACGACGGCACACACGGGGTGGGCATGGCTGGGACGTGTAGGGGCAGAGGCGGGCGCGGCCCAGGTTTTTATGGCCAGAGGCACACCGCACGCATTCCGATTTTGGTGGCCGGTGAGAATTTCTTCCGGTTGACTCGGGCTTCGCTGGGAGCAGGGAAAGCGCCCGGTAGTTGAGGAGGACGAAGGCAAGACTGACACCGGGGCTCGCGAGTTTGGGCAGCCGATACACGAGCGAGGGACTCGGTCCCCGAGCGGATTCCGCGGCGACCGGTGCGCGCCTGCCTAATCTAGCGAAGGAGATGAATAGGGGCTCACCGTCTGCACGGTGGGGCCGCGGGGTCAGGCACAGGCGGGGTGGGCTGCACGGGAGGAGATGCGCTGACGCGCGGGCCCGAGAGCCAGTGAGAAGTGAGCACGACAGTGCGGCCGCCCGATTGGGCCCACATGTCGGCGCAACTTCCCAGACTGGGCCACACACAGGGGGAAAGTAAGTGGGCCGCGGGTGTGGATTTGGCCCATGCTTAGGTGGATGATCCTTTTTCTTTTTCTTTTTTTTTAATATTTTCTGTTTTATTTCCATTTCTATTTATTTTGAATCTTTCCAAACTCAAATTTTTACTCCGGTTTCATATTTAATATTCAAAATCAAAAACCAACATGTGATGTAGTATTCATTTTATTTTATTTATTTATTTGTTTATTATCCTACACAAGTAATTACTTTTGGACATGTTGCTCCACATAATGTATTTTGAGAAAAATAGCTTTGAATGTATAATCTCGATTAAACGATGCCCTAGTATTTATCCTTACATAACACTTTTCAACTTCAACAAAGGATAATTTATATAAGAAACCTTTTTATTATGTTTTTATTGTTAAACATTTATGTAACACCCCAGGTGTTACCATGGCTAGAGCCCACCTTGCTATTAAAGGGTATGAGCACCTGTGGAAGAACTTAATGAATAAAAGCATAAGGGCCTTGGAAAGCTAGAGGTTAACCAAGGATGGTGAGTAACCAAAAGCATTACTCTAATCCTTGCACACTTACTCTCTTGGATGAGAGGGGAGAAGAACCCTAGACCTCTCTTAGACCCTATCTCCCAAAACCCTAGATAAGAAGGAAAAGAGAGTGAGCAAGTGTGCAAAATATGAGTAACATTTACCCAAACCTTAAGTAACCTTGTAACCAGCAATTAGGGGAGGGAATTATTGCAAAAAGGCCCCTGGTGAAACCCCAAATCAAATCATTAAGTGGAGAGAGAGCTAGAGCTCTCTATTCCTCTCTAAGTCCATATTTGACCCTAGTTAAAGGATCAGCCGTGTTCACCTTGAAGATGGCATCAAATCCACTTGTGATCTATACCAAAAACGTGGCATACCACCTGGGGCACCCACTGGAAAAAGTTGAGCCCGAGACTCGGACGTTTGACATGCCATGGCATGGCTTTTGTCGCGAAGTGCCCAGTGAGACACACCTGTTTTGGCATCCAAAGATCTCCCTCCCTAGGCCATATCTGCCCCGACGTCTCACAGTTGAGTGACAGCCCTAGGTGCCAGGAAGAGGTCTGCACCGAACCTTTGCAAAGATTCGCACGTTTGCGACCTCTGCCGACGTTTGAACAACGGAAGAAACAAACCGCCACGTGTTCGACGCGTTCTGCCGCGCCAGAGCACGCCCGCGCGCGCCCCGCGCCGCGCCCGAGCCAAGCCGGCGCCCCGGCCGCGTCCGCGCCTATAAAACCCACCCCTGTGCTCGGTTGCTTTCCCCATTGCCTCCTCCGTACCTCGCCGGACTCGCCCGAGCCAGCCTTTGCCTCCGGCGACCTCCCCGCGACCCGCCAGTGCCGCCCGAGAGCAACCGCCGTGGCCGACCCTTCTTCCGTCCTCCTCCGTTCGATCCAAGCCCCCAGTTAGCTTCCTGGTGAAGCCGTGAGTCTTGCTCAAGCTTGAACCAAGGGCCCGCGTCACCGGAGTAGCCAAACCGCGCTCGCCGGAGTTCAAGAACTCGCCGGCGCACGTGGACCGGGTAAACCCCTTCACCATTTTCCGATTCATTGCACGCATGGCCTCTGTGTCATCCCGTGAAGCTCCTCGTGCCCTTTGATTGAACTCTATCGCCGTGGTTTGGCCGGAGCAGGCGTCGCCGTCGATCCCCGCCGCCTGTGTTCGTGGCCAGGGGAGCTCCGACCACCTCTGGCGCCGACCCGCACATCGACGTGACCGCCGCGACCTCCTGAACATCACTGACTACCTCGCCGGACCTCCCTCGCCGCCGGTAAGCCGCGCCACCCTTTCCTTTCCCGCGGCTACTGTTTCAGTGAGGGAAGAACTGCGGGTGAGGGAGAGAGAATTCCAGGGGGTTAAGTGAAAAGCCAGAGACTCAAATGAATAGTGGCCCGAGGGTAGATCTGCGAGGTTTGAATCGGTTTAAACCCAGGGACCTCGGCGCAAACTGCTTTTTCAGGAAAACTTTATTAAAACCTGATTTAAATTCAAACAGAAACTTTAAAAACCCATAACTTCTGTTTGGTTTACCCAAATTTGGTCAAACCAATTTTGCCAGACTCTAAAAAATGTAACCTGTCTAAGAAAAATATAAAACCCCATAAGTACTAGAGAAAAATATAAGGTTCTGATTTAATTTTTGTTTTGGCCAAAAGCTTAATAATAGCAAGAAAAATGGTTGTACTATTTAACTAGGGTTAGAAAAAGTTGGAGAAGTTTATATCTACCTACTGACCTAGTTAAAAATGTTAAACCCCTCTGTCCACTACATTAAGTTAGTTTTAACCCCTTATTCCATAATATGCTTAAGGTTAAGAAAAATAGAAAAAGTGACATAAATAATGAACCAGAGGGCACCTCTATTTTTGTTGAGATACTTAGTCAATATAGTTCACTGGAAAAATGTATCATACCCTGTTGTAGTGTAAGATAAGAAAGATACCTTTTAAATGAAGGAAATAAGGATAACTTAGAAAATCCCTACAAAAATGACCATAAGGTGAAACCTCCCCAAACCTTAGGATAACTAATGTTTTGATAATAAGAACTTAAGAAAAATCTGAAATCTGTTGTTTGATATTTTTCAAATAACAAGTTAGTTCTAATCACCCTTTATGCACCAGACTTCAAAAATCCATCATTAATTAACCATCATGTTGCTCTCTGTCCTTTTTGGTACAAGAGCTTTTTATCACTACTAGAGGCCAACAAAAATAACCCTTAGGTCAGGACCCACTTTAATAAAAGACTTGTAGTGTAAAGTGGCCCATTTTGCCTAACTATTGTTATTTTTGTTTAAGGACTAGCTTTTGCACTTTAAGCCTCAAATTCTCAAAACAAGCTAGAATAGCCAGTGACAACCCACTGTAATTTTTACAAAATTTTTGGAAATTTTTAAACTACTGTCATAGTTCAAACCCCTACTAGAAACCCTAGATGGAAATTAAAGAAAGGAAAATGGATGATGGAATTTAATGTCCTCATAAGACCTTTATAAATTGTCCACTAAAGTCTATAAAGGCAATGCAAATCCAATATGTTATCCTAAAAGAAGACCCAAACCTAAAAGGTAATAAGTCTATATATACCACTAAAAGACCCACATAGCCAAGGAACCCTAAGTTAATTCTTGACTTAATTTCTGTAGCTTAATGTTCTTAAATCCTGCATCATCATGACATACATGTTCATTGCATTTCGATAGATTGTAATCTTGCCGACGGAGAGTACATCCTCGTGCCGGAGCAAGGAGTTGCCCAGGAGGTTGCCCCAGACCCAGCACCAGAGCCTTCACCAGAGGACCTGCCTGCCACTGCTTTGGAAGGCAAGCCCCGGTTTTATGCATAACCTGTTATTTATGCTATTTTACTTCACTTAAGGATTGTAGGATTGATTGTGCACTTAGGTGTAGGAATTGTTTGAAACCCTAGTTGCATGATCTCAGGAATCCTATTGAGATGAATACTAGTATGCTAAGTCGAGTAGCTGCTTTATTAATTAGGATCTCGGTAGAAGTCGAGTGATTTTTCTAGCACTCGCGCGAGGTCAGGAATTGGTTGTATCCACTTTCCTATCATATTGAGGTTGATTGTGGGCAACAATCCATGGGGATTGGTTGTTCACGGGATAAAAAGTTGATTAAGGATTAAGGTGTGGTACCGTGTGTCAAGCGTTTGAACATACTAAACACATACCGAGAAATATGGTAAATCGGTAAGCCTAGTACCTGAGTGAACCTGGCAGTGGACATACCCCCTCATGCGACCTGAGACGTAGTCTCCCATTCCGGTTATGGTGGGTACAAGTGCGGTCACTGCACGACGGCCAGTCGGGGTCAGTGAGGCATTGTACGCCAAGGCGGTGAGACCTGATCTGCTGACGGGGAATCGATGGGGACGGTTGATGTGTGTGGGGACGGAGTGCCCCTACATGTCGTGTGTTTAGGTTTACCTTGCAAGGATGAAAACTCGATTCGAATCGTCTGCTTCTCGCAGCTAATGAGACTGCTTGATCCATGCTGCTACATTGAGTAATAAGTGGAACTGTGTTGGGATGATACAAGCTGTTGATTGCTAAAAATGCTTGCTACTATGTATGAATAGATAGTACACTTTTAGCCTTAAGAGAGTCACACTTAAGTTTGATAAAGTTAAAATCTTGATTTAGAAACTCAGCTAGTGCTTTTGGCAACCGAACCCCACAGCCAAACAGCTGCATGTCTAGAGGTAGAGGAGTATAGACTCCTCACACCGGGTAAGTCTAGGTGAGTATTAGTATACTCAGCCTTGCTTGTGGCATAATTTTTACAGGTTCTCTGGAGGATATGGTTGCTGGAGTGACTTGGCCATCCACCCTGCCACCGGGTTGGACCGTCGAGTGGGACCCTGCCTCGGCTGAGGAGGAGCATGAGGAGTGATGGGACAGGCTTCCCCATCTCTCCGTTTATTTATCGTTAGTTTCATTCCGCTGCACTTCGAACAATGATGACTTCTTTTGGCAAAACTCCGATGATGATGATGATGTAATAATAATTAACACTCTTCCATGTATGGTTTTATGCTTTATTGTATTTACTCTGTGACTCACCATTGAGTGAGATTGTGGTACTTGATCCTGTCAGTGGCCGTGTCGGACTAGATCCGAGGGATTGACGAGTTATTCCCATTTAAGTGTGGTCTAGCCTCTAAGGCAGGGCTTAGGCACTTAAGTTGGAATAATTCAGGCAGTTCCGCCACAATTTATATTAGGAGATGTGATTTCAAAAGTTTTGAAAGCAGAAAGAAAGAGAGAGAGAAAATATTCTAACTCAAAATCTTTGGAATTTTTTTACATAATTCTTAAAAATGAGATTTTGAGGTGTTATACGTATTTACCACTCACTCAACAGACTCAGATAGTACAGTGTCATCAGAAAAAGCAAACTGCACATATGGAACCTTATGTGTTCTTCTAACAGACATCGTCTCTATTGGTGGGCATTTCTAAATTAGCCTAAGGCGATACATGTTATGTCCGCCAGAGAAACGACATCCTAAGACACTCATCTTTATTTCGAACTGTCTTATGATTACCGCTGATATGGACATGGGTTACATACTTCTCTACCCTTAGAAGTCTTTCCCTCTGAATCTCGGGACGAGATTCTTTTAAGGGGGGAGGGCTGTAATACCCCAGGTGTTTATATTCCGCTCGACAACGAGTATGGATTTAAGCACGTAATATCAGTGGGTAAACGAACGCTAAATTTTAATCATCTTCGCCTATCGCGATTTTAATATCGCATCTGTTTCATCCGTCGCGAGTGCGGCGTCGTTTTTATTTTTATCCATCTGGGCTCTTCCTAAATTTTCGTGATATTCGGAACATAGTTGTCCGAAAATCGGTGCGTCTGGCGATCAGTTAAAACTCATCGCCCGCACGGATACGAATTCGGAAGCCCGACTCACTCGAATGATTTATCTCCAAACACATTTAAGTAGAACTCGACGACCAAACTGTTCGAGGCTAAATAATCTAAGTCGCGCACTGTCCGAGAAAAAAATCGTGCGCGAGGATATGATCCAAATTATTCTTCAGCGCACTTTAGAAAAATAATAAAATGTATCTAATATTTAGTCCGGTTTCGTGTTGCCCAAAATAGTCTCGAAAACTATCTAAATGAAATGTAGTCCGAACCGTAAACCTTGGATTTTTTTTCGTTTCGTAACTCGGTAAATGCGCCATTTGGGGTAGGCTGTTTAAATAGACCGAAACCGGAACAATTGCTAGCCAATTTGGTTTCCTATTTCAAAATCCGAGAAGATAATATGCGTTGTTGTATAGTGCGTCGACCTTTTAATCATCGCTAAAAACCCCGATTCAAAAATATCTGCAATCTCTATTTAAAAAAATGAAAAATATCTTCAGACTTATCCACGCCGCCTCTCCTCTCCCTAATATTCCATCTGCGCGCTGGGAGAAAAATCACGCCACCCTCCCCTGATCTATTTCTCTGCCGCACGCGGTCCTTGTCTCCTGCGCTTGCTCTATCTCTCTCCCTGATACCGCGCGTCCATTTCCTCTACTTCCCAGCCGAGCACTTCTCCTTTGCCTAGGCCCGCGCGCTCCTTGGTGCCGCGCCCCTCCCCCTCCACCCTGCTCGCTCGCCGTTCCCCTCCCTAGCTCCTTCAAGCAGCTGGCATCTAGTTTCTTTTCCTCACTTTGCCATGGTGTCCAGTTCCTTTCGGCGTGCTTCCTCCCGACCTCGTAATTGCTTCAAGCTGCTGGAGCTACCTCCCATTTGAGCTCCTCTTCCATGGCGCCGAGACCTCTTCACTCGCTATCTCTCTGCTCTGAGCGTCGCAGTCCCTGGTTGGGCGTCGCCCTTGCTGAAACACGACGGTCGTCATGGTCTCAGACGTTGTCCCCTTTCCAGTATCTGTCGCTCTCCCTGCCGAGTTCCCTACCCCTGGCGCCGTGAGCTCGCGCCTAGCTCGGAGTTCCTCCCTGCGCCCAGCTTGGATTTCTTCCTCCCACTCGACCAAGCCTTTCTCTCTCTCCATGGCCGTCTCCTCTCCTACTCGACCCTGCCCAGCTCCCGGTGCCAGATACCCTTCCCTACGTGTCGCGCTGGCGTCCTCTGCATCTCCATGGCCGCGCGCGCGAGTTCTTCGGTGGGTCGTGTGTCGGGACCCTGGCCGCGCGCCACGAAGGTCTCTGGCTCCCTGCTCGGTTTCCGGCTTCAGCTCGCTGCGCGCTCATCTTCTGTGGCTGCGTTCGTCCATCTCCTTGCTCGTCCCTGTGCATAGTCGAACTCCTTGCGCCGTTCCTCTGCTGGCAGCTGTTGCTAGGCTTTGATGTTGCGCGCGATTTGGCGGCCATGTCCCTTCGCTAGTGGTACTCTCGTCGCATGCACTAATTGCCTTGTGTGTTCGGCCCCAGGCGCAGTCGTGCCTTCGCATCCTGCATCCTCAACTCGTTCACATCGTCGCCGTGGAGTTACCATCTCGCCATGACGCCACACTCGCTGCCCTCCGCCACATCGCGCCGCTTGCCCTCAGCTGTTGACATCCTACGCTTTATCTCAGCGTCACCGTTCGCGTCGGATATTAAACCTCCACATGCCCCAGCTGTGTCGTCACCACGTTCATGCGTTGCCATTCGCGTTTTATGTTTATGCCGGCAAAAGAATCCCAAAACAGTGTGGAGAAACAAGTCCCTAGTCGATGCCCCAAGTGCTCGGCGAAAGGCCAGAACAAGAGAAAGTGAAGCTCCATTTTATACTCATCAATTGTTTGATCGAAGATTTTATTCGGAGGCTGTCGACGTTCTCGCAAGCTTTAAGTCGAACTTGCTTTGGATGAGAAGTCTCTGATGTTCAAGTGAGGCGAGGCCTCTAAGCGTTCTCTTGGGACTCGACCAAATGTCTAAATTGGAAAACCGTCATCGCCCTCACGCATATCGAATCCATTCGGTCTTGGTAAGCCAATTTATTATTTTAGTTAATTGAGTTGGATTAACTAGACTTATTAGTCGTGATGATTCTCGTGTCTAGTAGGCGTACTGTGTGAGGCACTCTATATTCTTACTATTTTAGGTATGCTACTCTGTGGCGTCGTTCCTAATTAAATGAATAGCATCGACAAGTCTATTTCGGTTAAAATATGAGAATTTATAATAAAGGGGTCTACAATAATGTTTTAAGTCATTAGGCCTTAAAATTATGGTCTTATAAAGATCTACAGTCCTTAATAATACTCTACTTACGAGACTATGGAATAATAAATTTTAAAGCTAATGGTAAAGTTGCTAATTGTTATTCTAAGTCTGAGGTATACTAAATTAATTAACCTAAGTACTGTTAGTCTTTGATATTAGGTGTTAGCTAAGAAAAATATAAAATTCATGCTTACTATGTTGTTCGTAATGTTTGAGTTCAATCTGGTTGAGCTAAGAAGGCACGACTATTGCACTTAGTCACATATCGATAACTAGAGTTTCCGTATGAAATAGTACAATGCCTCGCCGCTAGATGTTTAATTCGCTATCGCGTAGCACTATTTAGGTTTGTAATATTCCTGTTTATATGCAATCTTGTGCATCGTGCATCTCAATTAGGTACGGTAATTGATCGCGTGATGCGGAAGACGAGCCAAGTCGACCCCAAGCGCGGGCTAATCCACAGGATAATGCTGATGGACAAACCTGAAGATGGTTAAATCAAGCAAGTGCTCAGCCGATGGATGATCGTCAAGTGGACATCGTCTTACAAACACTAACGTAGTGTTTATTCCAGGCAAGCCCCGGTGCATGCAACCCCTTTCCTTGTGTTTTTAAATAATTTTTGCACACTTTAAGTCTAGTGAAATGTGCATTAGGTTTATAGGAGTTGCTTGGAACCCTTTGATGCATTGCCTTCCTTGATATCCATACCTTTATAGATACTTCTGGTGAAGTATCAAAATATGATTTACAAAAATGCTTAGCCCTGCTTAGATCTTGTGGATAGAGGTTGTCTTTTCCATTAAGGCCTAGCTTAGGGGTTATCCTGAGGAATGATGGCTTCTACCTGCAAGAGTATTTTCATTGAGAGCGTGGTGGGATCTTACTGCAAAGTTCCCTTTGATGCTCTTTTCATCCTAGGAACATAAACAATCCTAAGGATGGAAGTACTTAAATCAAGACTTGGGCTAGGAACAGGTGATGTTCTACCCAGGTTAGTTAAGGATTGGATGCGTATGTAGGCCTGTTGATCAAGGACTATCACTAGCCACATGCCCTGGAAATGGGATAGGGTAAGCTTGAACCCGGCTATTCCATACATGAAAAGACAATCGCGCACTGGGAGTGGAGAGATGGCGAGAGTGGCACGTACCCTCCTGGCAAAGGACCGCCTAAAAGGGGTGGTGTGCTCTCGGGTGGCGCGAACCTATTCATGCAGTGGAGGATCCATGGGAATGGTAGACATGCAAGGTTTACGAGAATCATATGTCGTGTGGTTAGAGATCCTCAGCTGATTAAATCGATTCTGATCCCCATTATATCCCCGGAGAGTGGAGACTTGTGATACCGGGTTTGCAAAGAAGAGAAGTTGGAGGGTATTCTTTTTGGGTTTTTTTTCTCTCTTTCGGTTGTTGCGTTTTGGGAATTTGGAATTTGAGGAAAAACATTCACCAGTAGGGCAGCCGAATTTCTTTGGTTAGGCGCTTGCATCGGGGTCGGGAGCCGTCGCGTGGGCGTGTTGGGCCGCGAATCTTGTTTCGGCCCACTAAACCCCCCCTAACCCTAGCCGCCCTCCCCCTAACCCCCACTTCTTTGTGCAGCCGCCCCCCCACATGCCCCTACCCTCTTGGCCGCCGCCCCCCTCTCCAATCTCCTCCTTTCTCAAGCACTTGCAGCCACACATCTAACCCTAGCCGCCTCCTCCCATCTCCTCCTCCCAAGGTGCCATTCGTTGCCGCTCGGATCTCCGTCGCGTGGTGCAAATCTTCAACGGTTTCTGGTGGAGGGAGGAAGGGAGAAAGAAAAGGGGGAGAACCCAAGGTGATTTTTGTGTTTATCTATTGTTCATTTGTGCTGCAATCCAATTGTTTAGATGTTGTGTATGCGATTTGGTAGAAGGGCTGTCCAGAATTATAAGGGGGTGGACGAACAGCAGCAGAGTTAGTGATTTCTGGGCATTTTTCGTGGAGAATTAAAAGGAATCAGTTTGGGAATCATGTAGAACTTTGGCATACCTTTCCAACGAGTATTTATGCGCTCAATTTGGAGTTAAAAATTAAAAGTTATCACCGTTTGAATCCGGGTATGTGGCTGTCCAAAAAAACAGATTTTCAGGGGGATGACCAGCAGCAGTATTAGCAGTTTCTGGGGATTTTTCGCGAGTAATTAGTGTTAATAAGTTTGATAATCATGTAGGGCTTTATCTTATCTTCCCAACAAGTACTTATGCGCTCGATTCGGAATTATATTTTAAAAGTTATCGCTGTTTGAATCCGAATATGTCGCTGCCCAAATCAGGAAAAACAGATTGCAGGGGTTATCTTGTGGACCGTTTAGGGGTAATTAGATGTTATAATTTAATCCTAAATTGTATACCAAACTTGTGGGGAAATGTATGTAGTTGTCTCTGGAGTTTTTGGTTGTCACCACTGCTGTCTCAATTTTAAAGTTATGGAATTGTTAAGCAGCGCCGCTGCAGTTTGGTTGGTGTGGGGGGGAATTATTACCCGCGGCGGGGTTTGAGACTGCGCGTAGGTGCGGCGTTGTTTTTGAGGCTTTTTATGTGAATTGGTGCACTAAGTTGGGTGTCAAAAACAGATGGTGGACTTCCGGATCGTTCTTAGGGATTTGCCCAAACTTCCGGTGAAGGCAAGTAAAACTGTGATGGTTATTCCGTCTGTCAAATGAGGAGTCTTATACTTGATTATGTTGTGTTATTGTGTTCATATTCATATTTTTTATTGAGTACCATCATTTGAAGATGTTCATGTTTCATGGATTTCATATGTTGAGTTTGAGGTTTGATCATGTTACTCAAGTGGTTATTATGTGGAATGGGTGGAAGTATATGTCTAGCACATTTTATTTGGGAAGAACTCATGATGTTGTCATGCATAATGCACTCATCATCCATTGCATTGAAGTTTCGTCGCGATCTTATGGTTCGACCGTACCGGTACATTGAGCATCATATGTTGCCCGAGAAGGGGTATGATGCAGCTTCATATCCTTAGAGATATGGAGGCAGAAGTCATTATTGCATCTGTAGCCATGTGCATTCATGGGAGAGGTGTGGAATCTATTATGTGGATGTGGTTAATCTGGACTTGTGTATGGTGATTCTTCTTGGCGCTAAGTAATTAGTTACTTGCTTACTTGCTGCAATTTAATGTTCAAAAAGAAGGTTTTGAACTACGTGGTTGTTTAAGCACAGTTGATTTACAATGTCCAATTTGTTGTTATTATGTTTACTTGCTGAGATGTGTCATCTCACATCTTGCATTGTTTGATGCAGGCACCTAATTTCTGCTTTGGGAAAAGAGGGATGTAGCAGCATGGCCACTACACCTTTAATAAAGGAACCACCACTTAATAATGTTGTTAATCAGGGAGGGTCAAGTCTAGTGAATTACTTTGTTCCTGGTTAAGCGTTTGTTTTGGGGTGGGCTGAGTTCCTTATCTCATTTATTTTGCTTCTGTTGGGTCATGAATGTGTTTTACCACTTTTGCATTTAGATTCTACTACGTGAATTATCTGTCTTTATATCCTGTATGAACTACATGTTTCCCCTCCTTGTTATGCTAGTTTCAAAGGAGGTGCTGCCGGATTTTGCAATATTTTCTCTCTTTATTACATCTCTTGTGTTGAGTAAGTTTGGTGGGAGGAGTTTTGGTAATATCCATTGCATGTGACCAGTGGGGTGTTACAGTTGGTATCAAAGTCAGGCTGTAGGTCCTAGCAAGTGGAGTAATAATAAATTGACACACTGCACATGTAGGATGGGATTTCTGGCTTGCTATTGATATGTTATGTTATTGTCTGTGCTAGTTTGACATTATCTAAAGAAATGCTATGCCAATCTTATTTACTTATTATTCTCACCCCTGTGGCTGCAGCTATGCCGCCTCGTAGGGCTCAGGGTAGTCCGCAAGCTCCTAGTGGGGACTCGATGAGTCCGGCGGCAATGTTAGCCGCGATGCAGGCCATGCAGCAGGAGTTGGCCCTTCTGAGGCAAGGCATTCCTGTTGCCCCTGCGGGTGCTGCTCAGGGTGCTGGTGGTGGAGAAGTGCCCGGGGGCGCTGTCCCTGCGGGTGCTGTTCCAGGTGGCGGGGCCGAGGTGCCTCTTCCAGTCAGTGGTCTTTCTCTGATGCTGTGGATGGGCATGAAGTTGGATTCTTTTGATGGCAGTGGTACTCCGGTCGAGGCGGCAGATTGGTTGACTTATGTGGAGGATAAGATGAATGTCTTCGAGATTGCATATGGAGATCGGGTTCGCTTTGGCACACAGCTGCTGAAGGGAGAGGCTCAAATTTGGTGGAGAGGCGTGTAGGCAGCGCACTCCTCCTCACCAGGAGTCCTATCTTGGGATGTTTTCATCAGACAGTTTGAAAGGAGATTCTACCCGGTCACCTTCCTGGAGAAAATGAAGATTGACTTGCAGTCCTACAAGTAGGAGAAGAAGTCTGTCACAGAGTATGAGGTGGGCTTCAACAAGATGGTCCGCTTTGTCCCTCATGTGGCTTATAATGAGATGGAGAAGGCGAGCCAGTTCCGTCAGGGTCTGAAGCCTTCTATCAGGCATGCTCTGGGGGCCTTTCCGTTGGTGGACTTCCGTACCACGGTGGAGCAGGCACTAGGTGTGGAGATGCAACACCAGTATACCATGGAGTCGCAGAAGTCTTCGGGTGTTGATCAGCCTCGTGGCCAGGACGCGAGGAGGGGCAACACGGGAGGTCCAGCCCACAAGAGGGGCAAGTCTCAGCACCAGCGCCACCCTCCTTACCGTGGCAAATCTTCTGACTCGGGTACATCGGGAGGAAGTACTCAGAGGTTACGGGCTGTTCCTAAGCCCGGGCTGGGGCTGGTGTGTTTCCGCTGTGGTGATGCGCATCGCCGTGCAGAGTGCCAGTGGGGTGGCAAGTGTTCTATCTGCAGTCAGGACCATAAGGATGTGGTGTGTAGGAGGAATCCTAATGGGAAGCTCAGATGGGATCCGGTGAATTCCTCCTCTTCTCAGGGCACTATCAACATTATGTCAAGTGCTGAGCAGCAGTTTTCAGTTCCTCTTCCTCCGCAGCAGCTCTATATGCCTGGTGTTGGGGACTTGTTCTCAAATGCTATGAATTAAGAACAAGGCAACATAAAATGTTAAATATTAAGGCTCTTCGTCCGCCGAAACATTATCTCCGTAAGGATTTAATGAACTTCGGACGAAGGTCACGAGCGTAATGTTACGAAAGTTTCACCTTCATAATTAAACTTGTAAAGATAATACAAAGTCAAATATTAAAGATAAATGCATTAAAAATAGGTGACATCATTCACATATCTTATTATACGAATTTAAGGTATCTGAATACAATGTTTAGGTACATTTATACCTTTGCCTTGACAAACAATGATTCCCGAATGATGCGTTAGCGATTACAGGAATCCGTGAACAGTAAAGGAATACTGTTCACTATTTATAGGCACAGGACACAGCCTGTGAAGAATTACAGTCATGCCCCTCAAAAAGTTTACAACAATGACTCAGACCCCTATGAGCTAAAAGGTCATTCCATCTTTAAGTCGGTTAGATCCTTCATCTTCGGATATGTTATAATACCGAAGCTTCATGAATGATGCCTTCGGCGTCACGTACAAGCAGCTTCAGCCGAAGCTATTTCTTTCTGTAGGACCTTCGGCGACGAAGCGTGGTCCCAACAGTAGCCCCTTCACGGTGCTAGATCGTTTTTCGTAACGAGCTTGATCCGTGAAAAAAGTCTCTTAGGCTTCAGGAAGCCGAAGGTCCGAAAAACACCTTCCCCGAGCTCGTTGTCGAGAAACGATACAATTTTCGAGCGCGTAGCGATTCCACCATGTGGGTTCACTATTCTGGTTTTTGCGGTCCACCGTTCAGCGGGTGCGAGCAATCGTTTGCTTGGTGTAAAAATCCTGACGATTCACCTTCCTTCCTGCAACACTATATAAACAGACGGGTAGGTGTGAAGTTACCACAGCATTCATTGCTACTGCACTGTTTTGCTGCCAAAATTTTTAACCATAGCCGAAGCTTGATTTTCGCATTCGAACGAAGCTCTAGTTTGGCGTCTGCTTCGTCAGTAGAAGGGCTTCGGGAAAGAGGTTATTAATTTCTGAGCAGTTTTTAAGATACTCAAAAATCACATGGCTAGAGTGCGCTCTACTGCTAGGGCTGAGCACGAAGGAGACGAAGCCGAAGCTGCAGAAACTGTCCCTATCTCGGAAGCGATGAGGCGAAGTGGATTAGTGACATCAGAGATCGTCCCCGCTGCCGAGGCAGAACAAGCAGATATTGAAGAGACTGATTCTGAGGATGATCACACTATCACAATACCAAGCAAGCCTAGCCACCTAGACTTCGGAAAGTCAACAATCTCCAAGGCTGATTTCCCGAAGATGGTAAAATCGGGATACTTTAGCGAAGATGAGAAGAAGCTGATTCGCTTCGGAGGAGAGGAAACTATCCCGAAGCCAGAGAAGGATGAAATAGTGATTTTCAAGAGTTTCCTCAAAGCTGGTTTGAGATTTCCTTTGAATAGGATGATTGCCGACGTGCTAAAAAAGTTTGGTATCTATTTTCATCAATTAACTCCTAATGCTATTGTTAGGCTTAGTGTTTATATTTGGGCTCTCCAAAGCCAGGGGGTGGAACCATTTGCCGAAGGTTTCTGCCAGGTACACGAGCTACATTATCAAACTAAGGCCAGAAAAGATGGGTTACATGAAAATTTTGGTTGTTATAATTTTGCCTATCGGAAGACTACGAAATTTCCTGTAATCAGCTATCGAAGCAAGTGGCCGGTAGGCTGGAAGTCAGAATGGTTCTACGTCAAAGTTGACGATGACAAGGAGAAGCTAGTGCAGAGCCCGCTTGAATTGATATTCGGAGAGACCAGACCCCACTGCAATATGGCACCAGAAGGTCCAACTCAAATCGCGTTGGCCGAATTCAGGACTATTGCTGAGCACATTGGCACTAGAGATCTTGTGCAGGAATTTCTGTCGTTCAAAATATTTCCAACTAAGAAGGAATGGGCTATGCCGAAGCTCAAAAAAGAGAAGAAAGAGGGGGAACTTGTCCGCCTGCCCTACCATTACAAGTTCAAGAAATATTTTAAAGAACCCTGCCAAGAATGGTTCGAAACAATTGAAGCAATGAGTACTGAAATTCTTGGAAATTATTCTAAAAAAGAAGATCAATTGATGACAGCAGCCTTCGGCACCCGGCTGAAACGAAGGCTAAACAGAGTGCTTGATGCTATAGGTTTTGAATACCCTGACTACGAACAGCTAGACAAGGGTGCCGAAAGGCAAAAAAGAAAACGAGTGACCAGCGTTCTAACTAAAAATGCCGAAGATCAACCAGAAAAGAAGAAAGAAAAACTTGAACCGAAAGCAATTACTTCAAGAAAGAGAAAAGCTGCATCTCCGAAGGCTACATCTCCGAAGGCTACATCTCCGAAGCCAGCATCTCCAGAACCAGAGATATTGGCCCGAGATGAAGGAGTGTCTGTGGCACCTTCTGTTGCCGAAGTGGAAGAAATTTTGAAGGTAATGACTGAATCTCTGCCTGTCAAGTTAAGTCCGTTGGCACCGGAACTGACAAAGTTTTTACAGAAGGACAAAGAGACTTCGGCAGCTGAAAGTCCTGCGAAGCCGAAAATACGAAGAATCATTCAAGTGACAGATGTGATACATGGGACACCGTCACCGACATCGGTGTCAAAAATTGTTGTTGCCAAAGCCGCCGAAGGTGCCACAGCCGAAGCCACCAGAGTGGAAACCCCCGAAGCTGAAACCAGCAAAGCCGAAACTACCGGGGCTGAAGCCAAGGCCACAAAAGATCCAAACCTGGAAAACACACTTGAAGTTATTGATAATATACTCCTGAAAATGGCTGAAGAAGAAGCTGTTGTAGTCGCGGCAAGCGCAGCTACTGAAAAGGAGAAAAAGCAAGTTGAAGATGTTTTGGAAGAGGGAGATTTTAAATTTCAAGATTTACTTGGACAGGAATTAACAGATGCTGAAAAAGAAGAGCTTAAAAAATATGCTGTATCCTGTGGATATAAGCCTGGGGCTATGCTATTTGGTGGAGTTAACGAAGGAAAACTGAGATGCCTTCGAAACCGCAGCGAAGCTAAAATTATTAGAACTCTCTTGAAAAGCATTGGCCTGCCAAAGCTAGAAGCTGACCTTTGCCGCTACCAGCGACACCATATCGCTGGAAGCTTGCTTTATGCTAATTTCAAGGTAAAAATCATTATTACCATTTTATTATTATTAATTTTTTGGGTCGTTTTCTAATGAAGACTGTTTTGACAGAGTATACTATTAAGTAAGGTTCTAAAAATGCAACAAGATCTCGAAGAAGAGAAGAACAGGGTTATCATCAAAGATTTGGAAGAAAAAGTTGAAAATTATGAAGCTATTCTGAAAAAGAAGGACTTCACCATCCAAGATCTTGAAATCATGGCTAAAGAGCACGAAGGTGCATTGGAAAAGAAGGACTTTGTTATTCAGTCTATGGAAGGCTCCTTGGCTGAAGTCCAAGCTGAGAACGACAGCTTAAAGAATGAATTGCTTAAACAATCAGAAAAATTTGAGCAGGAAAAGAAACACCTTGAAACAAGTCTTAAAACTGAGATGGATAAAAATTCAAATTTGCAAACATCCTTGAAAGAACTTCAAGAGAAATGTCTAAGCTTCGGCAGCCGATGCGTGCAGCGGCTGAAGGATGTGTTTCATTCTATCGGAGCCAGCTCTGAAAAATTTACACCTTCGACTGCAAACCTGCCCAGCACATTAGAATATATTGAAGGTGAGGTTGATGCTCTTGACGAAGTTATTGGTGGACATGCCGACTTCTGCGCCATGGTAGCTTCTCGGGGCACAGCTGCCGCTTTTCTGAAGGCTGGCTGCACGCATGGAAATATTGTGAATAGACCAAACTTCAGCTTATCAGCGTCAGATCTGATAGATATCCCAAGCCTGGCCCGAAGCATTGGAAATAGATTCATGACCCAGATCTGGGTAAATGGGGGGCGAAAAATGGCAGGTGACGAAGCTCGAAGTCATCTTAAGCCAGTAAGAAACTTATATTTGTTACCTTTACCTTCTCCTTGAAATTTGCACCTTTCTTATTCTGTCTTTGATATACGCAGGATGACGAAGCTGAAGTATGACGAAGCTGAAGTTTTGACGAAATCTAACCTGAAGCTTGATAGCTGCTTCACCATACTTTCCTGCAAAAATTCTAGAGAGACTTTTGTAATATAATTATGGAACAACTCATGTAAATTTGTACAAACCTTGTAATATATTTTGTTTCCGTTATCTTCATCCAATCTGCTTTGCTGTGGACGAAACTCCTCTTTTGAGCCGAAGGTGAAAAACACCTTCCCTTCTTTTCGTACACAACGAAGCATAAAAAATTTTCCTTCGAAGTCTTTTCTCATTGCCGAAGCACCTGTCTTTTTGATGTGGTATGATGATGATTCTATATATGTCTAAATGAATGTTTATGAATGCAAATGACATGATGGAATGTATTGTGCAAATGAATATTGAGACATGTTCAAAAATCATGATCACAGCCCTTTCATCCCGTTAGGAACGATTCGAATCTTTTTGCCGTTTACTTTTCGGCTTCACCGTTTACTTTTCGGTGTATCAGCGTTGACTTTTCGCTGTAAGCCTCCCTTGGGAGCTTCTTCGCCTTTTTCTTTCAGCGGAATCATCGTTTATTTTTCGCTATAAGCCTCCCTTAGGAGCTTCTTCGCCTTTTACTTTCGGCGGAATCAGCGTTGACTTTTCGCTGTAAGCCCTGCATTCCCTTAGGAACGACTTTTGAGCTTTTCCCTGTTTTCTTTTCTTTTTCCTTTGCATTTACATTTACATTTTTGGGGGATATCATTCTTATAGAATTGAAATAAGGAAAATTACATGTTGTGGCCCCATTAAAAACCTTTCTCCCCCTTTGGAAAGGAAAAGGGTGCCAGAAAAAAAGGAATAGAAAAAATTACATAAAGCTAAACATAATATCGCCGAAGCTCATCCGCGTTCCACGATCTAGGGATGTCGTTGCCGTCCATATCCTTTAATCTGTAGGAACCGGGTCTTGACGAAGATACTACCAAGAAAGGGCCTTCCCACTTCAGCTGTAGTTTGCCTACTGTGTCTGGGTTGGCCACTCTCCGAAGCACCAAATGTCCTGGCTTAATGTTCTTCAACCGAACCTTTCTGTCATGCCATTTTATTGTTTCGGCTTGGTATTTATTGATGTTTTCCACAGCCTGAAGCCTGATCCCCTCTATAGCATCCTTTTCCACAGAGCAATCAGCTTCATCTTCGCCTTCTGCCGAAGCTATTGTTCTTATAGATCCTGCTTTGGCCTCTTCCGGTGTTATTGCTTCGTCACCGAACAATAGTTTAAATGGCGTGAAGCCTGTTGATCTTGACGCTGTTGTGTTATGGCTCCACACCACTTTGATTAATTCTTCTGGCCACTTTCCCCTGGGCTGATTGAAGATTGACTTCATTATTCCTGTCATTATGATCCCATTGGCTCTTTCGACTAGTCCATTTGATTCTGGATGCCGAACTGACGCAAAATGGATCCTCGTGCCGATTTGGTCACAAAACTCTTTGAAAACTTCGGAGTCAAACTGCGTTCCATTGTCCACAGTAATGGCCTTCGGCACTCCGAAGCGACAAACAATGTTTTGCCAGAAAAACTTTTGGACGGTGACCGAAGTTATTGTAGCTAAAGGCTTTGCCTCAATCCATTTAGAAAAATATTCCACTGCCACTACAACATATCTTAAATTTCCTTGTGCTGGTGGTAGCGGACCTAACAAATCAAGGCCCCACCTTTGTAACGGCCAAGTGGGTTGTATTAACTGAGTTAGAGACGAAGGTTGTTTTTGATCTCTTGCACATTTCTGACAACCTTCGCACTTTTGCACTAGTTCCGCTGCATCCGAAGCTGCTTTTGGCCAATAAAATCCTTGACAAAAAACTTTTCCCAACAAAGGCCTAGATCCGATGTGAGATCCACACAGGCCTGCTTGTATTTCCTTCATCAATTCTATGACTTAGGCTCTGGACAAACACTTGAGCAACGGGGAATAAACCCCACGCTTGTATAATTCCCCTTCTATAATAACATATGATCGAGCTCTTGCTTCTATCCTTCTGTTGTAAGCTTCGTCATCTGAAAGAAAATTACCCTGAAGGAAAGAGATGATTTCAGTTCTCCAATCTTCACTATAGACAGGGGATATGTTGAGGACCGCTCTTTCAAGAAGTTCAACCGAAGGTGCTTTTATTGTTTCAAAAAATACATCCGAAGGTAAAGGCAGCCCCTGTGCCGCTGACTTGGCTAACAGATCAGCATATTCATTTTCTCCGCGAGGAATATTTTTGACAGAGAATCCTTCAAAGGAAGCCTCAATCCTTCGGACTGTATCTAGATATTTTTCAAGCTTCGGATCTCTTGCTTTATAGCTCTTATCAATATGACCAGAAATAACTTGGGAGTCAGTTTTAAGAATAGCCCTTCTGATCCCCATTGCCTTTAATTTCCGAAGGCCCAAGAGCAGAGCTTCGTACTCAGCAATATTATTTGTGCAACTGAAATCAAGTCTTGCCGCATAACAAGTTCTAACTTTGGAAGGTGAAACCAAGACAACAGTTGCTCCTGCTCGAAAGGTTCCCCAAGACCCATCGCAGAACACTGTCCATGCTTCGGCATCTTTATTCATTTCTTCTTCCTGAGCTCCTGGCGTCCAGTCAGCAATGAAGTCTGCCAACGCTTAGGACTGAATCGAAGATCTATGGACATAATCAATACAAAATTCATTGAGCTCTGCAGCCCATTTTCCAATCCTTCCAGTAGCTTCTCGGTTTCTTATAATATCCTTCAAAGGTTGTGAAGAAGGAACAATTATGTTGTAAGCTTGAAAATAATGCCGAAGCTTCCTGGAGGCCATCAAAACAGCATACAATACCTTCTCCAATTCTGTATAATTTTTCTTTGATAAACTAAGAACTTTGGACACAAAGTATATTGGGGCCTGCTTTTTGACTTGGCCTTCAAGCTTTTCCTGAACAAGTGCTGCACTTACCGCTGAGTGCGAAGCTGCCACATATAATAACAAAGGAGCCCCTGGCGTTGGTGGAGTTAGTGTTGTTAAATCTATTAAATATTGCTTCAGCTCTTCGAAGGCTTTCTGCTGGACTGGTCCCCACTAAAAAACTTCGGCTGTCTTCAGCACTTCGAAAAATGGCAAATTTCTCTCTGCTGATCTGGATATGAATCTGTTGAGAGATGCCAGTCTTCCTGTCAATCTTTGAGCCCCTTTCTTTGTACTTGGTGGTTCCATTCGAAGGATAGCTTCGATTTTGTTTAGATTAGCCTCAATTCCTTTTGTTGAAACTAGGCAACCAAGAAATTTCCCCTTCTTTACTCCGAAGACACATTTTTCTGGATTTAGCTTTAAACCAGCCTGTCTAAAATTAGCGAAGGTCTCCTGCAGATCAGCAATGTGATTATCTTGCTTCGTGCTTTTTACAATGATATCATCAACATAAGTTAGCACATTCCTGCCTATCTGAGAATGGAGAACCTTCGCTGTCATTCTGCTGAAGGTTCCTCCAGCATTCTTAAGCCCCTCAGGCATCCGAATGTAACAATATGTTCCACTAGGGGTTATGAAGCTGGTCTTCGGTTCATCCTCCTTCTTCATCCATATTTGATGATAGCCTGAATAACAATCCAGCAGATTCATAAGCTCCGAAGAAGCTGCTACATCAACCAAGGAATCTATCCTTGGCAATGGAAACTCGTCCTTCGGACAAGCCTTATTGAGATCAGTAAAATCGATACACATTCTCCAATTACCATTGGCCTTCTTCACCATAACAGTGTTAGCCAACCACTCTGGGTATTTTACCTCTCTAATAACTCCAGCACTGAGGAGTCTTTTCACTTCATTCCGAGCACCTTCGGCCTTGTCATCAGACATCTTCCGAAGTCTCTGCTTTCTGGGTCTGAAAGATGGGTCAACATTGAGCGAGCGCTCAATGACATCCCTGTTAACTCCGCAAAGATCATTAGCTGACCAAGCAAAAACATCTTTATTGTTGAACAAAAACCGTATCAAGGCTTTCTCCTGTTCTTCGGACAATTGAGATCCCAATAGCACCTTCTGCTCTGCTATGTCCTTACATAAGAGCATGGGTTTCGGCTGATCAGCCGAAGCAGCTTTTTCCCTTCTGAACTTGTACTGCTCACAAGCTTCAGTTCCATCTATGTTATGGATCACCTTTGAATCTGTCCAATTTCCTTCGGCCCTTCTGGCAGCTTCCTGACTTCCATGAATAGCGATGGGCCCTTGGTCCGAAGGTATCTTCATGCAAAGGTAAGTTGGATGAAGAATTGCTTCGAAGGCATTGAGAGTACCACGACCAATAATAGCATTGTAAGGATACTCCATGTCAACAATGTCAAACACAATTTTCTCAGTCCTTGTATTGTTAACAAATCCGAAGGTTACTGGCATGGTGATCTTCCCAAGTGCTACAATTTGCCGTCCTCTGAAGCCACAAAGAGGGTGCGTAGCATCATGGATCTTGTCTTCGGGCTCTTGCATTTGTCTGAAAGCTTTAGCAAATATGATATCAGCTGCGCTACCTGTATCAACCAAAACATTATGGACCAGAAATCCTTTGATCACACAAGAGATAACCATAACATCATTGTGTGGGTAATCTTTGAGTTGAAGATCCTCTTGGGAGAAGGTAATTGGAATGTGGGACCATCTTGACTTGATGAAGGGTCCTTGCACCCCGACGTGTTGTACCCTTCTCTGTGCTTCCTTCTTCTGTTTCTTGTTGGCTGGCTCTGAGCATGAACCGCCTGTTATCGGGAGTACCAGCTTTGGGGCCGAAGCAGCTCCAGCTTGATCGTTGAACGAAGCCATCAGCTCAAAAAAGTGGAAGTGTGTTGACCGGAGGTGGGCGCCAATGTTGGGGACTTGTTCTCAAACGCTATGAATTAAGAACAAGGCAACATAAAATGTTAAATATTAAGGCTCTTCGTCCACCGAAACATTATCTCCGTAAGGATTTAATGAACTTCGGACGAAGGTCACGAGCGTAATGTTACGAAAGTTTCACCTTCGTAATTAAACTTGTAAAGATAATTCAAAGTCAAATATTAAAGATAAATGCATTAAAAATAGGTGACATCATTCACATATCTTATTATACGAATTTAAGGTATCTGAATACAATGTTTAGGTACATTTATACCTTTGCCTTGACAAATAATGATTCCCGAACGATGCGTTAGCGATTACAGGAATCCGTGAACAGTAAAGGAATACTGTTCACTATTTATAGGCACAGGACACAGCCTATGAAGAATTACAGTCATGCCCCTCATAAAAGTTTACAACAATGACTCAGACCCCTATGAGCTAAAAGGTCATTCCATCTTTAAGTCGATTCGATCCTTCATCTTCGGATATGTTATAATACTGAAGCTTCATGAATGATGCCTTCGGCGTCACGTACAAGCAGCTTCAGCCGAAGCTATTTCTTTCGGTAGGACCTTCGGCGACGAAGCGTGGTCCCAACACCTGGGACTTCTCAGTTTTTGCCGATGCAGGGTTTTCCTCAGTATCAGGCCGCGCCTACTCCTGCACCGTCTACTCCTATGCCATCTCAGTTTGGAGCTCCGCGCCTGCCTCATCCGGTGGCTCAGTGGGGTTCTTCTGTTAATTTCACTCCGGGAGCTTCCTCTTCTGCGGTTATTTCTGGAGCTTATGTGCTACCCGCTGCGGATGGCAAGGAGCAAGGAGACGTGGTGACAGGTACGATTTCAGTTGATTCGTTTGCAGCCCATGCTCTTTTTGACTCTGGCGCTAGCTATTCGTTTGTTTCAGAGGATTTTGTGTCGCGGGCTGGTCTTTCGGTGCAGCGGTTGGGTCACCCAATTTTGGTTAGATCAGCTAATGGCTCCATTAGTAGCTGTTCAGTTTGTCAGCGGTGTTCCGTCATACTTGCTGATGAGGTCTTTTCGGCCAATCTGGTGGTGATTTCCTTGGGGCATTCGATGTTATCTTGGGTATGGATTGGTTATCCCAGTATCGCGCGGTTATATCCTGTTTCTGGAAGATAGTGTTATTGCAGGCGCCGTCGGGTAAGGAGGTGGTATTCTTGGGAAGTTCCCCGAAGTTCACGTTATCCTTGTTGGCGCAATTGCTTCCTGATCGCCGGTCAAGGAAGTCGGGGATCTTTTTCTCCATGGTGGTGGAGGGTGAGGCTGCCTTGCGGGTGCAGGACATCCGGGTTGTGTGACTTTGCTGATGTGTTTCCGGCAGAGCTTCCAGGCATTCCTCCGGAGCGCGATGCAGCTTTTGAGATTAAGCTGATCCCGGGTACGCAGCCTATTCATAAGGCCCCGTATCGAATGGCCCCAAAGGAGCAGATTGAATTGAAGCGGCAATTGGATGATCTACTGGCTAAGGGTTTCATTAGGCCTAGCAGGTCTCCATGGGCTTCCCCAGTATTGTTTGTTGAGAAGAAGGATAAAAGCAAGCGGCTGTGTGTGGATTATCGCGCTTTGAATCAAGTGACAATCAAGAATAAATATCCGCTTCCCCGAATTGAGATCCTCTTTGAGCAGTTGAGGGGTGCCCAGGTGTTCTCCAAAATTGATTTGAACTCTGGTTATCATCAATTGAGGATTCGTGAGGAGGATATTGAGAAGACCGCCTTTTGCACCAGGTATGGGCATTATGAGTTCATAGTCATGTCTTTTGGCTTAACTAATGCCCCTGCTGCCTTTATGGAAGCAATGAATAGGATGTTGCATGAATTCTTCGACGACTTTGTGGTCGTGTTCCTGGATGATATTCTGATTTATTCAAAGACCGAGGCCGAGCATGAGCAACATCTCCGTCTCGTTCTAGGTGCTCTAAGGAAGAATCAATTCTATGGCAAGTTGAAGAAGTGTGCCTTTTGGCTATCCGAAGTGGCTTTCCTGGGGCACGTGATTAATCATCAGGGTATTGCGGTTGATCCCAAGAATGTTGCGGCTGTGGTGGAGTGGAAGAAACCCTCTAGTGTCTCTGAAATCCGAAGTTTCTTGGGGCTCGCTGGGTATTATCGGCGCTTCGTACCAAATTTTTCCAGCATTGCTAAGCCTTTGACTAGGCTCTTGGAGAAGGGTGTTCCCTTCGTCTGGTCCGGCGATTGTGAGGTCAGTTATCAGACATTGAGGAGCAAGTTGGTGGACGCCCCTATTCTAGCTTTGCCTGAGAGCGGTAAGCGTTTCACAGTTTATACAGATGCTTCGCGTATTGGTCTTGGCTGTGTGTTGATGCAGGAAGGCAGAGTGATTGCTTATGGCTCAAGGCAGTTGAGGAAGCATGAGGGGAATTACCCAACTCATGATCTTGAATTGGACGCGGTGGTTTTTGCTCTAAAGTCGTGGAGGCATTACCTTTATGGCGAGGCTTGTCACATTTACACCGATCATAAAAGTCTCAAGTATATTTTTACTCAGAAGGAGCTAAATTTGAGGCAGCGTCGGTGGCTGGAATTGATTAAAGATTATGATTTGTCCATTCATTATCACTCGGGGAAGGCTAATGTGGTGGCTGATGCCCTTAACAGGTCCGGGGTTCCAAAGGTGGCCTTGCCGTTGATCGCTGATCTGGACCGTTTGGGGATCGCTTTGTGTTATGTCGGCACCGCTAGCGAGGAGACTCGGATGCTTATTCAATCCTCTCTCATGGAGAGAGTGCGTGCGGCTCAGCAGCAGGATCGTCTATTGAAGGAAGCTCGAAAGAGGGTTGGTGATGGTAAACCGCAGGAGTTCACCATTGATGAGAATGATTTGGTTCGTTTCAGGGGCCGTCTTTGTGTGCCTCAGAAATCAGAGGTGAAGCTAGATATCTTGAGAGAAGCTCATAAAACGCCTTACACCGTCCATCCTGGCGAAACCAAAATGTACTGAGATTTGAAGCAAAACTTCTGGTGGAAGCGGATGAAGGTTGACGTTTCTAAGTATGTGGCCGCCTAGTGAAGTATGTCAGCGCGTGAAGGCTGAGCATAAGCGGCCGGTAGGTTTGCTGAAGCCATTAGAAATTCCAGAGTGGAAATGGGAGCATATCACCATGGATTTTGTGGTGGGTCTACCTCGTTCCCCTCGTGGCAGGGATGCTATATGGGTGGTAGTGGATCGCTTGACTAAGTCTGCGCATTTTATTCCCATGAAGACCACAAATTCAGCTTCAGATTTGGTTCCCTTGTATATGAAGGAAGTAGTCAGGCTTCACGGGGTACCTAAGTCTATTGTTTCTGATCGAGTCTCCAAATTTATATCCAAATTCTGGGAGAGTCTTCACAGTGCATTGGGCACCAAGCTTTCGCTTAGTGTCGCTTTTCACCCTCAGACTGATGGTCAGTCAGAGCGAACTGTAACACCCCTGGTGTTACTGCAACTAAAACCTGAGCACGACATCATAAACATTGGCATTGCATATGTTTGACACACCTAGAGTGCATTCACTAGGTAAAAATTTCAAACAAGTTGTATTGTTATAACATTTTGCAAATAGAACCCTGGATAGAGAACTTAACCCTAAATAGGGATTAAAGAGGGTAAAACCTAACCCAAATTGAGAAAACCTAAAAGCCTTAGGGGAATAGCCATAAAATGTTCCCAAGAATGAACTTGAATCACCTTTATACCCCTGAGATGCCAAAAACCCCATTTGAACCCTGGAAAAACCCTAAGTCCAAACCCTAGGAGCCTATGTGCAAAAATTGTGCACATATGGACTAAAGTGTAAAAAAAACTACAATGTTAAGGCATATCAAGTCCTTTGGTTCACAAATATGTGAAATTGCAAGTTAAACCCTAAGTTTTGGGTCTATTTGCAAAAATCACCTCTTAAGTCCTATATAGCCTAAGTCTGAATTTCAGAGTTTGGCTCAACTTTGGGGCTTTGTAACTTTCAAAGTATAGGGTCTTTGCCCTATGTCACCACATCAAAATTGTGGAACAAACAAAGGAGAAGAATTTTGCTTAAGGGTGTGAGCTCAGTTGTTGAGAAAAATCTAGAGATAATTGAGCCCACAGTGGACTGTCAGACTACTTAAAGTCTAAAATCAGACTGACAGTGGACTGACATCAACTTCAAGCCTAATTTCAAGCATGATCCATTGGCTTTTTGTGGTAACACCATATAGCAATGTTATAGATGGTATATTGCTCTACAATTTTGCTACAGAATGTTGATCATGTTGCCATATGAATTTGGGAGAAAACGGAGCTCCAAAATGCTCTATCAGGCGACTGAATGGGGATTCTGATGGTACAGTGCTTGGCTGGGATCAGATCGCCCACGGCAGAAAAATCTCACCGCCGTGATTCGTGTCACTGGCGTCAGGATTCACGCTCGTGGTGGATGGATAACGTCACGGGGAAAAGGATCTTTGCCGCCGGTGAGCTAGAGGTCACTCCGGTGACTCACCGTCATCTCCCCATTCTGCTTTACGGCTGGTGCGGATAGCTTCGCCGGTGAACCGCCGCCTCTCGGCCTTGTGCCGCGTGGCTTTGCCTTTCCACCGTGTCGCCGTGACTCGCTATGGCCGTCCAATCGTCGCCGGTGAGGTCGCCACGACGGTGGACACGAATTCATAAGCGCCAGTAACTCCCTGCCCTTCTGGCCGCCGCGCATTCCCCATTGAAATTCCCGGCCACCGCTTGCGAGCACTATAAATTGAGCCTGCGGCTAGCTTCGCAACATCATCACCCACCCAGCCACCGAGAATCGCTAGCAATCGTGCACCAGTGAGCTTGAATTTCGGTTTTCCCCCAAATCAAGCTTCCACCACCCCGAAACCAACCTCACCGCGGCCAGCCCCATTCCGGTCAGTTCATCCTCCCCTCTCCCTCGTTTAAGCTTTCTCATATGTCTGCGATGCTTGCCGAACCACCAATTTGGACTAGGGGATCACCAATCACCGGGAACACGATCAAATGCTCATAACCTTCGCTGTTCTCGTGGGCAGAATAGAATAGGTCACCATTCGTGCAATTAACTAGGGGAAACATTCTCTAAGTCATGGATTTGGTTTAGTCCGAAGCTGAGCACCGGTCTTGGCCTTCTCCGGCTGGTCTAGCTCGCCGGAGTTGGGCTTCCCGTGCGGAGCGCCGTCGGGGACCTCGCCTCGTGAAGGAATAGAAGACCGAGGGCTTTTCTGCAATCTGTCATCGATACAGTGTAATAGTGATAGAACCCAGTTATGGTTAGCCAAAACCCCAAGGCCCTTTGTGTAAAGACGCCAGCGCGGGCGCGGACACGCGCGCGATTCCGTGTGAACCTGGGCCGCCTGGGCTAAAACCAGCCCAATACTGTTTAACCTTTTTCCTTTTCTTTTTTAGTAGAACATTAGAAATCTATAGAAAATTGTAGAAAAATCCTAAAATTGTCAAACCAATTTTCCTAGACTTCTTATTTTCCATAGTATTTAATAAAAATAGTTTCATGATTTTTAGCTTAAATACGGAATTTTGGGGTATTTAAAATAGCCTAAAGTGTTGATTCTGGATTTTTAGAAAATAGATAATAAGTCCAAAAATGCCCAAACTTTTTATATGAGCCCTACACATTATTTAGAAGCCTTGGGTAGAGTTTGGTTTGATTTGGACCTTGTTTGATACTTAAAACCCAAAACCCCCACCCCTGCCCTTTGAACTCCTTTACTGACTCCGGAAACCCTAAGTTCTCAGAGTTCCGTGAAGGGAAATTGTATTCAAGACTTTAGATAAAAAATTCTTATTATCTGTTGACTCTCATGAGCATTACATGGCATTCATTCTTATTTACATATATATGTTTATCTTTTGAAAACGAAGAAGAGATCGAAGTGACTGAAGAGAAGACACCACCACCTTTGGAATCTCAGATAGGGACTTGTCTCTACTTTGACATCTGCGGGCCTGAGTCTGACTCACCTATCAACGAAGGCAAGCCCCGGTGCATTTGCCACCCTCCTTGATGTTTTTAAAATCTTTCTCACTTGATTGATGCATTAGGTGATAGGAGTTGAATGCTTAAACAATTCCTGCATTACCTTCCTTGAACTTGATTACCTTCCTTGAAACCCTGTTTTTTACAAAAGGTTTTTACTATGCTTAGTATTGCTCTAGCAAAACAAAAAGTTTTGTTTTACAAAAGATGATTAGCAAAGTGGGAGGGATGTTTTTGAAAATAAAACTTGATGGTGGATCCATCATGGCCATGATGGGTTCAACATCGGAAAAGATGTACCTCTGCCAGGTACCAAGATTTGGGTTTAAATGATTAAGCTGAGACCGGAAGGGTGACTTGCACGAGAAGAGAGTCTCGGTGTAGTGTCTCCGTCTGAGTCGATTAAGGACCGTATCGATGTAGGCTTGATGACCGAGGACCCTTTAACTGGTCACATGCCTCGTCATGGGTAAGCCTTGCCTCGGGCAGACTAAGGCCAGAATAAGATAACACAGAATGGGCGTGGAGCGGTGGCGGGAGTAGCGTGTACCCTTCGTGGCAAGAGGCTGGACGGTGGTGTATCTGTGCTCTCGGTTCGCGTGAACCTGATCTGGTCTTAAGAACCCCGGTGGCGGGTTGACATATGCAAGGGTTAAGTGCTACATATGTCGTGTGATTGGAGATCCTCAGCTAAGTATAATCGATTCGGATCGCCGTACCTTCGCGGTTATGAAGACTTGGTCACTGACTTACACGTAGCAATCCAGTGAAGATGAAAGGTTGATAAGAAATTGGCTAGTGCAGGTCAAGTGCTTGAACTAGGGTAGACAGAACTCTAGATGCAGGTAATTTTACTTAACCTGACATTAAAAATGGATTTTTAAGGATCCACTCATAGTAAGCTTTTCTGCAAAATAGAGTCCTTGATTCTTGATAAGCCTTTCCTTGAATCCCTCTAGCCAGCATACCCTTGAGAGTCTTTTCTTTAGTCGGGTAAGTCTTGCTGAGTAATTGCGTACTCAGGGTTTTATTCCCTATTGTTTTTAGGTGAGGAAGCAGCAAATTTTTGTTGCTTTTGTACCAAGGTGGTTCCCCATGAAGAAAAACAAGGGTGAAGCTGCGGGAGGACATGCTCCTCCATAAAAACTTTTATGCAAGAACTTATCGGGAGGAGTTTCTGCCTCCCTTGGTATTGTAATAATACTACTCAGCACTCGTTTTATAACTCTGGTATGTAATAAGTAACTTGAACTTACTTTCTAAATAAATGTAAGTTTATGTAATCGCTTCCGCATTTCTATATCTCCGATGTTCTGTAATGTCTGCAAGACAGGTGAAACGTTCCTGGAATGGTAAGAAAGAAGATGCCGAACTTGTCAAGTGATTCAGGAACATCTACAGGGTTGTCTGATGTCTGTTGGACAAGGACAAGTGTAGGTGGGCCTAATGACTTGGGAGGTTCTACCACAGCTGGTATCGGAGCGAAGCCCTTCTCTGCAGATATTATGAGGCATCTTCAGAAGGATTTTCTAAAAACTTACCTAGAAAGATTTCTTCCATTCTTATCCCTCATATTTGAAGAATCTATATGAAAGACCAGATAGGAGGACTGCAATGTATAGAAGGTATGAATCAACTAAGGTTGGTTCTGTATTTATACATGCATCATGCTAAGAACCTTACTAATAAAATTTCCCCCTTAAAGAAATGCCGCCGCGCACGAGGAAAACCGCGCGCAAGTCAACTGGCCCAATTGGTGTACCTCGTCACCAACTTGCTCCACGGCACGAGGATAGTAGTAGTGGAAGCACCGATCCGATTGGGGATCTTGAAGCCCAAGTAAATCAGCTTCAAGCGGAGCTTCAACGCAGGACGAACATATGGGTCGCGGATGGCGACAGAATAAATGAATTAAGAAGTCACATCCACCGTCTGCAGGATCAGCATGCTGATCGAGATTTAGCGCTCGATTGGGCAGTTCAGTCTCGTTCAGTGGCTTGGGCTAAGGAAGCAAAGGCTCGAGCCCGAGTCGAAGAACTTAGCTCTGCCATTGACAACCTACAGGCGTATTGCAATACCCTACATGAGGAAGTCCATGTACTGTATTCGCAACTACACCCCAATGCACCTGCGGATCCTGTCGGGTCAGAAGCCGGACCCTCGCATGTTGCGGGAGAAGCGCTTGGTGGTGAGTTGGATCTTTTTAGGCCCCCTCCTTCTATGAGACTGGTCGATGAATGGTCTCCCACGCCCGACGACGAGGCTGCCAGGAGCAAGCAGAAGAAGGAATAGTGGTGTAGTAGTAGAAATAGAAGTAGTGTATTGTATAATAGGTTGTACTATTGAATAATGGGTACTGTACTCCTGTTGTATAAAATCGAGTCTGTATCATTACTCTTGTTAGTAATGTAAATCGGATGGTTTTTCTTTGGCATATTATATTTGTTTCCAAATGTTTGTTGCCACAAATGCCGTCCAAGACCCGATCACAGGATGCAGCTGGAACCTCCAGTGGGAGGGAGTCTACCCCAAATCCACCTCCTGTCCCTCCCACACTTGTCGAGGCAATTGCCGCCTTGGTAAATGCAACCGCGGATAATACCCGTTTTCTGAGAGAGATGGCGGGTCAACAGTTTCAACAACAAGACGGGCGGGGTTATCAACAGGGCCCTAGTGAAACCTCTTACTTAGACTTCTCAGAGACACGTCCACCCCTGTTTGTCAAAGCCGAAGACCCATTAGAGGCAGACGAATGGATTCGTGTCATCGAGCAAAAGTTCGGACTTCTGCGTTGTTCGGAAACTTAGAAGCCTTTATTCGCAGCCCAGCAACTGCGCGGCCCTGCCAGCACCTGATGGGGAAATTTCATGGCCGTTCAACTGGCCAATCATCAGATAACATGGGAAGAATTCAAGGTGGCCTTCCGCGAACACTATATTCTAGAAGGTGTCCTTCACATGAAGCAAGAAGAAATTATGAAGCTGAAGCAAGGGGGATACTGTTAATCAGTATCTCAATAAGTTCAACCATTTATCGCAGTATGCAATCGATCAAGTGAACACCGACCTGAAGAAGAAGAATTGTTTTATGAGAGGTTTAAATGATCGACTGCAAAGAAAGATGGCAACTAGGCATAGATCTTACTTATGGAAGAGCGGTCAGTACAACATTGGCAGTAGAAGCGAAGTATGCAGGCGTTGGAAAATCTAAGGGATTTGGAGGTGACAAGCCTAGTCAGGGCCCGGTGAAAAGGCAACGGTTTGTTATCCGGCCTTCCAACCAGAATCGCTCTTTCTCTCGTCCACCCTCCTTCCCTTTTAAGCAACCAATATTTATTCGTCCCAATAATGCCCCCACTGCACCAAGTCAGCTGGGTGCCCCAGGCACTCGATTCCCTGCTCTTCCCAGTTCATCGACTGGATGTTTCAATTGTGGAAAATCTGGGCATTTCACAAAAGATTGCCCTTATCTGAAGCAGAACCAGTCAAATAATCAGCAAGGATCTGGGAATTCATCTCAAGTCAAGGGAAATACTTCGGGCAAAAATACAAAGAAGATAGGACGCATATATTATACGCAAGTGGCCACTACGCCGGATGGTGAACCGGTCATGATGGGTATGTTCCTTGTGGCCAATCATCCCACAGTCATTCTCTTTGATTCTGGAGCTTCGCATACATTCATCAGCAAGAAATTTGTGGAGCAACATTGCATTTCATGCTATGAATCAAAAGAAGGGTTTAAAATTCACTCACCTGGGGGACAAACCTTTACTAGAGAAGTGGCCTATCAAGTGTCCTGTATCATTGTCCGGACGGGACTTTCCTACTAATATGATCATTCTGAAAGGCCAAGACATAGATGTCATTTTGGGCATGAATTGGTTGGCCAAACATAAAGCAACCCTCAACACTGATCAAAGAACTATCAGGTTGAGTCATAATCAAGAGGAAATTCTATTGCCTATCCCCATTCCAACCAAAGCTACTGGCAGAGTTTATGAAGCCATTATACCGGGAATCAAGGATATTCCGGTAGTATGCGAGTTTCCTGATGTCTTTCCAGAGGATTTGCCTGGATTGCCACCTGAAAGGGATGTAGAGTTTGTAATTGAGTTAAAGCCCGGTATGGCTCCCGTTTCTAGAAGATCGTACCGAATGCCTCCTAATGAACTGGCAGAACTGAAGATTCAATTACAAGATCTACTAGATAAAGGATTCATCCGGCCAAGCTCGTCACCATGGGGTTGTCCAGCCATATTCGTCAAAAAGAAGGATCAAACTTTACGGATGTGTGTGGATTATCGACCCCTGAATGAGGTCACTATCAAGAACAAGTACCCTCTTCCGAGGATTGACATTTTATTTGATCAACTGACCGGGGCAAGGGTATTCTCCAAGATTGATCTCAGATCGGGCTATCATCAGATCCGTATTCGGCCCGAGGATATACCAAAGACCGCCTTCACTATGCGGTATGGATTATTTGAATACCTGGTAATGTCTTTCGGATTGACAAATGCTCCCGCCCACTTCACGTATTTGATGAACTCGGTGTTCATGCCCGAGTTGGACAAGTTCATGATGGTCTTCATAGACGATATTTTAATATATTCCAAGAATGAAGAGGAGCATGCACAACATTTACGGATCGTGTTAACGCGCTTGAGAGAACATCAGTTATATGCCAAGTTCAGCAAATGCGCGTTTTGGCTGGAGGAAATTTAGTTTCTGGGACATGTACTGTCTGCCAGGGGAATTGCGGTGGATCCTAGCAAAGTCAAGGACATTCTGGAGTGGAAACCCCCAACCACTGTTCATCAAGTCCGAAGCTTCCTTGGACTGGCTGGATATTACCGCCGATTTATACCAGATTTTTCTAAGCTTGTGAAGCCAATCACAAGTTTATTAAAGAATGTTATTAAATTCAATTGGTATTCCATGTGTAATGAAGCTTTTGAACAATTGAAGACATTATTAACCACTGCTCAGGTATTGGCTCAACCGGATATCACTAATCCCTTTGATGTGTATTATGATGCATCAGGCAGTGGTCTCGGCTGTGTGTTAATGCAAGAAGGCCGAGTAATTGCGTATGCTTCAAGACAGTTGCACCGACATGAGGAGCATTATCCAACTCATGATCTGGATCTAGTTGCTGTGGTTCATACCCTAAAGATTTGGCGTCATTATCTGTTGGGTAATATCTGTCACATTTATACAGATCATAAAAGCTTGAAGTATATCTTCACCCAGTCAGAGTTAAACATGAGACAAAGGCGATGGCTTGAGCTTATTAAGGATTATGAACTAGAAATTCATTATCACCCAGGCAAGGCCAATGTAGTGGCAGATGCACTTAGCCGTAAGATTTCCTGTCACTGTTTTATGGTGAAGACCTCTAACAATACATTATGTCAGGAGATGGAGAAGCTAAACCTGGGAATGGCCCAACAAGGAACTCTAAGTCAACTAAAGCTCGAGTCAGTCCTCTTGCAAAGGATAATTGATGCTCAAAGGGATAATGAGGGTATGAAACACATTTGTGAGAAGATAAGGGCTGGAAAAGCCAAATGTTTCAAAGAAGATGATCAAGGCATTGTATGGTTTAATAACCGCATAGTAGTGCCAAAGAATGAAGAGGTCCGCCTAGCAAATTCTTGATGAAGCACATCTTAGTCGCTATTCTATTCATCCCGGAAGCACTAAGATGTACCAAGATCTGAAACAACATTATTGGTGGACGAAAATGAAGATCGAGATTGCACGCTATGTGGCTAGATGTGACACCTGCAGACGTGTCAAGGCCATACACCTAAAAGCTGCTGGTCCATTACAGTCTCTACAAATACCAACATGGAAATGGGAAGACATAAGTATGGACTTTATTGTGGGATTGCCCAGGACCGCAAAGGGGTATGACTCTATCTGGGTTATTATTGATCGGCTCACGAAAATTGCTCACTTTCTGCCAGTCAAGACATATTACCCGGTTCTTACCTATGCGGAATTATACATTGCTCGCATTCTCAGTTTGCACGGTGTTCCAAAGACTATAGTGTCGGATCAGTGGACCTCAATTCGTATCCAAATTCTAGGAAGAACTTCATAAATCCCTGGGTACTAAATTGCTCCACAGTTCGGCCTATCATCCTCAAACAAGTGGGCAGACTGAGAGGGTCAATCAAATACTTGAAGACATGTTGCGGGCATGTGTTCTGGACTTCTCACAAAAATGGGATGAATGTTTGCCCTTAGCGGAGTTTTCATATAATAATAGCTATCAAGAAAGTATCAAGATGGCACCCTTCAAAGCCTTATATGGACGACGATGTCGCACTCCGCTAAATTGGTCTGAACCTGGTGAAAGGTACTTCTTCAGGCTGGATATGGTGAAAGAGACTGAAGAAAAGGTTCAGAAAATAATTCATAATATGTAGAAAGCCCAAGCTCGTCAAAAGAGTTATGCAGACAAACGGCGAATGCCCTTGTATTTTCTTGAAGGTGACTATGTCTACCTGAAGGTTTCACCAATGAAGGGTGTATCACGTTTCGGGATAAAAGTGAAGCTTGCACCCAGGTACATTGGTCCATTCCCTATACTTGAAAGATATGGGCCAGTGGCGTATCGACTTCAACTACCCGAAACCATTGTCTGCTGTACATAATGTGTTCCATGTGTCACAATTGAAGAAATGTCTTCGGGTACCAGATCAAACCGTTGAGGTGACAGATGTTGTCCTTGAACTAGACTTGACATATTCCGAATATCCCATTCGGGTCTTGGATCAAAAGGACAGGGTTACCCTGGAGAAAAACTCTCAAGTTCTATAAGATACAGTGGAACCAACATTCTGAAGATGAGGCTACATGGGAAACTCAAGACTTTTTAGGTAAGAATTTCCCAGGCTTTTTGGCCTCATGTAATTTGTAAAGTGTGTATAGTTGTTGTAATAAAAGAGTAAGCCCCACACCACCCCTGCCTGGTACCAGAAATAAGGAAATAAGAATGTGACACATTTCCTTTTCCATTACTTACCCTAGGACTTTTAATCTCGGGACGAGATTCTTTTATGGGGGGAAGGATGTAACACCCCTGGTGTTACTGCAACTAAAACCTGAGCATGACATCATAAACATTGGCATTGCATATGTTTGACACACCTAGAATGCATTCACTAGGTAAAAATTTCAAACAAGTTGTATTGTTATAACATTTTGCAAATAGAACCCTGGATAGGGAACTTAACACTAAATAGGGATTAAAGGGGGTAAAACCTAACCCAAATTGAGAAAACCTAAAAGCCTTAGGGGAATAGTCATAAAATGTTCCCAAGAATGAACTTGAATCACCTTTATACCCCTGAGATGCCAAAAACCCCATTTGAACCCTGAAAAAACCCTAAGTCCAAACCCTAGGAGCCTATGTGCAAAACAGTGCACATATGGACTAAAGTGTAAAAAAACTACAATCTTAAGGCATATAAAGTCCTTTGGTTCACAAATATGTGAAATTGCAAGTTAAACCCAAATTTTTGGGTCTATTTGCAAAAATCACCTCTTAAGTCCTATATAGCCTAAGTCTGAATTTCAGAGTTTGGCTCAACTTTGGGGCTTTGTAACTTTCAAAGTATAGGGTCTTTGCCCTATGTCACCACATCAAAGTTGTGGAACAAACAAAGGAGAATAATTTTGCTTAAGGGTGTGAGCTCAGTTGTTGAGAAAAATCTAGAGATAATTAAGCCCACAGTTGGACTATCAGACTACTTAAAGTCTGAAATCAGACTGACAGTGGACTGACATCAACTTGAAGCCTAATTTCAAGCATGATCCATTGGCTTTTTGTGGTAACACCATATAGCAATGTTATAGATGGTATATTGCTCTACAATTTTGCTACAGAATGTTGATCATGTTGCCATTATGAATTTGGGAGAAAACGGAGTCCAAAATGCTCTGTCAGGTGACTGAATGGGGATTCTGATGGTACAGTGCTTGGCTAGGATCAGATCGCCCGCGGCAGAAAAATCTCACCGCCGGTGACTCCCCGTCGTGATTCGTGTCACTGGCGTCAGGATTCACGCTCGTGGTGGATGGATAACGTCGCGGGGAAAAGGATCTTTGCCGCCGGTGAGCTGGAGGTCACTCCGGTGACTCACCGTCATCTCCCCCTTCTGCTTTGCGGCTGGTGCGGATAGCTTCACCGGTGAACCGCCGCCTCTCGGCCTTGTGCCGCGTGGCTTTGCCTTTCCACCGCGTCGCCGTGACTCGCTATGGCCATCCAATCGTCGTCGGTGAGGTCGCCACGACGGTGGACACGAATTCATGTGCGCCAGTAACTCCCTAGCCCTTCCGACCGCCGCGCATTCCCCATTGAAATTCCCGACCACCGCTTGTGAGCACTATAAATTGAGCCTATGGCTAGCTTCGCAACATCATCACCCACCCAGCCACCGAGAATCGCTAGCAATCGTGCACCAGTGAGCTTGAATTTCGGTTTTCCCCCAAATCAAGCTTCCGCCACCCCGAAACCAACCTCACCACGGCCAGCCCCATTCCGGTCAGTTCATCCTCCCCTCTCCCTTGTTTAAGCTTTCTCATATGTCTGATGCTTGCCGAACCACCAATTTGGACTAGGGGAACACCAATCACCGGGAACACGATCAAATGCTCATAACCTTCGCTGTTCTCATGGGCAGAATAGAATAGGTCACCATTCGTGCAATTAAGCTAGGGGAAACATTCTCTAAGTCATGGATTTGGTTTAGTCCGAAGCTGAGCACTGGTCTTGGCCTTCTCCGGCCGGTCTAGCTCGCCGGAGTTAGGCTTCCCATGCGGAGCGCCGTCAGGGACCTCGCCTCGCGAAGGAATAGAAGACTGAGGGCTTTTCTGCAATCTGTCAGCGATACAGTGTAATAGTGATAGAACCCAGTTATGGTTAGCCAAAACCCCTAAGGCCCTTTCTAGTAAAGACGCCAGCGCGTGCGCGGACGCGCGTGCGATTCCGCGTGAACCTGGGCCTTCTGGGCTAAAACCAGCCCAATACTGTTTAACCTTTTTCCTTTTCTTTTTCAGTAGAAATTTAGAAATCTATAGAAAATTGTAGAAAAATCCTTAAATTGTCAAACCAATTTTCCTAGACTTCTTATTTTCCATAGTATTTAATAAAAATAGTTTCATGATTTTTAGCTTAAATACAGAATTTTGGGGTATTTAAAATAGCCTAAAGTGTTGATTCTGGATTTTTAGAAAATAGATAATAAGTCCAAAAATGCCCAAAGTTTTTATATGAGCCCTACACATTATTTAGAATCCTTGGGTAGAGTTTGGTTTGATTTGGACCTTATTTGATAATTAAAACCCAAAACCCCCACCCCTGCCCTTTGTAACTCCTTTAGGGCTCCTTTGGATAATGAATACCCGCAGGGATCCCAGCCCAATCCACGGGGGAATGAGGCCCGTGTGCTTTTCTTCCCTGGTTATCCCGGACTACCATTTGCATGCTACACAGGCCAAAATTGCCACGGGCCTTTTTCACCTCATCCCTGTTAATCCACGGGGAAACAAAAAAACTGCTCTGGCCTCGTGTTTACCGTTCCCGTCTCTCTGCTAGTCTGTCTCTATCGCAGCAGCCATGGCGGCTAGGGTTTACTGCCGCCAGCTTCCATCCGTAGGAAAAACCTCCTCATCCAGTCAGTTGCCCTCCATCCCCACATGCCCATGCTGCTCGTCGCCCCTCTCCACCACTAGGAATCATTCAGTTCACCCGATCCAGCGCATCGCATCTGCAACCGTGCGTCCAGTTCCTGCTTTGCTCAGCTGACGCGGTCTTTGTAGTAGATCAGGCCTGAGGTGAGCTATGCTTGTCGCATCCTTGTCTGGGCTCACACGCAAACACTACAGTTAGTACACTAGTATAACCAAGATGTCCATTGATGTGATAGAATTTGTGGTGTCGTCTCAAGCAGCTGCATGATTTCTGTGATTTTTGGTTCTGTCTCAAGCATCTGTCTGATTTTTGTGATGATTGGTGACATCTCAAGCAGAAGCAATTCCCTGATTTTTGGTGCCGTCTCAAGCAGCTGCCTGATTTTTGCATGTTTAAATAAAGGGAAATAGTGTCTCACGATGTAGATTACCTGTTTGCTGTTAATCATTTCTGATTCGTTTACCTGTTATATATATAGTTTCATTATTTATTTTACTTTTTGGTGAAGCTAGATATAGAAACTACTGAATTGACATCAGTTTATCTGTTTTTTGTTCTTATATCAGTTTACCTGTTTGCTGTGCTGTTACATGTTTTTTTAGAACATGCATTATATTTCCATGTTTGTCCAAACAGATCTGATATTAGCAGCTCAATAATATTTATCTTACTATTTTTTAATACTATAACTAAGTTATGTACTATTTGCAACTCTTAGATAATGGGCCCTAGTGACAAGATTATGGAATATCGAAAGGAAAAAATTATGAAATTCATGCAATTACAACAAAAAGAAGACGATGAATTATTTTTTGTAATAGTTCCTGCCATACTTCAGTGCCTTAATGATGAGAAAAGACCAGTTCATACTTCTGAATATACTGGTGCTAAAAAGATGAAGGAAATTCTAGAGGGGCATGAGAGTTGGTGTAAGTCAGAGTTTCGTATGGAGCCAGAGATTTTTAAGGCAACGTGCAACTATCTTAGGCGGGAGGGGTTGTTGCGTGACACGCGGAGAGTTACCATTGAGGAGCAGCTAGGAATGTTTCTATTCATGATTTCACACAATGCTAGCAATGAAAGGCTGAAGAAAACATTTCAACATAGTGGGGAAACAGTCCATAGGCACATAAAGGCGGTTTTCAATATAATTCCAACTCTCACCCACAAATTTTTGAAGCTTCCTAGTTCCAACCAAACTCACCCCAAGATTGCAACAGATCCTCGATTCTGGCCTTTTTTTAAGGTGAGACATAGACACTTGACTCAATGGTTTCCTAACCTTTATTGCATCTTAAATCCTGACTTGTTCATCTACAGAACTGTATTGGTGCCATTGATGGTACACATGTCCCCATCACAATTTCAGAAGAGAAAGCCCCTCCATATAGAAATAGAAAAGGCACATTGTCTCAGAATGTGATGGTAGCATGTGACTTTAATCTGAACTTCACATTTATATCATGTGGATGGGAAGGGTCTGCTTCAGACGCTAGGAGTTCTTCGATCAGCTATTAGCAAGGGTTTTCATGTGCCAGAAGGAAAATTCTACCTTGTGGATGGAGGATATGCAAACACACCAGAATTCCTTGCACCATATCGTGGAGTTCGGTACCATTTGAGTGAATTTAGGAGGCGACGCTCATCTCGTGCAAGTGAATATGCTGATCACAAGGAAATATTCAATCAATTAACTTAATATTTTGCACATGTTCCTAGCCTATCTCCTCACTCTGGACTTAATCATAAAGTTGGATACCAAAATGATTGCATCTAACTGTTTCACTTTTATGTAACTGTAGGTCTAATCTACATTGTATCGTGGTTGCTGGTGGTGTTTACAAGCTGATGGCTGCAGATGGTGCTTACATTTTTGGCTTCTTTATATCTGATTTTGAGACATTGTAGTGAAGGTTGACATGAGAAACTCTTGTATGAACTTTGGAATGGTTATCTTTGGAGTGCCTTGTGATAATTTACCTTTTTATGTACTTCGGATCTGTATGGAATATTTTTCTTTGATGCATGTACTTCGGATTTGTATGAATATTTTTATCCTTGCTAATAATTTTATGTGTTGCAGCAACAATTTACATTTCTATATTTTCAGATTTTTCTAATTTTTTATTGGTCGGGATTTTAATCCCTGTCTCTCCCAAATAGATATCGGGTAAAATTACCTCTAGAGGGTTCTAATCACCTAGTGGGGCAGGGATGTTTGATGTAGGGTGGAAATTCCCTCTGGGGTGTAAATTCATGTGTATTTTATTTCCAAGCATCCAAAGGAGCCCTTACTGACTCCGGAAACCCTAAGTTCTTCGGAGTTCTGTGAAGGAAAATTGTATTCAAGACTTTAGATAATAAATTCTTATTATCTGTGCACTCTCATGAGCATTACATGGCATTCAATCTTATATACATATATATGGTTATCTTTAGAAAACGAAGAAGAGATCGAAGTGACTGAAGAGAAGACACCACCACCTCTGGAATCTCAGGCAGGGACTTGTCTCTACTTTGACATCTACGGGCCCGAGCCTGACTCACCTATCAACGAAGGCAAGCCCCGGTGCATTTGCCACCCTCCTTGATGTTTTTAAAATCTTTCTCACTTGATTGATGCATTAGGTGATAGGAGTTGAATGCTTAAACAATTCCTGCATTACCTTCCTTGAACTTGATTACCTTCCTTGAAACCCTGTTTTTACAAAAGGTTTTTACTATGCTTAGTATTTCTCTAGCAAAACAAAACGTTTTGTTTTACAAAAGATGATTGGCAAAGTGGGAGGGATGTTTTTGAAAATAAAACTTGATGGTGGATCCATCATGGCCATGATGGGTTCAACATTAGAAAAGATGTACCTTTGCCAGGTACCAAGATTTGGGTTTAAATGATTAAGCTGAGACCAGGCGAGTGACTTGCACGAGAAGAGAGTCTCGGTGTAGTGTCTCCGTCTGAGTCGATTAAGGACCGTCTCGATGTAGGCTTGATGACCGAGGACCCTTTAACTGGTCACATGCCTCATCATGGGTAAGCCTTGCCTCGGGCAGACAAAGGCCAGAATAAGATAACACGGAATGGGCGTGGAGCGATGGCGGGAGTAGCGTGTACCCTCCGTGGCACGAGGCTGGACGGTGGTGTATCTGTGCTCTCGGTTTGCGTGAACCTGATCTGGTCTTAAGAACCCCGGTGGCGGGTTGACATATGCAATGGTTAAGTGCTACATATGTCGTGTGATTGGAGATCCTCAGCTGAGTATAATCGATTCGGATCGCCGTACCTTCGCGGTTATGAAGACTTGGTCACTGACTTACACGTAGCAATCCAGTGAAGATGAAAGGTTGATAAGAAATTGACTAGTGCAGGTCAAGTGCTTGAACTAGGGTAGACAGAACTCTAGATGCAGGTAATTTTACTTAACCTGACATTAAAAATGGATTTTTAAGGATCCACTCATAGTAAGCTTTTCTGCAAAACAGAGTCCTTGATTCTTGATAAACCTTTCCTTGAATCCCTCTAGCCAGCATACCCTTGAGAGTCTTTTCTTTAGTCGGGTAAGTCTTGCTGAGTAATTCCGTACTCAGGGTTTTATTCCCTATTGTTTTTAGGTGAGGAAGCAGCAAATTTTTGTTGCTTTTGTACCAAGGTGGTTCCCCATGAAGAAAAACAAGAGTGAAGCTGCGGGAGGACATGGTCCTCAATAAAAACTTTTATGCAAGAACTTATCGGGAGGAGTTTCTGCCTCCCTTGGTATTGTAATAATACTACTTAGCACTCGTTTTATAACTCTGGTATGTAATAAGTAACTTGATCTTACTTTCTAAATAAATGTAAGTTTATGTAATCGCTTCCGCATTTCTATATCTCCGATGTTCTGTAATGTCTGCAAGACGGGTGAAACGTTCCTGGAAAGGTAAGAAAGAAGATACCGAACTTGTCAAGTGATTCAGGAACATCTACAGGGTTGTCTGATGTCTGTTGGACAAGGACAACTGTAGGTGGGCCTAATGACTTGGGAGGTTCTACCACACGAACAATCCAAACCTTGGAAGATATGTTGCGTGCTTGTGTTCTGTCATGGAAGGGTAGCTGGGAGGATCATCTTGCACTGGCAGAGTTTGCTTATAACAACAGCTACCAGGCTAGCATCAAGATGGCACCATTTGAGGCTTTGTATGGCAGGCGGTGTATCTCCCCTCTGTGCTGGGAGACTTTGGGAGAGAGATCCCTGGTTGGTCCTGATTGGGTTCAGCAGACTTTTGAAAAGGTTCAGGGAAATTCGTCAGAATATTTTGGCAGCTCAGAGCCGTCAGAAGAGTTATGCTGATGTGAGGAGGCGGGTTCTAGAATTTGCTGTGGGTGACCAAGTCCTTCTCAGTGTATCCCCTACTAAAGGAGTTGTTCGATTCGGTGTCTCTGGAAAGCTCAGCCCGAGATACATTGGACCGTTCACTATTTTGGCCCGAGTGGGCAGCCTGGCTTATCGCTTGCTGCTGCCGGATTCCATGGCAGGGGTACACCCGGTTTTTCATGTCTCTATGTTGAGGAAGTTCTTGCGGGATCCGGACCATCAGATTGAGATGGAACCAATTGCGGTGCAGCAGGATCTGACTTTGTAGTGTCGTCCGGAGCGTATATTGGAATTCTCGGAGCGTGTATTGAAGAAGAGATCAATTAAGTATGTCAAGGTCTTATGGACTAATCAGTCTGAGCACGAGGCTACGTGGGAACTTGAGGAGCTGATGCGGCAGAAGTAACCGGAACTTTTTGTTGTGGGTAAGTGTTGTTGATTCATTAATCTTTCCTGTTGTCGTTCCGATAGAAGCGTCAGAATTCGAGGTCGAATTCTTTTTAAGGGGGGTAGAGTGTGATACCCGGTTTGCAAAGAAGAGAAGTTGGAGGGTATTCTTTTTGGTTTTTTTTCTCTCTTTCGGCTATTGCGTTTTGGGAATTTGGAATTTGAGAAAAAACATTCACCAGTAGGGCAGTAGAATTTCTTTGGTTAGGCACTTGCATCGGGGTTGGGAGCCGTCGCGTGGGCGTGTTGGGCCGTGAATCTTGTTTCGGCCGACTAACCCCCCCCCCCTAACCCTAGCCGCCCTCCCCCTAACCCCCCTTCTTTGTGCAGCCGCCCCCCCATGCCCCCACACTCTTGGCCGCCACCCCCCCCTCTCCCATCTCCTCCTTTCTCAAGCACTTGCAGCCACACATCTAACCCTAGCCGCCCCCTCCCATCTCCTCCTCACAAGGTGCCATTCGTTGCCGCTCGGATCTCCGTCGCATGGTGCAAATCTTCAACGGTTTCCGGTGGAGGGAGGAAGGGAGGAAGAAAAGGGGGAGAACCCAAGGTGATTTTTATGTTTATCTATTGTTCATTTGTGCTGCAATCTAATTGTTTAGATGTTGCGTATGCGATTTGGTAGAAGGGTTGTCCAGAATTTTAAGGGGGTGGACGAACAGCAGCAGAATTAGTGATTTCAGGGCATTTTTCGTGGAGAATTAAGGGGAATCAGTTTAGGAATCATGTAGAAATTTGGCATACCTTTCCAACGAGTATTTATGCGCTCAATTTGGAGTTATAAATTAAAAGTTATCACCGTTTGAATCCGGGTATGTGGCTGTCCAAAAAAACAGATTTTCAGGGGGATGAACAGCAGCAGTATTAGCAGTTTCTGGGGATTTTTCGGGAGTAATTAGTGTTAATCAGTTTGAGAATCATTGTAGGGCTTTATCTTATCTTTCCAACAAGTACTTATGCGCTCGATTCGGAATTATATTTTAAAAGTTATCGCTGTTTGAATCCGAATATGTCGCTGCCCAAATCAGGAAAAACAGATTGCAGGGGTTATCTTGTGGACCGTTTAGGGGTAATTAGATGTTAGAATTTAATCCTAAATTATATACCAAACTTGTGGGGAAATGTATGTAGTTGTCTCTGGAGTTTTTGGTTGTCACCACTTCTGTCTTAATTTTAAAGTTATGGAATTGTTAAGAAGCGCCGCTGCAGTTTGGTTGGTGTGGGGGGGGGGAATTATTACCCGCGGCGGGGTTTGAGACTGCGTGTAGGTGCTGTGTTGTTTTTGAGGCTTTTTATGTGAATTGGTGCACTAAGTTGGGTGTCAAAAACAGGTGGTGGACTTCCGGATCGTTCTTAGGGATTTGCCCAAACTTCTGGTGAAGGCAAGTAAAACTGTGATGGTTATTCCGTCTGTCAAATGAGGAGTCTTATACTTGATTATGTTGTGCTATTGTGTTCATATTCATATTTTTTATTGAGTACCATCATTTGAAGATGTTCATGTTTCATGGATTTCATATGTTGAGTTTGAGGTTTGATCATGTTACTCAAGTGGTTATTATGTGGAATGGGTGGAAGTATATGTCTAGCACATTTTATTTGGGAAGAACTCATGATGTTGTCATGCATAATGCACTCATCATCCATTGCATTGAAGTTTCGTCGCGATCTTATGGTTCGACCGTACCGGTACATTGAGCATCATATGTTGCCCGAGAAGGGGTATGATGCAGCTTCATATCCTTAGAGATATGGAGGCAGAAGTCATTATTGCATCTGTAGCCATGTGCATTCATGGGAGAGGTGTGGAATCTATTATGTGGATGTGGTTAATCTGGACTTGTGCATGGTGATTCTTCTTGGCGCTAAGTAATTAGTTACTTGCTTACTTGCTGCAATTTAATGTTCAAAAAGAAGGTTTTGAACTACGTGGTTGTTTAAGCACAGTTGATTTACAATGTCCAATTTTTTGTTGTTATGTTTACTTGCTGAGATGTGTCATCTCACATCTTGCTTTGTTTGATGCAGGCGCCTAATTTCTGCTTTGGGAAAAGAGGGATGTAGCAGCACGGCCACTACACCTTTAATAAAGGAACCACCACTTAATAATGTTGTTAATCAGGGAGGGTCAAGTCTAGTGAATTACTTTGTTCCTGGTTGAGCGTTTGTTTTGGGGTGGGCTGAGTTCCTTATCTCATTTATTTTGCTTCTGTTGGGTCATGAATGTGTTTTACCACTTTTGCTTTAGATTCTACTACGTGAATTATCTGTCTTTATATCCTGTATGAACTACTTGTTTCCCCTCCTTGTTATGCTAGTTTCAAAGGAGGTGCTGCCGGATTTTGCAATATTTTCTCTCTTTATTACATCTCTTGTGTTGAGTAAGTTTGGTGGGAGGAGTTTTGGTAATATCCATTGCGTGTGACCAGTGGGGTGTTACAAGACTTGATCTCCGACCTACAACCTAAGTCAAGATGTGAACCTCATGAATAAAAATGATGTTGTATTGATGAGATGGTGAAATTAGACTAGATGCAAACAAGGTCTATTAATACTTAATCAAGCATTAAAATGTTGAAAGTAAGGACTCACTTTAGTAAGCTATTTCTACAAAAGTATTTAAGTTGATTCTCGCTAAAAGCCTCTCCTTGATTGCTAAATTCAGCATACCCTTAAGAGTCTTTTCTTTAGTCGGGTAAGTCTTGCTGAGTAATTCCATACTCAGGGTTTTATTCCCTGTTGTTTTTCAGGTTATAGTTCTGTGCTGCTGATGATGGTGTTAAGTGCCGGTGGGCTCGACCTTCTTATAAGTCTAAGTACTTCTTCTATACTTCTTATTAAGGATGGTCACTTGAGCTAGCATATATTTCAAACTTATACTTTTGTAATCACTCCGATAAAATAATGTAAAATTTTTGTAACATGTAAAATTTGGTAATAAGATTTCCGCTGCAAAAATGATGTGTGTGTAATTGGTGTTACTTAATCCCGCGGTTCTGGTTGTAAGTGGTTTATCCGAGGTCCTTGGGGCACTCGGACGGAATCTGTTAAGTTATTTGGTGCACATGCATAGCCGTCTGAGGCCTTTGAGACAAGGACAGGTGCATGTGGGCCCAATAGCTTGGGAGGTTCTGCCACACAAGTCTTGTCACCCAGTTGCCAAGGGGTCTAGAAGTCCCATTCATCTCTACCAAGGAGACGAGGCAGGGTAACACTACGAGGACTTTTCAAAGTTCCACTAGTTTAAGAAAACTCTTAGATGTTCCTCATGATCACTATATGTTGATAATCCTCATGATCGCGGGGTAACACTACGAGACCTTTTCAGAGTTGATTATCCCTCGACTTTTGTAGTACCAATCGCAGATGTTCCTCATGATCACTATCGTTCTTGGAATAAATTAGAATGTCATCGATGAATACCACAATGAACCTATTAAGACAGTACATGAACACCTTGTTCATTATATTCATGAAGTAGGCTGGTGCATTAGTTAAGCCAAATGACATGACCATGAACTCATATAGACCATATTGGGTAGAGAAAGCCGTGTTGGAAATATCAGATGGCCTAATCTCCATTTGATGATAACCCGACATGAGATCAATCTTAGAGAATACCCTAGCACCTCTCATCTGATCAAACAAATCTTCAATACGAGGTAAGCGATACTTATTTTAATTGTAACATCATTAAGTGATCTGTAGTCAACACACATCCTTTGTGAACCATCCTTCTTTTGTACAAACAGAACCGGTGCTCCCCAAGGTGAGGAACTCGGATGAATGTACACCGCCTCCTATAACTCTGTAAGTTGTTTCTTAGGCTCTTTTAATTCTTCCACTGACATCCTATATGGTCTTTTAGATATAGGAGCGGTTCCAGGTAAGAGATCAATGACAAACTCAACTTCCCTATCCTGTGGCATTCCTGGTAACTCCTCTGGAAAGACATCTAGGAACTCTCTAACAATTTTGATGTGATCACCCATAAATTTACCGTTGATCATATATATAGCAGGTGTGTTAGATGTGGGTGGTGCAACTGTGACTTCAAATCTATCCCCATCCAGACTAGAAAGTTCTACTATTCCTCTAGCACAATTATTACTGCTTTCCACTGTTTTAACTAGTTCATGCCAAGGATTAAGTCTATTGTACTCTCTTCTATCACTATAGGCATAGCCCAAAACTTTCTCCCCAAAATTGTTACTTCTATTTTATGACTCATATATGTTGCTTCATAAGCCCCTTTAGGTGTAATGACTATCATAGGTCTACGTAGGGCAAGATAAGGTAGATTATTTGCATGAACATAATGAGCAGATATGAATGAATGCAGAGCTCTAGAATCAAAAAGTATAGTAGCTAGCATGGAATTAATGAAGAACATACCAATGATGATGTTGGTGTTGACACCTTTTCGGGTGCCAATCACTATAACGAGAACCGGTGGTGGTGCCCTCTGCACAGGCACGGACGGTCCGTGGCCAGGAGCCGGACGGTCCATGACCTAGGGCCAGGCTCGAATTCCCTGCCTGACGAGCCGAACGGTCTGTGCCTACAGGCCAGACGGTCCACGCATACGCAGGGGCGGCAAAGGTCACCGGCGGCGCTTGGATCTCACTCCCAGGAGGGACCCCGTTGGGGAGGACAGATCCTAGGTGTTGTCTAGGCTTGGCAGGCCAACCTTAACTCCTCTGATCGACGTAGAGTCAAGGAGAAGCGAAGAATTTGGAGTAGGGAAGGGCTAATCTAGAGCTACTCCTAATGCATAAGGTAAAAACGAGAAATAGACTTGATTTGATCAATTGTTGGGGGGTTCAATCGGCCGTATCCCTTCACTTATATAAAGGGGAAGGTCAGGATCTGCTACAAACTGTTTCCCGAGCTAATCCCGCGGTTTTAGGTAACAAATCCCATGAGAAACTAGGAACCCTAACTGACTCTGCACACGCGCGGACCGTCTGTGCCACCACCGCAGACCGTCCGCCTCAGGGTCGGACCGTCCGCATAGCTCTTTTCCGTGCTCAACAGTTGGGACCATCCTTAGTAGCTTCAACATTGATTTGATTAACCCAGGCAATACTGTAACCATAGTTGTTGCCTGGAGTCTGTATCTGCTTGCCCTGAGAATTACCATGAGCCGGTGTGTTCGGGTTCCTCCTTGGACAAACATTAGCATAGTGACCAGCCTCACCACACTTGAAGCATGTGGTGCCTGTAACAGTGCCCTGGCCTATAGGTCTCACCAGGGTGCCAGTGGGGGCAGCCTAACGAGTATGCAAAATCTGAGGTGTCGCCTGTGGTGTCTGCTGAGTAGGTTGCTGGTAGGACTGTGGCCCTCCTCCAGGACGAGCTGGTATACCCTAGGGTGGAACATAGCGAGGGCGGACGCTACTGCTCCCCTGTACTTGGGTAATAGCCTTCCTTTTCATCTCGCCCAACTGAACATGTTTGTGTTCAACAGCTATAGCCTTGTCCAGAAGCCTTTGGAAAGATGGGAAGGTGTGAGGTACCAGCTGGTACTAGAGTGGCCCAATGAGTCCCTCCATGAAATGCTCTTGCTTCATTTTCATCATCAGCAACCTCATTAGGAGCATACCTTGATAGCTGAATAAAGTTATCATGGTATTCACTGATGGACATGTTGCCTTGCTTAAGTGACAAGAATTCCTTCTTAACTTTCATCAAGCCTGCAGGAATGTGATAGTTCCGAAATTGTGTAGAGAACTCTACCTAGGTGATAGTATTAGTAGCAGCATGGGCAACACAGTAAGAGTCCCACCAATCAGCAACGGGGCCAGTGAGACGGGCCAGTGAGACGACCCGACGCATAGAGCACCTTCTCCTGATCAGTACATTGAGCAATGTTGAGCATTTTATCCATAGTCTTTAGCTAGTCATCTGCCTGAAGAGGATCTAGAGAGTTGGAGAATGTAGGTGGCTTGTGACTTATGAATTCCTAGTGCTTGTCCTAGGGTGGAGCTGGTAGTGGTGGTGGAGGTAGTGGTGGTTGTTGCTGCCGTTCCAGTGACTCTTGTCTCATGTCCCGTTGCATTTCTTGCCGTTCCTGACGCATCTCCTGGCGTTCTTGCTACATCTGAGCTTGCATTTTAGTCATAGTACTTGCCATCTGCTGCAGCAGCTGCATCTGAGCGGTAGCTACTGGATCTATCCTAGCCGGAGGAGGGTTTGGTGGATTCATTTCTGGTCACGGTTGGTTAACAATCCTCCTACCATGGTGGTTGGCAGCTAGATCGCTTCTTCCTTCCTTCCTGGTATTGACCATCTGTGTTACAAACACATTGTAAGATAGAATTGCAGATAAGACGAGTAATTACGAGACATGATATTTTGGGGGTTTTATTAGCTCAGTAGATTAGTGTGTCACCTACTAATACTAATATATTATCATATGGTGGTACATGCTAGAATGCCCTGCTATACTATTTCAGTCAATCAAAGAGGCAAATCAAGCATTTATCATCAGAACAATCATCCAAACACTTTAGATAGAGAAACTATATTTTTTTTGTCTTAGGTCTCCTATCTCTTTAGTGAGTTTAGATGTAGGATTCCAAGGTGTGAAATCCTTTCTGTCTGTCTAGAGTAGTCAGAGTAGAACAACCAAAGGTGAGACAGGATCAAGAAAAGTATAGAAAGAATTGAAGTAAAGGTAAGTAGGTAAAGGTTTGGTCCAGTTCTATCTAGGTTTTTGTAACACCCTAATTTTGGGGGTATAAAATTTCTTTCTAATTATCACCCAAAATCATGTGTTACTCTTCTTTTTCTCACTCTAGGCTTTCTCTCTCTCTAGATTCTTTCTCCCTTTCTCCTTTTGATTAGAAATAGCTTAAACTAGTGGAGGTTAATTATTTATTTTTGCCAAAACCTTATGGGTCATGACATGTTGCATCAAGCTGAGCTTAAAACATTCTTTGGAGTGTTGCACATGTTTGAATTAATTTGAATTTGAAACCTAGTTTGAATTTGGATTTGAAAACCCTATAGAAAAAGAAATGGAAAAGGAATTAGAAAATCCAGAGAAAAAGAAAAGGATAAAGCAGCCCAACCGGCCCAAGTCGGCCCAGCCAGGCCGCGCGCCCACGCCGCCTAACAGGTAGACCCTGCCTGTCAGCGGCAGATCCCCTCTCCCGCTCACGCTCTCTCTCTCCCGCTCTCTGCCCGCTGGGGCCGACCTGTCGGCGCCAGTTACTTTGCCCGCTCTCTCTCTCTCTCTCTCTCTCTATTTGTCTCGCGGGCCCGGATCGCCAGTCGCCGAGCCGTTGCCCCGTGCGCCCCTTTCTTCTCTCTCTGCGTCGTGGGCCTGCCCTGTCAGTTCCGCCCCCTCCACGCTAGCCATGGACCGGCGCGTGCGCACTCGCGCACGTCGCCGGATTTCTCGGCCACGACACCTGCCCACGCGCCCAGCTCCCTTCTTAGAGCCCTGCCAGTGCCCCGCGCACACCCCCCGCCTCATTTCGCATAGCTTCACCCTCTCTCGCGCTCTGCCCACGCCGCCAGCCACCACCGGAGACCCGCGCCCGCGTTCTCGGCCATCCAGCTCACCGGAGACCGCTCCAAGCCTCCCCGAGCTCCGTCCCAAGGTGACACACCCGTCCCCGTGCCCAATTTCCCCTATTGCGCCATGTGCTCCGCCAATTTCACCTTCACCGGTGCTCGGTCGTGGCGGTCCGCCGTGCTCCGCGGTGGCAGGCCGATTTAGCCCGGTCTAGTTCCCCGGAGTAGGTCCCTGTGTCACCCCTGCCTCTGTTGAAGCTACCCTAGGCCATAGCGCGCCTTGAGTCCCCTCCCCGTGGCCGAAATGGCTCACCGGAGTTACCCCGGCCCGCCTGAGGCCTTCTCACCGCTGTTCTATCCTCTCTGCCCGTGGATTCATGGCCTCTTGCCCGCCATTGAGTTCACCGTGGCGCCCTCTCCCTCTCTGCCCAACTCCGGCGACCCTGGAGCCACCCTAGCTCGCGCCAGCCTCACCTCCGGCGACCTCACCGCCGCGGAGAGGAGCAATGCTGCCCGTAGCCGTCCGTTTCCACCTAGTCTGATCCCCTCCATCCGATTCAGATCGAACGACTCAGATCACAGATAACGCTTCGCGCACGCGCGCCCTGGCCCGCCTATCAGCGCCGAAACCCCCTGGTGCTAGGCCCGCTCGGTCAGCGCGCTCTCCCCTCTGTCGCTGACACTCCCTGGCCCGCCTGTCAGCGCTCGCCCGCTCGCACACGCGCGCCCTTGGCCGCAGATCTAATCTCAACCATTAGTTTTAGATCTGACGGTTAGATTCACCTGATACCCCTTCGTGCGGTAGTTTTTTTAAAGAGAGCCTCGGTTTATTGGAAATCAACCCGCCGTCCCTGGTTTTCGCGCGCAGGCCCCTGTAATCTTGCAGGTTTAGCCCTGGACTTTTAAATATTTATAGAATTAGCCCTAATTTCATATTTTTAATTCCCAAACTTGTTTATTTCATAACTTTTACATATGAACTCCAAATTTAGTGATTCAAATTGCAAAATGTTCATAGAATTATTCTCTGTTTAAATAACATGGTTTCACTTACTGTCTGCACACTGTAATTTTTAGGATTGAATATGAACTAATGTAGATGTATTTTTTATTTATTTAATAAAATAAATAAAAGGAGAACCTTGGAGATTTAAACATGTGTAAGCTTGGGAGATTAATAATGTGTATTACTTGAGTTTACCTCTATCCTAAATTTTAGGTCACAATAAAATAAGTTGAACTATGTTTATGTACTTGTAAGTAACACTTAGGGGAAATAATAATCTATTTTCAAATAAAGTTAATGTATGTTATAGTTTATGTTATACTTTGAATTCAGCATCCCTTATGTAATATTGTGTCCTTTTAAGATGTGATCCAATGTTTGTACATGTGTGGTGTGATGTTCATTTGTACTTTCCAAATGTATTGAATGCATGCTCACTTTATTTAGACGACGAGCAGTCCGAGGTTTCTGAGTGTGTTGTTGGAGACCTCCCTGAGCAGCAACCTAGTGAAGGCAAGTGTCCCCTCACCAATTATGTCCTACATACTTTATGATTCATTGTCCCGCATTACTTTATGAAACCTAAGGATTGACTAGTCTGTATTCACTTATCCTTGTTTACCTTTTGGGTTATCATGGTTAGCATTTTGCTATTGCCTTAACTTTAATCAAGGAACATGATGTGAACATTTATGATACGATACTGTTATCCTGGTTATGTGGATGATCTTGTGATACCTTAGGGGGCTCAGGCCTTTTTCCTGAGTACCTCTCCGTAAGGACCTATTCGTGGAGTGACCACCCGAGGTAACAGTACAACCATGAGGGTGGAATGGGATGCCCTTAGCTGATTAATTAGATGAACCTGGGGGTGCAGTTGGCTTTGCAGGAGGGCCGTCAATGGGGGCCGAGGAGTAGTGCTCGCTCTGCCAAGGTTGGGGTGCAGAGGTTCTTTCGATTTGGTTTTGTTAGTCACCCACCTTGGGGAGGTGTACTGTGTTTGTACGACTGGCCTAACGAGCAGCTATGCACTAGGGGAGTCTTTGTAAAGGCTACATAGTGTATTCCTGGCCATTCACCTTGGTAGTGAAGATCGGGTCTGTACAACCCAGGCTGGAAAGGGATCACGACTTGTGGGTTAAGTGTACAACCTCTGCAGAGTGTTAAAAACTGGTATATCAGCCGAGCTCATGGTTAAGAGCAGCCTTGGGATCCTCTTTGATTAGAAGAACTTTGGATACTTTTATGATGATGATTAACAATTATGTTATAAAATCCGATCTCTGGTATTTCCTCTTTTGAGGAAGTACTTTTGGGTAATAACTGGGTTTATTACTAAAAGTTGGCTCTACTACTAATAATAAATACTTGACTAACCTAAAAGCAATTGCTTGACCTCAACCCCACATACAGCTAGTCCACTCTAGCCAAACGGGACATTTGCTGAGTACGTTGATGTGTACTCACCCTTGCTTTACAAACCACCCCTCCTTAGGTTGTCCCTAGTGTACCAAATGCTCAGGAGGTGATGCTGGCAACATGGATGACTTCGAGGAGTTCTAGGAATATGACGAGTTCTATTTCTTTCTTAGTGGCAAACCCCCAGTCAGCTGTCTGTGTAGGCTTAGCTTCTATGTTTCGTATTTCCGCACTTTGATAGTTATGTTAAAGACAATGGTCATGTAATAGACTCTGTGGATGTCTTGGACATCTTGATGTAATAAAGTACCTTTCCGCTATTTATTTTGAGCATTGTGTGATGATATCCAATTATGTAATCGCTATGTACGTGAGTTTCTGATCCTAGCACATACATGGTTCGCATTCGGTTTGCCTTCCAAAACCGGGTGTGACAGTTTCTTCCAACAGTCAACATTTCCTTTGATACCACTTCTATCACACCCGGATTTAAGGAATAAGACCGGGTGCGTCTCATATGTGCGCCAAAGAAGAACAACACATATAATGACCAAGTGTATAGAGCTAAATGTCACAAATATTATTACATAGCGGAAGTGTCTTACAAAAATAAATTATAACAATAAAACAAACTAATAATTATTCCTTGGCGCCATCAAGTTGACTAGGAGACGCCACCTAGATAAGCTCGTATTCTTCGTTGTAGACCTCCTCCTGGACTACTTGCTCTTCACCTATGGGGGGGTTTATATATCGCAAGGGTGAGCTCATAAAAGATCATAGCTCAACAAGTTGTGGGGAATAATGTGCATGAACTCACCAAAGGTGGGAGCTCATGTGAAGTGTAAGGCTGATCAATAAATAGTGGTTGAAGTTCGTCAAATTTTATTAACAGTTACTAAATGTAAGTGTATACCAACCCAAACTAATAGTAGATCAAAATTAATAATAAACCACAATGCGATGCAAATGACAAATTAAATTTGCTTCCATAAATTAATCATGTGAGAGTCCTGGGCTGCTCATGATCGCGAGCATGGCTAGTATACCAGTTTTACACTCTGCAGAGGTTGTACCCTTTACCCACAAGTCATGTGACCCAGTTGCTAAGGTATCTAGAAGTCCCATTCATCTCTACCGAGGAGACGAGGCAGGGTAACACTACAAGGCCTTCCCAAAGTTTCACTAGTTCAAGAAAACTAACTACAGATTCAGGAAGAAGGAAGCATAGGAATCCCCTGTCCAGAAAGCTAATCAGTTGGACCCGAGAACCTCCCTATACTCTACAGCGACGCCTCCCTGCTTGCCCCTTTCAGGTAAGGTAATCTTTCCCTAGCTTTCCTAATTACTTGGACAAGGGTGTCCCATTCCACCCTTGTGGTGGTACTGTATTCTCAAGTTAAGCGGCATGTTCCAATTAACATCATAGTCTTATCATGAGCATTAAAGAATAGAATAACAATAATAAAGTATGATCATGAGCATATTTGTCTTAGCACCCAAAACCACATAGAGCAATAGCAGAGAGTACCCAAAAGTTTAGCGATGATCAAGGCAATGAGTAAAGCAGACTAGGGTGACCTATTGGGTCCCATCAAAATTAAGCCTAAACATGCCAAAGTGATTATAGAGAACATTATTGGGTAAATAAAAGTGGTCAAGGGCACAACTTTCCTTCAACGAGCTCCTGCTCAGAATTATCCACCTGCTGAATACCTGGGTCCTCAGTGGCTTGCTTGTCTACTTGCAGCAATACAAACAAACATGGTACAAGAGAAATTAACATCACACCAAACATGAGATCATATTGCATAATAGTATTCTACGCTACGGTTAATGAGTTATGATTTTCCGAAGTCTTAAGTGGTTGATATTGAATAAATCAAATGAATAATTTTAATCTATGTTTCATGATAAACAAAGTGATCAGGTGATAGATAATATTAAAACAAAATTATTGCAACAGGAATGGATCAAAAAGGAATTAAAATGTATTTACTATGATTTAAACAAGTTTCTGGAATTATTTTAATACTAAAATTATTTTCTATATTTGTTTTATCCCATTTACTAGCCCTCTGGACTGCGAGCAAAATTACTAGGAAACTCGGCAGTTAAATTACAAATATTAGGACTGAAATTCAATTACTTTCTAACTGGTCGAGACAACGGGTTTATTTTTATAAAACGTAAGGGCTCTTCTGCAAAAAGAGTTGGCCGAAGGGGGTATCGAGCGACAACAGTCGTCCGATCAACATTCTGTGGCCAAGATTAGATTCCCTTTAAAACGAAACAATACGCCATGTTATCCACCCGATCCACAATCTACGGTTGAGGTTTAATGAAGGCGTGCTTCAACTCCCACCCTCTGATCAGATCAGATGGCCCAAAACAGTCCCCCACTAACCATTACGATCTATTCGATCCTCACCACTCAAAACCCATCTAATGGCCAAAGTGCATTCCCCTGAGAATCAAATCTCGGCCATCGGCCATCAGATCAATGACCGAGGCCCTTCCCCTACTCCGATGGAGAAACATGGTGGCGCGCGCTGACCCGCATCGGAGGACATTGTTGGAGTATGGTCAATCGGCGTTCTGCCGATCCAACCAGAGAGAAACTTATGCCGTAAGAAAGGGAAGAGGAAGACAAATTTGCTAGAGTAGTCATACCAGTGTTTCGTCGCGTGGGCGGGTCTGACGACGTGTTGGCACGGTTCCTTGTTCCAATCCAAGTCCGACGAGCAATTCTTGCTCGCCCACAGGCCCCTCCTTGCCGGTAGTACCCTAGAAACACGTGGCGCGCCCCCAGCACTGCACTGCAACGCCTCGACGGTTCGGTGATGCAGCGAAGGCATTTTGGTTGGTGGCTGCCCTACCGACGGACACTCCGCACAATGGCACACGGTTAGGTGGTCGGGACCGGCTGACAAAAGGTATACGTGAGTATGGAGTGCGAGGCACGGCTTTATAGTCAAAACCGAATTCCGAGGTGCGATCTGGCCAGGTGAGCACAAGACCACTGGCAGCGAATTCGCCGCTATCTGTTACGATCGAGGAAGAGAAGAAAAGGAGGGGAAGTCACTGCGCTCTGGGTCCCACAAGATAGACAGAGGGGCACTGAAGGCGTGGCCCTACCTGCCTGTGCGACGAAGTCCGCCCCACGATCCATAGCGAGGAGCACTACGACTGGCCGGTGGACCCATGGTGTCGGCGCCACTGCCCCCATCCTCAGCTGGGCTGGCGCGGTGGATGGAGTTGGGCCATGTGCGTGGGTGATTAGGTCGAGTAGAGTAGAAGCTGGCCCAAGTGCATGGCTTTCCCTTTTCTTTTCCTTTTTCTCTTATTTTTTGTTTTGTTTTCTTTTTTATTTTTGAATCTCAAATTTGAATCCAAATTCTGTTGTGAATTTTGTACTTAGATTAAATGTACAAATCAAAAATGCCAGCATGAAAAGGTACATTTATTTATATATTTTTCTTCACATTATATATAGGGTTTTCCTTTTTCTCCTCTTTTCTTTTCTAATTCATTTCCAAATCCTAGATTTCCTATTAGGTTTAACCCTAATTTCAACATTAATACATTTCTATTGTTATTATTATTATTATCCTTAAATGAACAAACAAATAAACTCTAGCATGATGCACTATTCTCTTTATTTAATGTAGTTGTTAGTAGTCAAGGTGACCCCATGATTTAAATATGCAAAACTGATAAAAACAACACAAGTAGTCTAATAAACCTTTTATATTTCTCAATTCTGGTACATTCTACAACTCCAATTATTTGGGTATTACAACTATTCAAATGAATTGTTTGTCAAACTAACCTCCTCTTTCCCTCCAAAAGCTCCTCTTGGTGCTGGTATCACCAGTTAGTTTTCCCGTTTTCAAATTCACAGCTTTTTTCAAGCCCGCAGCATAACCATCAGGAAATTTATTTTTTTCATCCATCTCATCACCTCGATCTTGTCCTTAGAGGTAAGACAGAACAACACACGTGGTGGTTTTCTGTTGTCATTGAGAACTTGGGTTGTTCGGTCACAAAGTATTACTAGATCTCTTTGAGCTTTCGGATTGTCCTTTGCTTTTTCTAAATTCATACAGGTGTGTATCACGGCTTCAACAACATTACTTTCTTGGTGCATGACATCAATGTTGTGCATAAGAATCAATGATGGCATATAAGGGAGCTCCCACAGACCACATATAAGTGTCCAGTTGTAGTCCACTCCGAATCTTTGGTACTTGTCCCTTTTTCATTTAGGACAAGGTTGTTCAGCTGAGCATAAATTTCTGCTGCATTCAGACGTTTTGGCTATCCTTCGTGATCACGGTGTTCTTTATGAAGTTTTTCTTGTCTCTCCTAAAGGGGTGTTTCATGGGAACCAGCGTCGATGACAACCGAAGTAAGTGATCTTTCCACCATGAGCAAGACATAAGAAATCTGCATCTGAACCGCAACACAGACATGTCAATCTACCATGCGTACTCCAACTGACAAAAATAGCATATGCCATGAAGTTATGCACTGACCACAAATACATGACTCAACGTTTGAATATCTATTTTTTAAGAAACATCGTATGCTTTGACTCCTTTCCAAAGCTCCTTCAACTCTTCAATCAAGGGTCATGACATCATGTTTCTTTCCATGATGGTCCAAGCCAGGTATGATCAAGCAAAGAAATATAAATTCATACTTCATACAAAGAGAAGGTGCAAGGTTGTATGGAATGACAAACACAAGCCAACATGAGTATGATGATGCCATTTGACCAAAAGGTGTGAAGCCATCGGTTGAGAGGCCAATTCGAACATTTCTCGGTTCAACAACAAAGTCTAGATCAAAATGTGTTGAGAGCCTAACAAGCATCCCCATCTGAAGGGTGCACCATTAGCTCATCGTTCTCATGGACACCTTCTTCATGCCATCACATGTGCATGGTTGATTTTTTCTATAGAAACAACTATTTCACTCGAGGAGTTAGCGGCAAGTAGCAAAGATTCTTATGTGCAACATCTGTCATCACCTTGTCACCCTCATCATTATCAACTTCCACAAATCTAGATTATCCACATTTCAGACATCTTTCTCTCCTGCATGCTATTTCATGAAAAGCATACAATTATTTTTGCACACATCAATCTTTTCATAATCCATACTAAGACCTTTGATAATTGCCTTTGAATGATACATGTCTTTAGGCAACTTATTGGGCTTTGCATGCGCATCCCCGAATAACTTCAAAATCTAATTGTAAAAGTTGTTCGAGAAAAAGTACTTGGACTTAATGGCCATGAGCTAGGTCACAAAAGCGAGTATACTCACATATGTGTGTTCATGCAATGGCTCTTTAGAGTCTTTTATTAGCTTAAAAAAATCTTGAAAACTCTAGTGTGGGAGGATCCTCAGAGCTTAGGTTTAACTCTGGACATAGTGAATCTATCATCTCATGCATCGCATCACCGCCTGCCCAATCATTGTTCTCCTCCACTTCTAAATTACGATTGGGTACACCACACCATGATGTTCCCACACCTCATATGCGGGACATAAGTCCAAACTGAAAGAGATCTAGGCTAACTCTTTCCTTATTAAGGAATATACTATTTTCGTGCTGCCTACAAGGGCATCTGATAGTGCTGGTTAATGACAAGGAGAAAGAACGATCCCCAAAATCTTTGGTCTTGGCAACCCACTCATCAGAATGATGCCCATTCCTACTAAATCTGTTATACATCCATTAACAATTTTCTGCCATGCCTGAGAATGTTAAAGCGGAACATATCGTAAAAACATCATTCAACTTCCTCAAGGGTATCGATCCTACATCTATAGGCAAGGATAGGTTCTAAACCCACCCAAGATTGACTGATAGGACACGAATTTATGACAAGGCAACTATTGGTCACTTGTTCTCAAATGCTGTGATTCAAGAACAAGGCAACACAATTATTAAATATTAAGGACCTTCGTCTACCGAAGCATCATATCCTGATGGACATAATGATCATCATACGAAGGTCATGAAGGACATGCCTTCATCATTTTATAGATAAACAAGAATGCAAAGAGATGAAGATAGCAAGTGTATCCCATTGATTCATTCATATTTGCATTTCATAGAAGCATGCATGAATATTAACAAGATTCATATTACAATGATACCTTAGGCTTGTTCAAAGGTGTTGATGCGAGGGAGAATTACAAATCATCGTGAATAGTACGATGCTATTGTTCATCTATTTATAGGCATGGGACGCAACTTGGGTAAAAGTACATTTATGTCCCCGACATTCACTTATGATCGTAATATAAGTCATTAAGGACTAAGTAGTCTTTTCCCCTTCGATCAGCATCATCATCATACTTCATCTTCATCACGAGCCGAAGCTATCAATCTGGCGATAGCTTTTGCGTTTTTTCTTATCATCTTTAGATCATATCTTCTTCTCGTGTGCCTTCATCATGAGAAAAAGACTTGCATCTTGAAGACGAAGCTCCCAGTAATAGCTTATGCTGAAAACAAATGGTTAATTATGTTTTTGAGGACCTTCGGAAGAGGAAGGCCCCTAGCAGCAATAGAATTCGAAGAAAATTTTGGCAGCATAACCTCGCTGTTCTCCAGCTGCACGCTAAATATGGTGCAGTGGAGACCAATGAGGTTATGTCAACAAAATTTTCTTCAGATCCTACTGCCTTGTCATAAATCCACGTTTTGTCGATGACTCTGAGGCTGTCCAAAATAGGGACAATTCCAGATGGGTACGTCTCATGTGCCTCGAGCATGTGAGATGAACCTATCTGAAACGAGAGACACATAGGTTACTCTAATACAAAATACTATAACACATGCTAATAAGAAAGTAAAGTACCGAGAAATACTATATATAACATGTGTTATTAACGAAATAGGCGACGGACAGTTGGCCAGCGGACGGCTGGCGGCCGCGGATGATGGGTGGGGGTGGGCAGGTGCACGCCGCAAGGTCGGGGGTGGGCGCCGCACAGCCGGGGATGGGCAGGGGCGAGCACGCACGGCCAGGGTGGTTGGAGGCCGGCGCGCACAATGGTAGCGGGCGCGGGCGAGCACGATGGTAGCGGGCGCGCGCACGGTGAGGTGAGGGCGGTGGTGGTCAGTGCGGGCGTTTGTAGAGAGAAAGTCAAAAAAGGTTCACTGTTTGAGTTTTAAACCATTAATTTTCGACGGCCTTAGGGTAGCCACCGAAAATAGCTTATTTTCCACGGTTGTGTCAGAAGTCGCCAAAATAGCCCTTATTTTCGGAGGCCATGGCTTGGCCATCGATGATAACCCTGGCTGCCGAAAACGCTTACTGTTGTTGTTGTGAGTTGCAGAGTTAGCAATAAAATATAGGAGGGACCAAACAATCTCTAATTGGATTAATTAAAAATATGCCACTCCAATTTTGAAATGTTAAAAACTAGTTCATTTTGATGCCACTCCATGGCATCAAAATGAACTAGCCATCTAATTTTACAAAAAGTTGAGTGGCATGTATACAATTGAACTCTATATATATTGTGTTGGGGACTTCCTTTAGCCAAATGTCCTCAAAACATTAATTTGATAGTTGTTTCTAAGTCTGTTTTAGGTCTAACAGGCTGATCGACGTGAAGGACCGGTGAGGCGAACAGAGGGGTGAATGGGAGCCAATTAAAATTTGGTTGCTTAAACTTGGAAATTGAGCACTTAACTTCAATTGAAATGAAGAAATTGCTCAAACCAAAAGCACATGATCCAACCAGTGATCTCATGATTTCAAAATGTTTCTAGGACTCGTAGAAGACCAAAAAACAAACGAATTGCAAAACAGACACCGAAAAGTTTGAATCCGTCCAAAACTGTATCGATTTCAAGTGTTGTTTTCAGCAGCTCAAAATTTAGTTTTTGAGTGTGAAACTGATCCAAACAGGCTTAGATTGAGCTAAAATTATACACACACATTGACAAATGAGTTTCCAAGGTCTCCACAAATTTTGAGCTCAAACGGATTTGTAATCAATCACAGATCATAAAACACTAAGAGACTTGGAGTTTTTGTTAGGGTTTTGCCTTTTTGATCAAAACGAGTTCAGATCAATCCACAACCAAAAACTATGCAAACCAGAGGATCTCAGGGGCCTAGGGACTGAATCAAACCCAAAGGGAACCCCAAAAAAATCCCCAACTCAAGAACTCAATGATTCACACAAAAATCAACTAGAGAGAAGAGAGGGATTGAGAGAGGAGAATCCAAATGAAAATAAAATGGGATCAACATAACATGACTTGAACAAACACTGGACTATCGGTGGTTACGACCACCCTTTCTCTCAAAATCATGAGTATACAGATGTAGAGTTCTCAAAAACACTTGTGGATCTCCGGGCTAAGAACTAGAGCAACATAGGAAATGGAAACTAGGGTTTTCTGAACAAGAGTCGAATGAGATAGTGCCCAAAGAGATGGCTAAAACGACCAACCCACTAATTTATTTATAGAGGACTATTTATAGACGACTACCCCTAGATACATAGAAACTATCCACTCCGCCGGGGACAAAATGGACCAACTCCTCGGATCTAGATCTAACAGCCACACGCTCCACATGAAGTTGCTTCACCTGAACGCACCTTTTGTGATGACGCCATGTGTCGCCTCCGATTCCCACCGGAACTGCCACCGCCACCGCTGAGTTTTGAGACTCAAACTTAACAAATCCAGCAGTTGGGTGGTTTTGCAGCTCAACCACCAAAACCTCCATGAGTAGCGCACCACATGCGCGTTCCCCACGTCCTAGACACATGTCCTGCCAGTCCTTAACTGCACCAGCAACATGGCTCGCTCTGCCACATCTTCGTGTCGGTGCGTGTACCAGGCGTTAGCCACTGCGGCTTGTCACCAGGAGACTCTGGTCCTTCGGTGAAGCCCTAGCGCTCGTCCTTCACCACTCCCGGTCCATCGGCACGAACCCGCATGACCTTCAAATTTAACATTGACCATCATCCTTGTGCTCCACACTTGCACACCACAAGCCAAGAGACATAGTTGTACAACATAATAACTCATGCCTTGGTTAGTCCACAAACCAACCCAAGACGGTACCCATTGATAATCACTCATCATCAACCCGAACCACAAGTGACAAGTCAACCTTGTGTTAGCAATCTGCCCCATGATGAGTGCATTATCAACACCACCTCATGAGCATATATTAGCAAAAAAAGGAAGAAGAAGAGAAACTCACCTGAATGACCAAAAGCCGGATAAAAGCCAAACAAGTCATTCAGAACGAGCAAAGCTTGGTCCCAAAAGAAATGGTCAATGGCTCAACACGACCAAGCGAGAAAACGGCTTATCCTCAAGAAGAGGCAGAAAGGGGCTTAACACCACTAGCCAGCAGCCAAAACCAAATTAGAGCACAAAATTAGCACAAAAGCTAAAATCAAAGCTAGTTCCTTCAGAAAGAGGCAAAGGCTCAAGAAAACTAGGGAGAGCTCCTTAATGGCTCAAAAACTCACCCTAACAAAGTGTCTCTCGCTGAAGCACATATGAAAAACCTCAAAGAAAGCAAGACATCCTCATAAAAATGTGTATATAAGAAGAACTCACCAAAATCTTCCACAAATGCACATCTCTAAGAGATCCCCCAAAATAGAAAACTCTCCCCCTTGCATGAAATTCTCCCCCCAAACCCTCCAAAACTCCCCCTTGATGGAGCACCAAAAGACCCAAAACTTCTCCCCCTTGTTGACAAGTGCACTCAGCAAGCATCAATACAGGATAAAAAGGAGAAAGTGGCAAACTCCCCTAAAGGAATGCAAGGATCAAAAGGAGAATACAGAAAAATGCAGATAATGCAAGAGTATAGCAACTAGAGTGCAAAGATGCTCTAAGTGGTGCTGTATGTGCGATGCGTGCAACAGTAAATGCACGTGCTAACAGATGCTCAAACTTATCGTATGTACATGATATGTGAAGAATAAGCATTTTGATTCAATTTTAAGCATGTCAAAATAAAAGTTTACCACTAAAACAACACTAGTCATAGAGTAAGTAGGAAATCAACCAAGTGCTAGACAAAGGTATACAGGGTGAACTACCCCAAACGAAGGTCACTCATCATGCCAAAACAGATTTGAAATCATGAAATGATTAAATTTTTGGAGTTTGAAGTGGATTACACGTTTTGGTCAAAAGCATGTGATTGCGAGAGGTTGTAAGCATTGTCATTGTCTAACTTTTCAACCGGGTGTAGCCTATGCAGAAAAGAAATCAGAAGCTAAAGACACCGGTTTCGATCATCCACTATAGTGCTCAAGTTCTTCTAAAAGTGCAAATAGAAGAAGTCTTGATACAGTGATGTGGTGACAAATACAAAGCCATCTCGATCTTTCTAATTTTCACTTATCTTGATTCATATTTTAGCACAAAATTAATGTATCAAGGTAGTGAGTGACTCAAAGCATTAGACATAGCCACCTAGCATTCTAGTGGCAGCAAAGAGGATCTCAAGACATCCTACACGTGCTAGGTGCAAATCTAAATGGTGAACAAGTTTAGATTTAAAAAGTAATAATCATGTTCATAATTATGAAAATAGGCTTAGTTCAAAAACGTTGTATCAATATGAGCAATAAGAGCCTAAGCTTGCCAGCATCATCATGTACACAAGGAACATACTACAAAGAGCATAGTCACATTCTAACAGATATACAAGTGAACTCAATAGTATACATGACGATATGCAAATGCAGAGATATTACAAAACTACAAAGAAGAATGAAAAAGCAGAAAGATGCAAGAAAGAGCAAAAAGAAAATCCTCGACTAAAAGGGTAAACACACACCTAACTTCCCTCGCAATTGTGCAAAAGTGGACTAGTCAAGGGGTTTTGTGAGGAAATATGTAAGCTGTCTGTGGGTAGATATCAGGGTCATAATTGTACTTTTCCTTGTGCTGTGTCCCATGCCTATAAATAGATGAACAGTACCCCTATACTATTCAGGCTTGATTGGAAGGACGTACTCACATTCTCTCCTTCGAGCAAGCTGAAGGTACAAATGTAATAAACAGCTTGTATCACTTTATCATCATATAATACAAATCTTGACATTATTATGATATGCAATATGAAATGAATGCTTGTTATAATATTACATTGTAATATTATCAGTATAAAAAATGAAGACCTGTTCTTTATGATCTTCATCCAAGATCCATTATCTCTGAAAGAGGATAATGCTTCGAAGGACGAAGGTCATGTAACACTCCAAAATTGTATCTTGGTGAATTAAGAAAATTCCCTAAATATTTAAAATTTCAAGCATATTATAACAAAGTTATGAATTGAGACTATCTTCCCAACAATTTAATAAATACTAAATATAAAATATTGGATATATACTTGAACTATAATAAATAGAATAGTGAGTTATTCTATATAAATTATTCCTATTGGGTTATATAACTATGTGAATTCCATGCTTATTAAATTTCATGCATACAAATACTTATTTGAGCAAAGTAAATAAGGAGTAAATAAGTGTAAAATATTTGCATTCATGTTGGTGTTTTTGTTGTGCATATAAATATGGTTTCAAAATTTAAAATTAGATATGAATTGGGATAATTAAATCTAGAAATAGAAAAACAGAAAAGAGAATAGAAAATAAAAGGCTTACCTAATCGGCCACTTAAGGAACACAACCCACGTGAGTTTTTCCTCCTATTTTTTTATTCCACTTGCGAGATCTTGCATCAGTGTTAGATCATCCATGACATCAGTCATCCCTTGCTGTTCGTAACAAAATAACCACCATAGTTATTGTAACCGACCGACCAAACTTCTCACCTGCGCAACAGATTTGGTTTCGAGTTTGTTAGAGTTCCTAACATATAGGATATGATTGTAACAGATAAGTACTAGATTAGATCTATCATGTAACAGATTTGGTTTTGAGTTTGTTAGAGTTCCTAATATATAGGATATGGTTGTAACAGATAAGTACTAGATTAGATGTATCATGTAACCACACACCTCCTAGCCTGTATAAATACATGCCACCATAACACCTCAAGCCATCAATCAAAGACTTATCTCATCTATAGCCTTACAGCAGCACCGTCTCCATCCAAGCTATAACAGCACGCCACTAGTTAAGCTCGCAGTCATAAGCCGTTATGACAAGCTTGTCAAAGTTTGACTCATGCTCTCCGCCGTGGTCGGCCCTGTTGCTACCCCCTACCGCTGGTAAAAAATACTCTAGTGTGATTTGTGACCATCCAGTCTACGTTTGTGTACCTTAGTACTTGGGTTTGGTGCATCGGGTGCCGGAATAGCTGTCGCTGGCGTGGATCCGCCGTGGGGTTGGGGCGGCACTGTTGTCTGGTGATCGTGGGCTGAGGAGAGAGCATGGTGGCCATTGACTCATGCTCTCCGCCGTGGTGGCCATTGACCATGCTGGCTCAGCCGTCCGATCGGGATCAGGTGCGTAAGAATCTGATCTGGTCATTTTAAATCCAGAGCGTCGACTTTATATCCGAGGGCCACAAATGCATAACGGTTCGCCTTAAGTTAGATCTAATCATAGTCGTCGCTTTCAAATCAAACGGTTCAGGGCAGAGGATACCCCTTCGGCCTGTGCAAGTTAGTAAAGAACCCCCTGGGTTTTTTATGAAATGAACTCGTCGTCCCCCAGAGTATTGGGAAATAACACTTTGGTCTTCAGTTTTTGCAAAACATCCCTTGGTACTTGCAAATAGGTCCCTTGTAGGAGTTTATAGTATAAAGTTTATATCAAAATTAACCTAAAACTTCTGAAATTCATAACTTATTCATTTTAACTATTTCACCCATTCGAGTTGCATTAGCTTCATAAAATGATTACCTATGCTTTTGTAACATTATTTTTTTATCATGCAACACGTACTAAAAAAATAACAAATTCATTTAACCTAGGCTTATTGGCTTAACTTGTTTTAGTATTTTAATTTGGATCACCTATAATTAGGGCTAAAACATGACTTCGTATAGATTAAAAGTGGAATAAACTTAATTATTTTTTATCACATGATTAGTATTAAGCAACATAGAGGCATGATTTTCATAGTTAATCACCTAAAACTTTAGAAAATCATATCCTTTCAACCGTATCTCTCATTTTAGTGATTCTCGAACCTGCGATCTCGTAGCACCGCGTAAAATATTCTTATGTTATTTGTTCTCATGTTTGGTGTACTGTTATTTTTATGAACTTCTTGTCTATTTGTATGTATTGCTACGAATAGCGATGAGGTCACGAGGATCTGAAGACCAACTTGGTACCTGGGATCTCTAGTCTATGGCAAGTTGTGCCCTTAATCACTCTTCTTTACCCAATAATGTTCCTGTTAATCACTATGGCATGATCATGTTAATTTGATGGGACCTAATAGGTTTCCCTTGTCTTGTTTACCCCATACCTTACAAACAACTGAACTATTATGTAGTCTTGCTATTACACAACCTGGTTTTGGGATTAAAGCTCCATCTGAATTATGATCATGTTCCAATTTTGTTGTTGGTTTACTTATTGTTCATGACAAGATTATTGTGATAATTGGAACATGGAGCTTAACTTGAGATAATAGTGCTACCACAAGGGTGGAATGGAACGCCCTTGGCTAAGTAATTAGGAAAGCTAGGGAGAGATTACCTTAACCAAAAGGGGCAAGCGGGGAGGCATCGCTGTAGAGTATATGGAGGTCCTCGGGTCGAACTACTATGATGGCTTTTCGGACGAGTGATTCCTATGCTTCATTCTTCCTGAATCCATAGCGAGTTTTCTCGAACTAGTGGAACTTTAGAAAGGCCTCACAGTGGGTCCTTAGCCAATCACCTTGGAAGTGTCCAGGGTTTAGCTAACCCTGGCTAATCAGGAAACACGTCTTGTGGGCTAAGATGCGCAACCTCTACAGAGTGTAAAACTGGTATATCAGTCGTGCTCACGGTCAAGAGCGACTCAAGGCTCTCGCATGATTAATTTATGCAACTAAACTTAATCTGTCATATGCATTGCATTGTATGTGTTATTATTAATTGTGATCTCTTATTTAATTGGGTTGGTATCTATTAGTAACTGGTAATAAAACTCTAAACAACTTTAAAAGCAATGCTCAGCTTTAATCATCTTCTTTGGTAAGCCTTACACTTCATATGAGCCCCACTCCAAAATCGTATCTTGGTGAATTAAGAAAATTTCTTAAAGATTTAAAATTTCAAGCATATTATAACAAAGTTATGAATTGATACAATCTTCCCTACAATATAATAAAATAGTAAATATAAAATATTGGCTATATACTTGAACTATAATAAATAGGATAGTGAGTTATTCTTTATAAATTACTCCTATTGGGTTATATAACTAAGTGAATTCCATGCTTATTAAATTTCATGCATACAAATACTTATTTGAGCAAAGTAAATAAGGAGTAAATAAGTGTAAAATATTTGCATTCATGTTGGTGTTTTGGTTGTGCATATAAATATGGTTTCAAAATTTAAAATCAGATTTGAATTGGGATAATGAAATCTGGAAATAAAAAACAGAAAAAAAAGAATAGCAAATAAAGGCTTACCTAGTCGACCACTTAAGGAACACAGCACACATGAGTTTTTCCTCCTATTTTTTATTCCACTTGTCGGATCTTGCATCACTGTTACATCATCCATGACATCAGTCATCCCTTGCTGTTCGTAACAAAATAACCACCGTAGTTATTGTAACCGCCCGACCAAACTTCTCACCTGCGCAACGGATTTGGTTTCAAGTTTGTTAAGTTTCTAACAGATAGGATATGATTGTAACAGATAGGATATGATTGTAACAGATAAGTACTAGATTAGATCTATCATGCAACATATTTGGTTTCGAGTTCGTTAGAGTTCCTAATATATTGGATATTGTTGTAACAGATAAGTACCAGATTAGACCTATCATATAACCACCCACCTCCTAGCCTATATAAATACATGGCACCATAACACCTCAAGCCATCACTCAAAGACTCGTCTCATCCATATTCTCCACAGCAGCCACCGTGGGCAGGACGCTGTAGCCCTGTTTCGGCGTGAACATGATCGTGTGGGGAGAAACGGCCCTGGCCGTCGATCCGGTGATGAGTGATCACGATTGAATGTCAAATACCTCATCGTAATCAAAAATTGTAGTCGTTGATCTCGGATCTGTTGGCTGAGATCAGATCACGGGATCCTTTAATCTCGAGCGTTGATTTTAGATCCAACTGTTGTGATAGAATACCGGTTCAGGTGAGATAAGTCTCTAATATTTGACGTCGGATTTGGATTTGACGGCTAGCAATCATATAACACCCTGAATTTGGAGGGTATAAAATTTCTTTTCTAATATTCACCAAATTCAGGTGTTACTCTCTCAGTTCTTCGCTTTCCTTTCTCTTTTTCCTAAAAATGGAGAATTATTTTGTTTTATATTAGCGTAGACCTAGTGGAATGAGCCTTAGAGGCACTTTGGTTGTTACATTCATGTCGTTGCAAGGTGTTTCTAAGTGCAAAATGTGTTTGAAACATGTTAACATATCTTATAGAAGCGCTAGATAAATTTTCATATTTTTTGGAATATTTTTCTATTTTCCGGAAACCAAAATCTATCTATTTGAGGAACTTAAAAATGTTCTAGAAATTCTAATTATGTTTTTTGAGTTTATTAGGTGCCAAAACATTTATATGAATTATTCTGGAATTTTTGAAAGCATCTATAATATTTTGAGCACAAAATATGGATTTCTAGGCTTTTTCCGAATTTTAAAAATGGTAAAATCTGAATTTTAACCGAATTTCCATCTCGTCCTAACCCTAGATATATATACATGTCCGGCTTCATCTCGTCGAGCCCGATCCAGAACACGAAACGGTTTCTCCAAATCCGATCCCTAGCTCCTGGCATTGCTCGCCGAAGTTCGGAGCGGTTCCAACTCCAGCGACAACTCCGGCGAGCAATTACTCTCAATCCGTGCGTCACCTGTGGAATCCGATAGTACTGCTGCGTTCTCTCGTCGAGGGCTTTGTCGCAGCACATCTGGTTCGTCGATCGGGCCAACGAATCTCCGTCAATCGATGGTTTTTTCCTCGGCTCCGGTGAGGGTTCATTTTTCGGTGAGCCTTCTCCATTGTTTGTGTTCTTCATTTTATTCAATTCGATGTCCAGCCGGCTCCCCGACGGTGCAGCCCCCCCGACTCATGCGCGCGTAGCCCCGCGCTCGGCGCCCGCCCAGCCAGCGCTTGGCTGCGGCAACGCCAGCCGCCGGTGCGCGCCTTGCTGCAGGACCGAGCACTTGTGGCTCGAGCAGCAGACCCATGGGGCCTCTCTCCCCATACGGTGGTGCAGATGCTGCACTTGTGCGCAGCGCTGGCCTGGCTGCGGCCAGCCTGCCACCAGCCTGGCCGAGGCCCCTCCCCTCCGCGCGTCCACCTCCCCTGGTCGGCCCCTGTTCATGGAGTTCCTGCGTGAGGTAGAGAGGAGAGAGAAAGAAGATGATGGCAATTTTGTAAATTAGTACGCACGAATTATAGTATTAAAACATTCATAACTTTTGTGTTTCAAACCTGATTTGATCCATTCAAGTTGCGTTAGATTCGTATTAAAATTATATTAATTTTAAAATATTTATCTCCACTGTTGCACATTTTATTTAATTTATTTAAACGTTTGTTTAACCAATGGCTACTGGAACGGCAATTCAATTTTAAAATCTAATTTAGGAATTCGATTTGCGCATTTATAATTAGTCATCAATATGATTAGCCTTAACTAAAATGTTTCTCATTAATAATTGTTTAATTTAATCACGTTGTTTATTTATTAGTTTCGCATGTCGGTCCGCGCGTATCGGACGCGTGCCGCGGTGCTGTTTCGCGCGCGTCGTCGCGTGTCGTTCGCGAGTGTCGCGCGTGTTGTTTGCACACGTTGTCATGCGCCGTTCACATGTGTAGCGCGCCTTGCAACGTGCCGTTCGCGCGTATCGCGCGTTGTCCACGCTCTAAGTCGTTTGTGTCCGCGCGTCGCGCACATCGTTTTTGCACGTCGCGCGTCGTTAATTCGTCTCGCTTAGAATCACTCATATTAATTAAGTTACTTGCTTAATTGTCAACTATTAAAATAGTAAGTTAGTCAAAACTAAGTAGTAGCATTAATTTACATATGATTAATATCAATTAATATAAGTATGTCGAATTGGATGTTCTAATTAATACTTGTTTAGCGTAAACGTGCTAACCCCTCGACCATAGCTTCGTCTATCGTGGTTCTTTTCCTCACGTAACCGTAGAGGCGCTCTCTATTTTATATTGCTCGCTTTTATAACATTTTATCTTGTATGGTGTAATGTTTTTATACATATCTATATATTTGTTTGCTTGTGCCTATTCGTCTTCGCTTCGCGTCGTGAATAGATTGCGATATATTCCTGAGCTTCGAGGAATCGACGATCAAGATTTGGTGAACCACTGGTCCCGAGATCAAGCTCTTTGAGTTATACAAGGCTGAAGATCCTGAGCAGCTATTTGGTGAAGGCAAGTGTCCTCTGACCCATTATGTCCCATTTACTTTATAATTCACTATCCCGCATATTATGAACAACCTAAGGATTAACTAGCTTTCTATTTATCTTGTCCTTGATTACCTTTTGGGTTAGTATGGTTAGCTTCATGCTATTGCTTTACTTTAATCAATGAACATGATGAGATACAATGATGATACTATGATTTTATTCTAGATATGATGATAAACTTGTGATTTTTAGGGGACTCAAGCGGTTTCTCGAGTGCCTCTCCGTAAGGACCTATTCGTGGGATGACCACCTAGGAAAACAGTGCAACCATGAGGGTGGTATGAGACGCCCTTAGCTAATTAATTAGAGGAACTGAGGTGTAGTTCGCTTCGCCATCGTGCCGTCAATGGGGCTCGGTGTATGCGGCTCGCTTTGCCGAGGCTGGATTGCCCCTTGGAGAGGAGTGCGGTACATTTAGGAAACCTAACAGGCAACTATAGCCTCAGGGAATCTTTGTAAAGGCTTCATAGTGAATCCCTGGCCATTCACCTCGGGAGTGAACAAGGGTCTTGCAAGCCCGGGCTAGAGAGGGAATCACGGCTTGTGGGTAAAGTGCGCAATCTCTGCAGAGTGTTATGAAACTGATATATCAGTCATGCTTGCGGCTATGAGCGGCCAAGGGAGCTCCATTGATTAGAGATACATTGATCAGAGATGATTTGTTTACAGATGATGATGAGGATAATGCTGGTTTCTATGGTGATTATGATTATGATTATGGTTTCTGGTATTCTTTCCGTTTGAAAAGAGTACTTTTGGGTTAACAACTTGGGTTAATGTTAAAACCTGGCTCTCTACTAGTAATAATTACCTGACAAACTAAAAGCAAATGCTTGACCCTAACCCCACATAAAGCTAGTCCACTTCAGCCAAACGAGACATTTTCTGAGTACGTTGATGTGTACTCACCCTTGCTTTCATAAAACACTAGGTTGCCTTTGGTGCAATCTATGCTTAGGTAAAGAAGGCATCGAGGTGGATCTACAGGAGTTCCAGGACGTCAACGAGTTCGAGGATTAGGCTAGAGACCTACCCCAGTCAACTGCCTGTGGTGGGTTAATTTACGTTGGCTACGTTTCGATTTTGTGTACTTTGATTTATATTATGTAAATGGCTCTAGTCTGTACTATTATCACTTACTATTTATTGGTATTCGAAGCATTGTGCTATGATGAGTCATTTATGTAATCGTTGTGGACGTGTATTTCTGATCCTGACACATACATGGTTCGCATTCGGTTTACCTTCTAAAACCGGGTGTGACAAATCCACCATACCCCTTCACCATGTCCATCTTTATAAAGAGACCGTCTGGTTTCCCAAAACTAACCCGCAGTCCACTCATACACAAAGAACCTTACATGTGAGTCATGTTTTAATAGATTAGCCCCTACTTTTCTAGGGAATTGTGGTTGTCGTACATTAGGGGATAGAATCTATATAATATAAGCCAAAATTGGATTTCTAGTATGAAAATAATTCTAGAAAATTGTAAAATCCATATCTTTCTCGTTTTAACTCCGTTTTGGTCCGTTCCAGTTGTGTTACTACATAGTAACAACCCTATTTATAGCATAGCACCTACTTCTGGAACTAATATGTTTAACTCCTGCTTATTAGATTAACTTGTCTAAGTTTATAATTGAAATTAGGTCATCTATAAGTTGACTAGAATGTGAACTAGTGGCCACTTGAATTAAAAGTTGGATGGAGTTAGTACCTTTTTATCACATGCTTTATGTTAATCCACATAGAACATAATCCTCATATATAATCACATAGGTCTTCCGAAAATCATATCTTTTTCATCGTAACTTCGATTTTAGTGATTCTCGAACCTACGCTCTTGTAGCAGCGCGTAGAATATTCTTACACTCTTTGTTCTCATGTTTTGTGTACTGTTATTTTTAAGTACTTCTTGTCTATTTGTATGTGTTGCTATGAGTACCAGCGAGGTTATGAGTCACACGAAGACCAATTTGGTGAGGTACCTAGAATCTCAAGTATAAGGCAAGTTGTGCCCTTGATCACTCTTCTTTAACTAATAATGTTCCGGTTAATCACTGTGACAAGCTCCGGTTAATTTGATGGGACGTAATATGTTCCCTAGTTTTTTACCCCATACCTTGCAAACAACTTTGCTATTGCACTACCTAGTTTTGGGATTAATGCTACATCTAAATAATGATCATGTTCCAATTTTGTTGTTGGTATAATTATTGTTCATGACAAGATTATTGTGATAATTGGAACATGGAGCTTAACTTGAGATAACAGTGCTACCACAAGGGTGGAATGGGACGCCCTTGGCTAAGTAATTAGGAAAGCTAGGGAGAGATTACCTTACCCGAAAGGGGCAAGAAGGGAGGCGTCGTTGCAGAGTATAGGGAGCTCCTCGGGTCGAACTGCTGCGATGGCTTTTTGGACGAGGGATTCCTATGCTTCCTTCTTCCTGAATCGATAGCAGGTTTTCTCGAACTAGTGGAACTTTGGAAAGGCCTCGCAGTAGATCCCTAGCCATTCACCATTGAAGTGTCTAATGGTCTAGCCAACCCTGGCTAATCGAGAAACACGTCTTGTGGGTAAAGCTACACAACCTCTGTAGAGTGTAAAACTGGTATATCAGTCGTGCTCACGGTCAAGAGCGACTCAAGACTCTCGCATGATTAATTTATGGAACTAAACTTAATCTGTCATATGCATTTCATTGTGGGTGTTATTATTATTTTTGATCTTTTATTTAATTAGGTTGGTATCTACTTATACTTAGTAACTGCTAATAAATTTTGACCAACTTTAAAAGCAATGCTCAGCTTTAACCATCTCCTTTGGTAAGCTTTACACTTCACGTGAGCCCCCACTGTAACTCAGCTCATGCACATTATTCCCCATAACTTGTTGAGCGATGAACGTATGTGAGCTCACCCTTGCTGTACTCACATCCCCCAGGTCAAGGATAGGTACCACGAGATAAGGAGCATGAAGGATGTTGCAATGAGTTCATGAGAGGTCTACGTTGTTGTCTCCCAGTCAACTATGTTTGCTGGATCGTTGTAATCGTACGATGTAATTATTTAACTATTTTGTACAGAACTCCATTATATATCAAGGATATGACATTCGTTCTTGTACCATGAGTCATCATACGTGTGATACTTGATCCTAGCACACATTTGATTCGCGCCCAGGTTTTGTGGGGGACAGATATCCCCCAGGTCCACTAGAAGGCTAGAAGGTCTCGCGAAAGGCCTTGGGCCTATTGTTTCACAAGGCCAGCCCTTCGTGGGCCAGGGGAGAGTTATTGGTAGAATGGGCCGACGCAGGGAATGAGAGAACGCCTCGCGGGGTTTGAGCGTTACCCACAGCTTTGATCCGACTTTCCCGCGTAGCACCCATGGACGTCGGAACCAAATAAGGATAAGTCGGCAAGATTTTGGGAAGATAAGTTCAATCAGTTCACTATTACTTAGGGATACGTCATTATCATATGCGCATGTAGTGTCCCACGGTCGAGTATTTAAGGCCCAGGGGGTACCCCATCATTTCCAAGTCACTCATCAATCACCTACGTAGCTCATTAGTTTCCTCCATACTGGAGAATTCCTCTATAAACCGCCACATAAAGATCCATGCCAGGAAGTAGGGTGTTATGTGTCTCCAAGCGACCCGAACCTGTAGAAAAATCGGTCGTCACCTCTCGTGCATCTCGCATGAACCATTGAGTTACAGTCAACAGCACCATCCTACCCAAAAGCACCACGAGAAGTAATCCCGGGTGTGCAGTCGGGCTCCAAACACCGATAGCTAGCGCGCCAGGTAGGGGGTGTGTCATTGATCCAAGCTAACTCAATGGCTGTCACCTCCCAGTGTAAGATCGCTCTTCGCCCAGGATCCATGTTCTGCTTCGGGACCATCTCGTCCGTAGCAGATGAAGAAGGAATTCTACACCGCATAGCGGGTCCACCGGAGAAAAAGCTTTCCTCGGAAATCTCCGAGAAAGCCGGGACAAGGCAGTAGGTAGTGCAACCTCCTGCACCCTAGGCAAAAACTACCTTCTGCAAGTCAAGAGTCGAGAATTCACTCGCCCGAAAAACCTCGTTGTCCACTTCGTCCACAAAGGAGTGGACACGGATTATAAGAAAGAAAGAAGCAAGCAGGATGGAAGCCCGTCAAGTGGTCTTTCTGACACCTTTTCCCTCAAAGAAGGACGGAAGAAAATTCATCGCTGCGGCAACTCCTTTCTACATCAACGTCCTCTTCATTAGGGGGAGATTGGAGTCATCACCCATCTCCGATGACGAGCCAACCATGCCAGGGGAAGAGCCACCTCAGCGAGAAGCCCGACGACAGAGAAACAGACACCGAAATATTCGACGACATCACGAGGCTGGGGAGCGAGACCCAGCGTAGCCCGTATCCCGGGATGAAGCCTCGGAAGTCGGAGAAAGTCCTGATGAACAAGTCATCCGAGAGAGAAGGAATTCTTGCCGACGTGACCGCCGTCAAGCTCAAGACCGAGATCGAGAACAAGCAGAACAAGATGTGAGGTTACGCCGGGAGAACCCTCTCTTCGCCCGGAACCTGAACCCTGACTTTCGCCCGTGCTATGAACACGCCGAGTGAAGTCGAAGGAGTATTGGCTCGGATAGCAGACGGCCTCCCCCAGACTCCGGACGCTGAAGGATACTGGTGGCTGCTCACTCGAGCGGCTAATCATCTTCTACCTCTCGCTCATCCCCCAGGCGACTTACGACACACCATCAATAGTCGGCGAGATGCGCGGAGTTCCATCAATGCTTCGCGCGAATGACGACACAAAAACAAAATCAGGCGCCGGGAGGAATGTAATACCCAAATTTGTAAAAGCATAAGAAATGAGATTATTTTCCCTATGTGTGTTGCCTTTACTCATTGGTACATGTGAATTACCACATTTAAAAATGAATAATTAACAAGTGGCACATAAACAACTTATGCATCATGTTGGGTTTTATTTGTTTATGCATTTAAAATAATAATAATAATATATAATACTTGAGTTGAGAATTTGAAGTTAACTAAAAAGGTGCACTTTAGGAAATTGGAAATAATGTATATAAAGCAAGAGAGAAAATACTATGCAAAAACAAAATAAATTTATAAATAAATAAAACTTATCCATACTATGTTCAGAGAAATGGAACATATAAATGTGAAGACAAATTTTCCACGAGCTTTGAATTTAAAATTGGAGATGGAAAGAAGAGAAATAGGAGAAAGAAAATAGAAATGAATAAAGACAAGAAAAAGAGAAATGCTGCTGGGCCACTCCCTTGTGCTCGGCCTAGCTCCCACTCTTCTCCGTGCGCCAGCCTGGTTGGCCAGTCTCCCACGGGTGCGTGCATAAACTTAGGCACTGTCTTGTGGGGCCTAGGTGGTGGTCTCGTTGCATGCGGACTGTATGGCTGTCGTGCGAGCCCTAGTGGTCAGCTAGTTCTCCCTCAGGCTACCGACACGCGCGAGATTGTCGCTACGCGTGTCTTGGGTTGGGGTGGTTTGGCACAACAAATCCGTCGTTGCTGGCACAATAGGGTTGCGACGACGGTGGTGAATGCGGGTTGTTCCAGCAGAGGCGCCCCGCGCGGACCCCGCCTAGCCCTTATAAAGCCGGGGGGTCGCCATGGCCGCTAGACCAGAAGCTCAACCGCATCGGCAAATCCAGCTTAGGATTTGAATCTGGAACTTCGCCATATATCAAGGAGTACGAGAGTGGCAACATCGTCCGAGAACTTGGCTTATACAGATCGGAATTTGTTGCCGATGTTGGATCTCCGCCGCACATCGTGGCTAGCGCGTTAAACCGCAAAATCTCCGGTATGTTTTACCTTGTTGGTGTTCGATTTTGTTAGCACATCGTGTTGCACTGGAGAGCACTGGAGCTAGTGAATTGGGTACCTGGGCGCACAGCTTGCCAGAGGGCACCGCCGTGGGGGAATGGGCGTCGCTGCTCTATTCAATACGAGGTAGGGGACGACCTTGGAATCATCTGATTGGCTTTGGTCGGCATGGATTAGAGCCGCATAACGATTAGATCAGGGTGTTGTATGCCGTCCATCCCTTGATGTGCGTACTGGATTAGAATCCTGGTGTTTGGATCGTGTGACATCGGTAGACCATGATCGCCGACCGTCGATCCTCGATCCAAGGGCAGCCAGAGTGTACCGTTTTGATGTTAGAATGTGCCTAATTTAGGCTGCAGGATCAGATCTGGGCGGCCGAGAATTGCCCATACCCCTTTGCTGAACCCAATTTGCATATAAGCCCCTTGGCTTATTTGAAAACAACCCGCCATCCACACTAGGAACCCTCTGAGCCTTGGAAATAGGTGCACCATTGCCCCTACACTTCTCTGTATTTGAGCCCCAGTCCAGAAAACCAGATAAAATAAAATAGAAATGGATTTTTAATGTATAAATAATAGCTAGAAACTTGATTAATTCATAGAAAATTCATGTGAACTCCAAATTGGTCCATTCCAGTTCCCAAATTTTTGTAATATTATTGTCTAACCATTAGTACCACTGTTTTGGCATGAAAGACAAATTAAAATTTATCTATCACTTAATCTTGTATTAAATACGTAAAACCTTGGAAAATTCATAACTTAAAATCTATAACTCCAAATCTAATGATTCCAGTTCCTATGATCTTATTTTAATGTCTAGATTATTATTGTGTATTTTATTTACATGTTTGGTGTGATGTTAATTTTTGCTATACTATGTATGTATTGTGTGATGCGAGTAGATGAGCAAGCTACTGAGGATCCTGAGGTCCAGCTAGTAGAGACTGCTGAGCAGGAGCTCGTTGAAGGCAAGTTGTGCCCTTGATCACTTCTTTTACCCATTCATGTTCTTATTAATCATAATGATCTGCATAGGTTAATTTTGGTGGGACCCAATAGGTTACCCTAGATTTTGACTATCTTTATACCTTGTTTTCCACTGGTTTTACTACTAAATTTTTGGGTAGTAGATGCTATTGCTTTATGTGGCTTTGGGTACAAAGATATTCATCAGTCATTGTTAATCTTTTTATTATCTGTTTATTATTTCCTATTCATGATAAGATCATTATGTCAATGGGAACATGGAGAACCACCCGGGAAAACAGTGCTACCACAAGGGTTTAATGGGATGCCCTTGGCTAATTAACTAGGAAAGCTAGTGGATGAGTACCTTACCCAAAGGGGGCAAGGGCAGTAGGGGAGTGGTCAGTGTAGGGAGGTCCTTGTGTTGATTTTGCTGCGATGGCGGTCAGGCGATGGATTTATGCACTGGAGCCTCCTATAAATTGTAGCGGGTTTTCTGAAGCTAGTGGAACTTTATAAAGGCCTCGTAGTGGTACCCTGCCTCGCTTCCTAGGTAGAGGTGTATGGGGTCTGATCATCTCCATGGCAAATGGGTAACACGACTTGTGGGTAAAGATGCACAACCTCTACAGAGTGTAAAACTAGTATACTAGCCGTGCTCACAGTCATGAGCGGCTCGGACACTCACATGATTAATTTATGGAACTTAAATTCAATTTGTCATTTCATTGCGTCTAGGATTATTTTATTATTACTTTTACTTATTATTACTATGGTTTGTTATTTACTTACACTTAGTAACTGATAATAAAACTTTGACCAACTTATAAAAGCAATGCTCAGCTTCAACCTTTATCTTATTGATCAGCCTTACACATCACTTGAACTCCCACCTTTGGTGAGTTCAAGCACATTATTTCCCACAACTTGTTGAGCTATGATCGTATGTGAGCTCACTCTTGCTGTCTCACACCCCCCACCCACACACACAGGAGAAGAACAGGTGGTCGAAGAGGAGCCACCTAACACTGAGGCTTTCGACTTGATCTAGGTGCCGTCTCCGAGTCAGCTTTGTGGCGCCAGAGAACACTATTTAGTTTTCTTTATTTTATCATTTATTTTTGTAAGACTTCCGCTATATAATAAGTACATTTATGACATTTATCTCTATGCACTCTGTTATTATATGTGTTGTCTTCTCTGGCGCATATATGAGATGCACCCAGCTTTGTTCCTTAAATCCAGGTGTGACAGAAGTGGTATCAGAGCAAATGTTGACTGTAGGACGAAACCTAGATAGAAATAGACAAAACCCTTACCTACTTACCTTACTCTGATTCATTCTCTACTAATCTTATCTTGATCCTGTCTCACCTTCTACTATTCTACTCTGATCATTCTTACCTATTCTACTCTGAGACAAGATGGATTTCACACCTTGGAATCCTACATTTATGACATTCTTAAGATATAGGAGGCCTAAGACCAAATCAAAACTATTTTCTATATTTAAAAATGTTGGTTGATTGTCCTGATGATAAATGTTTGATTTGCTTCTTTGATTGATTGAAATATTATATATGGACATCTTAGCATGTACCACCATAAGGTAATGAATTAGCTTTAGTAGGTAAAACACCAATCTGCTTAGCTAATAAATCCTCCAAAGTAACATGATTCGTAACTACTGCCTTGTCTACTGTTCTATCTTACAATATGTTTCTAACTCAGATGGTCAATACCAGGAAGGGTGGTGGAATTGATCTACCTCCCAGACGACACACTCGAGGGATATTTAGACAACCCCAGCCACAACCAGCAGAGATGGATCCTCCACCACCGCCTCCACCAGGCGGAGTTGACCCAATGGTTGCAACTCAGATGAGGATGATGCAACAGATGGCGGACACTATGGCAGATATGCATGCGTAGATGCAGCAAGAATGCCAGGAGATGCGCCAGGAAAGAGAGGAGATATGCCGGGAGCTACGCCAGGAACGAGAAGAGATACGCCAGGAGAGAAGGGCGCAGCAGCAGCAGCAACAGCAACAACAACAAGCACCACTACCTCCACCACCACCAGTTCCACCTCGTGATAAACACTAGGAGTTTATGAGCCATAAGCCACCGACCTTCACCAGTTTGCCAGACCCACTAGATGCAGATGATTGGTTGAAGTCAATTGAGAAGATGCTCAACATCGCCCAATGTTCTGACCGGGAGAAAGTTCTTTATGCTTCTGGCTGTCTGACAGGTCCTACTGCTGATTGGTGGGATTCATATACTGCTGCCCACGATGCTGCTGATACTTTTACTTGGGCAGAATTCAGTACACAGTTCAGAAACTACCACATTCCTGCTGGATTGATGAAGATTAAGAAGTAGTTTCTGTCATTGAAGCAAGGCAACATGTCTGTCTGTGAGTACCACGATAAGTTCATTCAGCTCTCCAGATATGCTCCGGATGAAGTTGCTGAGGATGAGAGGAAGCAGAAACACTTTATTGAAGGACTTAATGGACCCCTACAGTATGCACTAGTTGCACACACATTTCCATCATTTCAGAGGCTGCTGGATAAGGCTCTTGCTATTGAACACAAGCGTGTTCAACTGGGAGACTTAAAGAGGAAGGCCATTTCACAGGGACAGGGTAGCAGCAGTGTTCATCCCCGTTATGTTTGCCACAGGGTACATCTACTCGTCCAGGAGGAGGACCACGCCTAGCTCAGTACGCTCAACAGGGATCTCCACGGACACCTCCCACTCGTCAGGCTGCCCCCACTGGCACCCCGACGAGGCCTACAGGATAGAAGACCGTCCCTACATGCTTCAAGTGCAGTTAGATTGGGCACTATGCTAATGCTTGTCCGGTGGGGAACTCTAGTACACCAGCTAAGAACTAGCAACAGACTCCTGGCAAGGGGTACTCTATTGCCAGGGTTAATCAAGTCAGCGTTGATGCTACTCCTGATGGTGCTGACATCGTACTTGGTATGTTTTACATTAATGCCATTCTTGCAACCATATTATTTGATTCTGGTGCTACACATTCATTCATGTCTGCTCGATATGCCAACACAAATGAGGTACCACTGCTAAATATGAGAAAACCAATGATAGTAATCACACCTAAAGGGCCTATTGAGGCAAATCCAATGACACGTAGATTGACATTAACAATTATAGGAAGAGAATTTGGAGCTACTACTATAATATTAGAGGCAAGCAATATAGATCTAATCCTTGGTATGTCATGGTTAAGAAAGGCAAAGGCCATTATAGCGTGTGGTAGGGGTACTGTAGAACTCACCAGCCCTAAAGGAGAAAGATTTCAAGTTCAAATTGCAGTAACCACCTCTTCCAAATGGGCGATGTTCTTTATAGCTGAGGAGTTTGTTGGTGACAACATCCGTGTAGTTAGAGATTTTCCAGATGTCTTTCCAGAGGAGTTGCTAGGGATGCCACAAGATATGGAAGTTGAGTTTGTCATTGATCTCTTACCTGGAACTGTTCCTATTTCTAAACGACCATATAGGATGTTCGTAGAAGAATTAAAAGAACTTAAGAAGTAGTTAATGGAGTTACAAGAGGCTGGGTACATTCGTCCGAGTTCCTCACCCTGGGAAGCGTCGATTCTATTTGTACAGAAGAAGGATGGTTCGCAACGGATGTGTGTGGACTATAGATCACTTAATGATGTTACTGTGAATAACAAGTATCTGTTACCCCGCATTGAGGATTTGCTTGATCATATGAGAGGTGCCAGGGTGTTCTCTAAGATTGACCTTCGATCGGGTTACCATCAAATGAAGATTAGACCATCGGATTTCCCCAAGACGGCTTTCTCGACCCAATATGGATTATATGAGTTTACTATTATGTCATTTGGATTGACTAATGCACCAGCTTATTTTATGAATTTGATGAGTAAGGTGTTTATGGAGTATTTGGACAGATTCGTCGTGGTGTTCATCGACGATTAAGAGTGATAGTGATCATGAGGAACATCTGAGATTGGTGCTACAGAAGCTATGAGATAATCAACTCTACGCCAAGTTTAGCAAATGCGAGTTTTGGATTGACAAGGTGCCATTTCTTGGACATATCATTTCTAATGGAGGAATTTCAGTGGATCCTGCTAAAGTCAAGGAGATAATGGCGTGGAGCATACCCACTACAGTTACGGAGATCTGGAGTTTCTTGGGACTTGCAACATATTATCAGAGATTTATTGAAGGATTCTCTAAGATTGCTAAGCCTATGACATTGCTTCTAGAGAAGGGAAGAGAATTTAAGTGGGATGAGAAGTGCCAAGAAAGCTTTGATCAATTAAAGGAAAGATTGATGTCACCACCAGTGTTGGTTATGCCAGATCTATAGAAGGGATTTGACATTTATTGTGATGCATGTGGCCAAGGCTTGGGATGTGTGCTCATGCAAGAAGGACATGTGATTGCCTACATGTCTCGTCAGTTGCAGAAGCATGAATTGAACTACCCCACTCATGACTTAGAACTGGCAGCCATTGTGCATGCACTTAAGATTTGGAGACACTATATTATGGGAACTAAGTGCCAAGTATACATGGATCATAAGAGTTTGAAGTACATATTCACTCAGAAGGATCTCAACCTTAGGCAACACCGTTGGTTGGAGCTCATTAAGGATTATGATTTGGAGATTCACTATCACCCAAGCAAGGTGAATTTGGTTGCAGATGCCTTGAGTCGGAAGGAGCATGTTCATTCCGCTATTGTTGCCCAGCTACCCGATGAGATTGTTGAGGATTTCAGGAGACTCAACCTGGGAATAATTGCTCATACTGAAGGAGTCACCATTGAATTGGAACCTACCTTGGAGCAAGAGAATCGTAAGGGTCAGGTTGGTGATGCTAAAATTCAAGATATTAAGGATCTGATTACGGAAGGTAGAGGTCCGGAATTCACGGAGGATGACCAAGGCACTATATGGTTCAAGGATCGGATATGTGTTCCGGAGATTGATAGCCTTCGTGAGACTATATTGAAAGAAGCCCATGATTCTGATTACTCTATCCACCCTAGTAGCACTAAGATGTATCAGGATTTGAAGCAGAAATACTAGTGGTATGGATTGAAGAGAGATGTGGCTGCTCATGTGGCTAAGTGTGATGTGCGTCAAAGAGTCAAGGCCGAACATCAAAGACCAGCTGGACTATTGCACCCGCTTAAGATTCCCGAGTGGAAATGGGAAGAAATTGGTATGGATTTCATTATTGGACTACCCCGCACCCCTGCTGGGTATGACTCTAATTGGGTGATTATGGACAGATTGACAAAAGTGGCTCATTTCATACCTGTGAGGACTAATTACATGGGAGCCAAGCTAGCAGAATTGTATATGACTCAGATAGTTTGTCTACATGGGGTGCCTAAGAAGATCGTGTCTGACCGAGGATCATAGTTAACTTCTCGGTTTTGGAAGAAGTTGCATGAGAGCTTAGATACACAATTGAATTTTAGTTCAGCCTACCACCCATAGACTGATGGGCAAACCGAGAGGACTAACCAAGTGCTCGAGGATATGTTAAGAGCTTGTGCTCTTAAACATGGTGGAAGTTGGGATAAGAGCTTACCATATGCGGAGTTCTCTTATAATAATAGTTACCAGGCCAGTCTAAAGATGTCACCGTTTGAGGCTCTATATGGTAGAAAGTGCAGGACTCCTCTATATTGGGATCAGACTGGAGAAAGACAGTTCTTTGGGCCTGAACTTATACAAGAGGCAGAAGAACAAGTTCGAATGATAAGAGAGAATTTGAGAATTGCACAAACAAGACAGAAGAGCTATGCTGATACCCGGAGAAGACTACTAGAGTTTAAGGAGGGTGATCATGTGTATCTGAAGGTGTCACCAATCCAGGGTATGAGGAGATTTAAAGTTAAAGGAAAGTTATCCCCTTGCTTCATTGGACCTTTCTTGATCTTAAAGCGAGTAGGTGAAGTTGCATATCAACTAGAACTGCCCGATCATCTGGCTGATGTACATGATGTATTCCATATATCCCAACTAAAGAAATGCCTCTGGGTACCTGAGGAGCAGCTACCAATGGAGGACCTTAGTGTTCAAGATGATCTGACTTATGCTGAATACCATATCAAAATTCTTGATACTTTGACTCGAGTTACAAGAAATAAGGTGATAAAGATGTGCAAAGTACAATGGAGTCACCACGGAGAAGATGAAGCTACTTGGGAGAGAGAAGAAGAGCTTCGCATAGATTTTCCCCATCTTTTCCGTAGCCCTTCTTAAATCTCGAGGACGAGATTCTTTGTAAGGGGGTAGGATTTGTAATACCCATTTGTAAAAGCATAAGAAGTGAGATTATTTTCCCTATGTGTGTTGCCTTTACTCATTAGTACATGTGAATAACCACATTTAAAAATGAATAATTAACAAGTGGCACATAAACAACTTATGCATCATGTTGGGTCTTATTTGTTTGTGCATTTAAAATAATAATAATAATATATAATACTTGAGTTGAGAATTTGAAGTTAACTAAAAAGGTGCACTTTAGGAAATTGGAAATAATGTATATAAAGCAAGAGAGAAAATACTATGCAAAAACAAAATAAATTTATAAATAAATAAAACTTATCCATACTATGTTCAGAGAAATGGAACATATAAATGTGAAGAAAAATTTTCAATGAGCTTTGAATTTAAAATTGGAGATGGAAAGAAGAGAAATAGGAGAAAGAAAATAGAAAAGAATAAAGACAAGAAAAAGAGAAATGCTGCTGGGCCACTCCCTTGTGCTCGGCCCAGCTCCCACTCTTCTCCGTGCGCCAGCCCGGTTGGCCAGTGTCCCACGGGTGCGCGCATACCCTTAGGCGCTGTCTTGTGGGGCCTAGGTGGCGGTCTCGTTGCATGCGGACCGTCTGGCTGTCTCACGGGCCCTAGTGGTCAGCTAGTTCTCCCTCAGGCTACCAGCGCGCATGAGATTGCTGCTACGCGTATCTCGGGTTGGGGTGGTTTGGCGCTACAAATCCGCCGTTGCTGGCACAATAGGGTTGCGATGACGGCGGTGAATGCGGGTTGTTCCAGCAGAGGCGCCCCACACGGAACCCGCCTAGCCCTTATAAAGCTGGGGGGTCGCCATGGCCGCCACACCAGAAGCTCAACCGCGTCGGCAAATCCAGCTTGGGATTTGGATCTGGAGCTTCGCCATATATCAAGGAGTACGAGAGTGGCAACATCGTCCGAGAACTTGGCTTATACGGATCGGATTTTGTCACCGGTGTTGGATCTCCACCGCACGTCGTGGCTAGTGCGTTAAACCGCAAAATCTCCGGTATGTTTTACCTCGTCGGTGTTCGATTTCGTTAGCACATCGTGTTGCACTGGGGAGCACTAGAGCTGGTGAATCGGGTACCTGGGCACGCGGCTTGCCGGAGGGCGCCACTATGGGGGAATGGGCGTCGCTGCTCTATTCAGTGTGAGGTAGGGGACGACCTTGTAATCGTCTGACTGGCTTTGGTCGGCGTGGATTAGAGCCGCATAACGATTAGATCAGGGTGTTGTATGCCGTCCATCCCTTGATGTGCGTACTAGATTAGAATCCTGGTGTTTGGATCGTGTGGCATCAGTAGACCATGATCGCCGACCGTCGATCCTCGATCCAAGGGCGGCTAGAGTGTACCGTTTTGATGTTAGAATGTGCCTAATTTGGGCCACAGGATCAGATCTGGGTGGCCGAGAATTGCCCATACCCCTTTGCTGAACCCAATTTGCATATAAGCCCCTTGGCTTACTTGAAAACAACCCGCCGTCCACGCCAGGAACCCTCTGAGCCTTGGAAATAGTTGCACCATTGCTCCTGCGCTTCTCAGTATTTGAGCCCCAGTCCGGAAAACTCGAAAACCAGATAAAATAAAATAGAAATGGATTTTTAATGTATAAATAATAGCTAGAAACTTGATTAATTCATAGAAAATTCATGTGAACTCCAAATTGGTCCATTCTAGTTCCCAAATTTTTGTAATATTATTGTCTAACCATTAGTACCTCTATTTTGGCATGAAAGACACATTAAAATTTATCTATTACTTAATCTTGTATTGAATACGTAAAACATTGGAAAATTCATAACTTAAAATCTATAACTCCAAATTTAATGATTCCAGTTCCTATGATCTTATTTTAATGTCTAGATTGTTGTTGTGTATTTTATTTACATGTTTGGGTTGATGTTAATTTTTGCTATACTATGTATGTATTGTGTGATGCGAGTAAACGAGAAAGCTACTGAGGATCCTGAGGTTCAGCTGGTAGAGACTGCTGAGCAGGAGCTCGTTGAAGGCAAGTTGTGCCCTGGATCACTTCTTTTACTCATTCATGTTCTTATTAATCATAATGATTTGCATAGGTTAATTTTGATGGGACCCAATAGGTTACCCTTGATTTTGACTATCTTTATACCTTGTTTCACCACTGGTTTTACTACTAAATTTTTGGGTAGTACATGCTATTGCTTTATGTGGCTTTGGGTATAGAGATATTCATCACTAATTGTTAAACTTTTTATTATCTGTTTATTATTTCCTATTCATGATAAGATCATTATTTTAATGGGAACATGGAGAACCACCCGGGAAAACAGTGCTACCACAAGGGTTTAATGGGACGCCCTTGGCTGATTAACTAGGAAAGCTAGTGGATGACTACCTTACCCGAAAGGGGTAAGGGCAGTAGGGGAGTGGTCAGTGTAGGGAGGTCCTTGGGTTGATTTTGCTGCGATGGCGGTCAGGCGAGGGATTCTTGCACTGGAGCTTCCTATAAACTGTAGCGGGTTTTCTGAAGCTAGTGGAACTTTGTAAAGGCCTCATAGTGGTACCCTCCCTTGCTTCCTAGGTAGACGTGTATGGGGTCTGATCAACTCTGTGGAAAATGGGTAACATGACTTGTGGGTAAAGATGCGCAACCCCTATAGAGGGTAAAACTGGTATACTAGCCGTGCTCACTGTCATGAGCGGCTTGGACACTCACATGATTAATTTATGGAACTTAAATTCAATTTGTCATTTCATTGCATTTGGGATTATTTTATTATTACTTCTTATTATTACTATGGTTTGGTATTTACTTACACTTAGTAACTGATAATAAAATTTTGACCAACTTATAAAAGCAATGCTCAGCTTCAACCTTTATCTTATTGATCAGCCTTACACATCACTTGAACTCCCACCTTTGGTGAGTTCAAGCACATTATTCCCCACAACTTGTTGAGCTATGATCGTATGTGAGCTCACTCTTGCTATCTCACACCCCCCACAGGAGAAGAACAGGTGGTCGAAGAGGAGCCGCATAACACTGAGGCTTTCGACTTGATCTAGGTGTCGTCTTGTGGTGGAACCGCTCGAATTATTCCAACTTAAGTGCCTAAGTCCTGCCTTAGAGGCTAGACCACACTTAAATAGGAATAACACGTCAGTCCCTCGGATCTAGTCCGACAAGGCCACTAACAGGATCAAGTACCACGTACTCACTCGATGGTGAGGCACAGAGCAAATACAATAAAGCATAAAACCATACATTAAGGAGTATCAAATTTATTACATCATCATCGGAGTTTTAGGAAAAGTAGCGATCATTGTTCGGGATGCAGCGGAATAAAACTAATGATAAATAAGTGGAGGGATGGGGAAGCCTGTCCCATCACTCCTCATGCTCCTCCTCGGCCGAGGTAGGGTCCCACTCGACTGTCCAACCCGGTGGCAAGGTGGACGGCCAAGTCACTCGAGCAACCATGTCCTCCAGAGAACCTGTAAAGAATTATGCCACAAGCAAGGCTGAGTATACTAATACTCAGCTAGACTTACCCGGTTTGAGGAGTCTACTCCTCTACCTCTAGACATGCAGCTGTTTGGCTGAGGGGTTTGGTTGCCAAAAGCACTAGCTGAGTCTAAAAATCAAGTTTTAGCTTTTTCAAGTTTTAGTGTGACTCTCTTAAGACTAAAGGTGTACTATCTACTCATTCATGGTATCAAGCAAATTAGCAATCAACATCTTTTGCCAAATCATCACTTTTTCACTTGTTACTCAATGCAGTACAATGGATCAAGCAGTCTCATTAGCTGCGAGAAGCAGACGATTCGAATCGAGTTTTTATCCTTGCAAGGTAAACCTAAACATACGATGTGGCGAGGCACTCCGTCCCCACACACATCAACCGTCCCCATCGATTCCCCGTCAGCAGAGAGGGGCTCACCGCCTTGGCGTACAATGCCTCACTGACCCCGACTGTCGTTGTGCAGTGACCGCACTTGTACCCACCATAACCGGAATGGGAGACCACGTCTCAGGTCGCGTGAGGAGGGCAATCTGCTGCCAGGTTCAATCAGGTACTAGGCTTACCGATTTACCATATTTCTCGGCATATGTTTAGTATGTTCAAACACTTGACACAGGTATCCGCACGTTAATCCTTATTCCAATTTCATCTCGTAGACCACGCATCCCCATGGATCCGTGTCCACAGACCATCATCATTCTGATATAAAAATGGATACATTCAATTCCTGACCTCGCTCGAGTGCTAGAAAAATCACTCGACGTCTACCGAGATCCCTAATTAGCAAAGCAGCTACTCGACCTAGCATACTAGTATCCATCTCAAAAGGTATCCTGAGTCATGCAACTAAGGTTCCAAACAACTCCTACACTTAAGTGCACAGTACAAGCCTACAAACATTAAGTGCAGTAAAATAGCATATAGAATAGGTTATGCATAAAACCGGGGCTTGCCTTCCGAAGCTGGGACAGGTAGATCCTCGATGACAGGTCCTGGTGCTGGATCCTGGGCTACCTCCTGAGCAAGTCCTTGCTCCGGCACGAGGATGTACTCTTCGTCCGCGAGGTTGCAATCTATCGAATGCAATGAATAAGATATATGTATGCTATGGTATGCAGAGTTTAGTTACTATTATGCATAGCGAAGAGAAAGCTAAGTTAGTTGATAACTTAGGGTTTCCTCGTTATAAGAAACTCTCACTGGTTCATGCTTAGAAATTTAGGTTTGAGGTTTTGCTTAGAGGCAAACATAGTGGATTAAGACTTGGATTGCCCTTTAAAGGTTCTATTAGGTATTCAAGGGTTTTGCTGATTTGGTCAAGGTAACATTAATGTCCACTACTAATTTCCTTTTTATTGTCTTTTTATGCTCTTAAGGTGGGTTTAAACTACAACATTGATTTCAAAATTTATAAAACTTCTGTAAAAATTATAGTGGGTTAATATTGGTCACTGTAGTTTGTCCTATAAAATTTAGGTCAAAAATAAATAGAACCTTCTCTGGACAAAAATAACAAAAGTTGGGGCAGAGGGGTTACTTTGCACTACAACCCTCATCTAGGTGTGGGTTCTGTACTAAGGGTTATTTTTGCTGGTATCTATGGGTAATAACATGCTTTTGTGCCAAAAATCACAGAGGGTTACTAAGTGGTTATTTAGTTATGATTTTCTAAAGTTTAATGCCAAAAAGACACTTATAACTAACTTGCTATTTGAAAAATATCAAACAACAGAACTTGTATTTTTCCTAGGTTCCTCTTAGCACAAGAATAGTTATTCCAAAGGTATGGGTGTTTTCTCCTTAGGATTATTTTCTGATGATTTTTCAAAGTTTTCCCTGTTTTTCATGAATAAATGTGAGTGCAATATCTTTTCACTGGACTATGGTTCAACAAATTTGTCTTGTGTACTATATCATTCAGGTATGCTAGGAAAAATATGGTTGCCCCTTGGTTTCAATTTTTAATTCCTTTTCTAAATTTTCCTATGTTTGAGCATAAACAAGCTTTAGTGGAGAAACCCTTCCTAACCTTATATACTGGGGTGTTCATAAATTTTAAACAGTGTAACTACTAGGTTAGTGTCTCCATTATTTTTCTTAACCCTAGTCTCACCATATTTCTATTTTTCCTTCTAATATTAAGTTTTGGGCAGTTTTCTTCTTTAATTCAAAACTCTATAAAATAATACAGGAACTATGGGGTTCATTAATTTTGTCTGATAATTTATATTTCACAAAGTCTAGCAAAATTGGTTTGACAAATTTTGGAAGATTATTCTCCAAGTTATGCATTTACTTAGTTCTCTGTAATATTTAAAAGAAGAATAAATTCGAAATGGAAAATAAAAACAGGTTTGCGCTGAACCCCCTAGATTTTCTCTTCCTTTACTCTCACGAAATAGTCCTCGGTCTACTATTTGCATGTGTCACTGACGTTGCACAAAACCCCCTGGTCTTAACCGAATCCAACCCGCGCTCCCTAGCTGGCTTAAACAGTACCCGCGGCAAAAATTACGGCGGTGAGGCTCACCGGCAGCAGAAGAGCTCCGGCGGGGTGGTCAGTGACGTCGGGGAGGTCACGGCGGTCACGTTGGTGTGCGAGTCGGCGTCTAGGGTGGTCGGAACTGCCCTGGCCATGAGCGCGGGCGGCGGAGGTCGTCGGTGGCTCCTGCTCCAGCCAAACCATGGCGGTAGGGTTCAATTAAAGCGCCAGAGGAGCTTCACGGGGTGATGTAGAGGCCATGCGTGCAACGAATTGAGAAATGGTGCAGAGGTTTACCCGGTCCACGTGCTCCGGCGGGGTTCCGAACTCCGGCGAGCACGATTGTGCTATTCCGATGGCGCGGGTCCTCGGTTCAAGCTTGGGCAAGCTTCACAACCTCCACGGGGAGCTACCTGAGGGCTTGGATCGAGCGAAGGAGGGCAGGAAAGGGGTTGGCCATGGTGGTTGCCCTCAGGCGGCTCTGGTGGGTCGCGGGGAGGTCGCCGGAGCTATGTGCGAGCTCGGGGGAGTTAGGCTTGGTACAGAGGAGGCAACGGGGAAGGTAGCCGGGCACTGGGGTGGGCTTTATAGCCGTGGCGCGGGCGTGGTCACGGGGCGGCCGCAGGCACGCGGGGTTCATGTGCGGGCGTGCTTTGAGCGCGCCCCGAGTGTCTGCCCACGTCGAACACGTGTGGGTTTGCTTCTGCCGAGGTTCAACGACCGATTTGGTCGACTTAGCATGCAGATCTTAGCAAAACCCCCATGTACGGTCTCTTCCCTGCACCAAATCCTACCTTTTTTATGTGAGTTCCAAGCAAAGATACGGTCTGGTTAGAGAGATATGGGGGTGAGAAGTCGGCTCTATCATAGCTATCCATACCGAGACTAAAGCCATGCCAAGTCGTGTCAAATGGCTTAGGGTTGGGTTCAAACTTTTCTAGGGTATTCTAGGGGTCTTTGGGCGCCATTTTGTCAATTGGGCCATAAGGTTTTGAGTTTGGGAACAAGGTGAACATGTGTGATCTTTGAAAGAGGGTCGGTTTTGAACTTGGGAAAAACCTGATTTTTATTTTATGTCTTTCTCTTGGGTGACCTTTTTGGGGATTTTCTGAATCCTTTTTGGGGTCACACTCTTTCTATGTTTTGTATGGTATTAAGTGTACTACAACTTTTGTAATTGGTCCATGTCATGACAATGTGATTTACATAGGCTTTTTGCCATAACCCCCTCTAGGGCTCCATTTGCCTATAAGGGATTTGAATTAGGGTTTGGGTCATTCCCTTCTCTTTTGTGCATGATAAGGCCAAGGTATGACTTCTATGATGGTTTACACCTACTTAGGATCTTGATCCCCATGTTTGGTGTCCTTTGCTCAAACTAAACCACATGTGATGATGGGTTTACTAATGTAGTCTTGAGTGAAAACCCTAAGTAACACCTGGGGTGTTACACGTCTCCCAGTCAGCTTTGTGGCGCCAGGGAATAATATTTAGTTCACTTTATTTTATCATTTATTTTTGTAAGACTTCCGCTATGTAATAAGTACATTATGACTTTTATGACATTTATCTCTATGCACTCTGTTATTATATGTGTTGTCTTCTCTGGCGCATATATGAGATGCACCCGGCTTTGTTCCTTAAATCCGGGTGTGACAAGGAATATGATCGAGACCACGGTGTCCCAGCCCGAAGTCGCACCACCCGAGTGGAATCGGCAGCATCTTTGACTAGTGGCCCGACCCGGGGACGATTGAGACGGAACATCAGCGACTCTCCTCCTCGGGACTGGCGCCATGAACGTCGACAGGAGGACACATGTGGAGTATCCGCACTTACTCCATGTCTCAGGGCCATTCAGTGGCCCTCAAACTTCAAGGTCTCCAACGTCGACAAGTACGAGCCTATGCAGGACCCGGGAGGTTGGTTGGCCGTCTATACGACTACCGCCCGGGCCGCTGGGGCAACTGAAGACGTGATGACTGCGTACTTGCCCATCGTTCTCAAACAGGATGCATTACAGTGGCTGCGACACCTTCCACGACATTGTATCGACGACTGGAGCGACTTCAGTCGACACTTCATCACCAACTTTCAATCCCTCTTCGACAAACCGGTGCAGCCATGGGACCTCAAATCCATCAGGCGCTGGGGCGATGAACCACTTCGATCGTACCTCAAGAGATTCCAGACCATGAGAAATCGTATCCCCGAAGTCACTGAGGCAGCGGTGATTGAAGACTTCTACCGAGGATCTAATGACTCGGCCTTCGTCCGAGCCATACTACAGAAGGCGCCGATCACCTCCGAGTAGCTATTTCAAGAGGCGGACCTCTACAACACCGCTGACGAGCGGGCTCAGGACCTCATCGGAGGAACAAAACCTGCGCCACCCGCACCACGATGCGACATGAACCAGCAGCCCGACAAGAGTTGGGAGAAGAGGCCACGTGAAGAGGTCCATGCCGCCGGACCACCCGTCTCTCGTGCCCGAGGGGCGCCACGCGGAGGCAAGCGAACGCTAGACGACATCCTCGACGCCCAGTGTCCGTACCACAAGGATATGCGCCACACCCTGTGGAACTGCAGAGACTTCAAGCATTCCGTTAGAAATTGTGGCAGAACCTCCCAAGTTATTAGGCCCACATGCATCTGTCCTCGTCTCAAAGACCTCAGACGGCTATGCATGTGCACTAGATAACTTAACAGGATCTGTCCGAGTGCCCCAAGGACCTCGGATAAACCACTTACAACCAGGACCGCAGGATTAAGTAACACAAATCACGCACCAACAATTTGTGGCGGAAATCTTATTACCAAATTTTACAAGTTACAAAAATTTTACTTTATGTTTATCGGACTGATTACAATAATGATTCAAAGAAATAAACTTTGAAGTGTTATAAATTATTTGTATTTTTGAAATATATGCTAGCTCAAGTGACCATCCTCAATAAGAAGTATAGAAGAGTTACATAGACTTATAAGAAGGCTGAGCCCACGAGCACTTAACACCATCAACAGCAGCACAAAGTTAAAACCTGAAAAACAACAGGGAATAAAACCCTGAGTATGGAATTACTCAGCAAGACTTACCTGACTTAAGAAAAGACTCTCAAGGGTATGCTGGTTTTAAAAGGATTCAAGGAACAGATTATCAAGAATCAAGGACTCTGTTTGCAGAAAAGCTTACTATGAGTGGATCCTTAAAAATCCAGTTTTACTTATCATGTTAAGTAAATTTACCTGCATCTAGAGTTCTTTCTACCCTAGTTCAATCACTTGGCCTAAACTAGCCGTCTTTTATCATCCCATCAGTTCACTGGATTGCTACGTGTAAGTCTGTGACCAAGTCTTCATGTCCGAGAAGTAACGGCGATCCAAATCGATTAATACCCAGCTGGGGATCTCCAATCACACGACATATGTAGCACTTCACCCTTGCATATGTCAACTCACCACCGGGGTTCTTAAGACCAGATTAGGTTCACGCCAATCGAGAGCATAGATACACCACCGTCCAGCCTCTTGCCACGGAGGGTACACGCTACTCTCGCCATCTCTCCACTCCCATTGTGTGTTATCTTATTCTGGTATTAGTCTGCCCGAGGCAAAGCTTACCCATGATGAGGCATGTGACCAGTTAAAGGGCCTCGGTCAGCAGGCCCACATTGACATAGTCCTTAATCGACTAAGACGAAGACACTACACTAAGACTCCCTTCGCGTGCAAGTCAACCGCCTGGTCTCATCTTTATTATTTAAACCTGAAGTTTGGTACCTGGCAGAGGTACATCTTTTCCGATGTTGAACCCATCACGGCCATGATGGATCCACCATCAAGTTTTATTTTTGAAAACATCCCATCCAATTTGTAGCATCACTTTTGTTTTAAAACAAAACATTTTGTTTTTCTAAAGCAAGGCTAAGCATCATAAAATCATTTTCATAAAAGGGTGTCAAGGAAGTGTAATCAATTTTCCAAGGAAGGAAATGCATCAACGATTTAGCACACAACTCCTATCACCTAATGCATCAAACAAGGTGATAAAGATTTTAAAACACAAGGAGGTGGCGAATGCACCTGGGCTTGCCTGGATAACACTAGGTTAGTGTTGTTAGACGTCGTCCACTTGGCGATCATCTTGTGTTCTGATACATTCGCCAAATTATCCATCTTCAGTTCTGTCCTTCAGCACCATCTTGTGGTCGACTCAATTCTGGTGCTTCGCATCACGTGGTTAATTCATGTACCTGAATGAAATGCATTATGCATATGAATGCATATAGACAGGAATAGTACAAGATTAAATATTACTATGCGATAGCGAATTAAACACCTAGTGACGAAACGTCGTACCATTTTATAGAGAAACACTAGTTATCGACATACGACTAAGCGTAATAATTACGCTTCTCTAGATTAACTGAATCTAACACAAACATCATGAAACAACAAACTATACACATTTACTACGATTAGCCTACCACAACTTATCAGCTAATTAATTAAATTCTAAACTTATCCCTCGCTTTATAAATTATACCTCATCACTCACAAAGAACTATTTTAATTTTATTTTACACCTCACAAATTTTACAGAACAACAATTAATCAAACATTTCCGGTTTGACCACCAAAATATCCTACAAAATCAACGACGATAGCCTTATCGAATAATCGTTTGGATTACTAAATCAATTCTTCACGCTATTAATTCTCCTCACTCTTCAGCATAGAGCCAATTTAAACCTATTCAACATATGCATCTACCACATACTACTTGCGATGCATTTTAATAATCATTTAATATAACCACGACCGTATTTATTAGCTATATGAGCGAGACACTAGACTTACTATTCATTTAACCACTCCTCACATAATAATTATTTTAAACTTTAAGTTTCGCGTGACACGACCACTTCATACATATGTACACACTCCATTGATGCATGAAGCGAGGCATCACGACATACATCTAATACCTCGACAACGCACCCGTGCTAAGAATAAAACACTCTTTACGGACAACTAATTCAACCAATCCATTCATCAGATCAGTCAATAAAAATAACAAATCAGCTTACCGTTCCAACAGCTGACTCGAATCCGCGAGATCGGTAATGATTTTCTGATTCAAACAATTTGTCGAGTGCTTGGCAGGTGCCACACGAACTTCATGCTGCTAGCTTCGTCTTTGCCCGATTCTTGGGATTTCTTGATGACATACGGAACGACGACGACCTTCGATTGAAGTCCTCGACCGAGCACTTGATAAGCGATGCACACGGATCTCGCTTATTTTTGCCTAACGTTTGGGATTCGGGGTTCAACGAGGTTGGGTAGGGAAGAACGGGGTTCGATGGCTCAACGACGATATGGGAGGGTGACCTATATAGAGCTATAGGTCTGGCGAGCTGACACAAGTGATGGAGACAGCCGCGTACGGCAGCAGCGCATCGACTGAGGAAAAGCTCGTAGCGACGCACAACGGTGAGGAGCAGCGACCAACGCCGTGAGGAGAGCTAGAAAAACAACACGCACACCAAACGATCCTGGACGCGACTGGAAATGGTGGACGCGGCCGGAGGAAGAGGAGCAGCGCGCGGAAGAGAACTCGATGGCTGGCACAAAAGACACGACGCCGGGCATAGCAAAACGACGGCGATGCACTGGAGCTTCAACGATGTCATGGCGCAGCAGAAAATAGCGACACCACGATGGCTAGCGTGACCGTCGCAGGGAAGCATGGAGGCTCGACGTCGCAGTGGAGTGGACAAGGCAGAAGAGCTCGGTCAGCAGCGCTGCACAGCGATGCTGGAAACGAGCAGACTCACGCGTAGCAGGGACCAAGCGCCATGGGGAGCAAGCAGTGGGCGCTGCAGGGAGGAACAGAACAGAGGCTGGGCGCGATGAACTTCAGTCCCAGCACCAACGAGCTGACGCCAGATCCGAGGCAGACGAGGGGCTGCGGCCGGGCGCCATGGATGGGCAGAGGGGATTCGATGAGCTAGAGATGGACGGGGGAAATTCTGAGCTGGGCAAGCTACACATGACCTCGGTACGTAGGGACGAGCTCGGCTGAAGAATGGCGAGGAAAAATAGAGGGCACGACCGGACTTGGTCGAAGTAGAGGTAGATGAGGAGTTGGACGAGCACTAGAAACCGAGCAGGAAGGCAAGGGCGAGCTCCACGGCAGACCACACCGATGAGCGCTGGAAGTTGGGCACGACATGGGAGCTCGAGACCACGCGCCGACCAGGGAGCAGAAGGAGCTAGGGGAAAGAAATCTGTGCGTAGGAAGGGGGCCTCGGCCATGGGCGCGGTAGGCTGGAGAGGAAGCCGTGGCGCGGGGAGGGAGATGGGACGCGCGTCAGGGAGCTTCTACCGGCAAGCAAGGAGAGCGCGCCATGGGAGACAGAGGGCCAGGCGCGTACGGGAGGAAGACAGGCGTGAGCAGAATAATCTTCGCGCATGAAGATAAAGGAGCGGGGAGCAGCGCGCGTATGAAAGAGAACGCGAGAGGGAGAAGGAGATAAGCACAGGGCGCGGGCGGTGAGATTTTTTCTTTGCCAGGAGCTAATCAGCGCAGGTCCACGGAGAAGAAAAGATCAGGGGAAAAAGAGAGAGCGGCTGTGAAAAATCTGGAAAGGGAGAGCGGTAGAAAAATCAAGCAAAAGAAGATATCCGCGGCCAAAACTCATGTGCTCAGGTATGGACAAAGAACGGAGGGAGTCTGTGGGAAATAGAGAGAAAAAGAAACATAATTTCTCCCACTATCCGAATATTCGATCAGAGAATAATTCGACAATGAGCTGGCACATCGTTTTTCTCGAACAGCACGCAAACATACAGATTCAATATTTAAGACAACACTGGTTTGGTTGAAATCAGATAAAAATTTATCCGTCACCAAAACATAGTTGATTTGATTATCCTACAGTGTGTGCTGAAGAATAAATTGGATCATATCCTCGCGCACGATTTTTCTCGGACAGTGCGCGATTTAGATTATTTTGCTCCGAACATTTATGTCGTCAAGTTCAAATTAATTTTTCCAGGATAAAAATCATCTGAATGGGTCGAGCTTCCGAATTCGTATTCGTGCGAAAGATGAATTTTACATAATCACCGGATGCACCGATTTTGAGAACAACGATGTGCCGAACATCACAAAAATTTAGGATGAGCCCGGATAGATAAAAATTATGTCGAACTCGCGACAGACGAAACGGATGCGATATTAAAATCACGATAGGCGAACATGTTTAAAATTTAGCATCCGTTTTATCCACCGATATTACGTGTTAAAGTCCGCACTCGTGGTCGAGCAGACGATAAACACCTGGGGTGTTACAACCCTCCCCCTTAAAAGAATCTCGTCCCGAGATTCGGAACAAAAGACTTCTAAGAGTAGAGAATAATGTAACCTATGTCCATATCAGTGGTAATCACAAGGCAGTTCCAAGCAAAGGCGAGTGTCTCAGAATGTGGTTTCTCTAGCGGACGTAACTTGTATCGCCTTAGGCTAATTTAGAAGTGTCCACCAACAGAGACGTTGTCTGCTAGAGGAACACATAAGGTTCCATGTGTGCAGTTTGTTTTTTCTAATGACACTATACTATCTGAGTCTGTTGAGCAAGTGGCAAATACGCGATCTTACCCAAGCAGAATCAGATGCACCATCTTAGGTAAAACACACAAAAGGAGGTTTACCAACAAGTGGTCACGATAAGTTCATAGCACACGAGACGAGTGCGGATGTCAAACAACATCATAGTTAACTCGTGTTAGCTAGAGAATCTAAGTCCCTGAAAGGTGATATAGATTCAAGAAAATCACCAACGAAGGGATCTGTAGATACTGCCTTTGTAACCAATCCATTTTATCAAGCACTAATCATGGCTCGAACTGATCACACACGTCGGAAAACCATACGTGAGGCGATCAAGACATGACTAGAGCGATGACTAGGTGGTTACTGAACGACTTAATTTCAATTCTTCTAAACACTTCCTTAAGGTGGGTTGTACAAAAGTGAGTTTAGACAACTCGATAAAACGATCTCTAAACTCAACCTTTGTTCACAATATAGCTGCAAGTTAGTAAAACCAACTTGTTGAACTACCTTTGACATTGAGCAGGTCCTCTCAGTACCATTGGTAAGCCAAGGGTTGAGAGTACACTATGGTTAACAAGAGATCATGCACTTGAGTAGAAATCCATTTGGTCAGGTTGTTCATCCATTTCTTCCATGCGAAAGGAACTGGCTTGGTTCGGGAATGCATGGATTAAATAAGAGAGCGAATGAACAAACTCCTGCATCTCAGCAGTAGGGAAAGTCAATCTCCATTCTGAGAGCTAATTAGCTGTTTTCCAACACTAAAAAGCTCCAAGGCTGTCAAACGGTTATAAGTAGTGAGCCAAACAGATCATGGCCCAATGAAATGAACAAGGCATGGCCATAACCTAAATTGGTTGGTGAAGGAGTACGATGGGAGACTCATAATTTAGCCCCAAGCATATTTATATGCCCATCATAGAGATTACAAGGTCAAGGATCAGTATCTAAATTTGATATGGAGGGAAAACAAGCATAAGATTAAGTTGGTATGCCTTCGATAGATATGGGGAAACCAAAGGCATCAAATTCCAGAAAAATGATTGGACATGTCTTTCCTAGGTTGGGTTGATAAAGCGACAAGATGATCCATAAGGAGAGGCCGAATACAATAGGGACCTCAACCTGCATCAACTGAACAAGGGAATGGTTCTAGGAGACATGACTGGAGATTCTTGTTTTAAGCTTGGGTACACTTTATGTCCAACAAAAGAATTATCTAAGCATTCATTTGTATGAGCTTGGTCACAGAGGGACAACGGAAAATTCAAATTTGGGTCATGGTTTACTAAATAAGAACATGGCCTAATCTAAGGTTTAGGCAGACAGGTCACCGACATTCTATCGGCACATCAAGCACAAGGGCAAACACGTACAACACCTAAACAAATTACCTAAAGAACGGAGGACAACTATTTCCTCGAAGTTCATAATACAACATTACACCACATTATCTACAATCATCGGTTATTAGAATAAAGGTGAGAGAAGCATTTTGGGTGTATAGGTGACAAACAAGATGCAACAATTAGGATGCATGCTCGTCCTATTCATCCTCATAAGTTTTTGCCAACACAATGTGGCAATAACGTTCTATCTCGGTGGCATACTTACGACTCTCACGGTATTTTGCTAGTCGTCAGCTACACATACATTTTTGAGGTTAGTGTACCTGTAGAAAATTTTCATCACAGCCCAATTTCCCATGATACAGTTCACACATGACAGTTTATCACAGTTTATACTCCATATATTGCTATATGGAGGCCAGCTCATCATTAAGCGCCGAGCCACGCATAGGCGCCATTGCCACACTTTAACCATAGGGCAACTCATTATGGTAACTCACCTTCTTACCTGAGCGTAGGTGTGTCGTTACAAGTACATTACACTTCTTAGTAGTCCCATGTCTGTATACCCATACACATCCATGGGGTACCGAATTCCCGGAAAAGTAAATACTCCACATCGCAGCCTTCATATATACATATGTGGAACATGTATATAATCAAGCGCTTTTTACACTCTTCCCTAGACCGACGTTTGTTCGGTCATGCTCTCACATCTCACCTTACCTGAGCGTCGATCCATTCAAAACTGAATGGCCTCAAAAATAACAATACACATGTATGCAATACCCCTAGTTGTGGGTTAGTTTGTTTTAAATAAGCCACCTGATAGTCCTTAGTTTAGGGCTTAACAGAGGATGTCGCTAGCATTAGAGTTTTTCAAAACTGTTTTTCAAAACCAAACAATGTGTTTAGTTGAAAATAGGTTTTTGAAAACCAAAACTTTTGTTTTGAAAATACGTATGTGACTGTATATACTTAATCTTGCTTTGATACCAGCCTGTTGCAGAACCTCCCAAGTTATTAGGCCCACATGCACCTGTTCTCGTCTCAAAGACCTCAGACGGCTATGCATGTGCACCAGATAACTTAACAGGATCTGTCCGAGTGCCCCAAGGACCTCGGATAAACCACTTACACCCAGGACCGCAGGATTAAGTAACACAAATCACACACCAACAATTTGCAGTGGAAATCTTATTACCAAATTTTACAAGTTACAAAAATTTTACTTTATGTTTATTAGAGTGATTACAATAATGATTAAAAGAAATAAACTTTGAACTGTTATAAATTATTTGTAGTTTTGAAATATATGCTAGCTCAAGTGACCATCCTCAATAAGAAGTATAGAAGAGTTACTTAGACTTACAAGAAGACCGAGTCCACCGGCAATAAACACCATCAACAACAGCACAAAGTTAAAACCTAAAAAACAATAGGGAATAAAACCCTGAGTACGGAATTACTCAGCAAGACTTACCTGACTAAAGAAAAGACTCTCAAGGGTATGCTGGTTTTAAAAGGATTCAAGGAAAGGCTTATTAAGAATCAAGGACTCTGTTTGCAGAAAAGCTTACTATGAGTGGATCCTTAAAAATCCAGTTTTACTTGTCAGGTTAAGTAAAGTTACCTGCATCTAGAGTTTTTTCTACCCTAGTTCAATCACTTGGCCTATACTAGCCGTCTTTATCATCCCATCACTTCACTGGATTGCTACGTGTAAGTCAGTGACCAAGTCTTCATGTCCGAGAAGTAACGGTGATCCGAATCGATTAATACCCAGCTGGGGATCTCCAATCACCCGACATATATAGCACTTAACCCTTGCATATGTCAACTCGCCACTGGGGTTCTTAAGACCAGATCAGGTTCACACTAACCGAGAGCACAGATACACCACCGTCTAGCCTCTTGCCACGGAGGGTACACGCTAGTCTCGCCATCTCTCCACTCCCATTGCATGTTATCTTTTTCTGGTATTAGTCTGCCCGAGGCAATGCTTACCCATGATGAGGCATGTGACCATTTAGAGGGTCCTCGGTCAGTAGGCCCACATTGACACGGTCCTTAATCGACTCAGACAGAGACACTACACCGAGACTCCCTTCTCGTGCAAGTCAACCACCTGGTCTCAGCTTTATTATTTAAACCCAAAGTTTGGTACCTGGCAGAGGTACATCTTTTCCGATGTTGAACCCATCACGGCCATGATGGATCCACCATCAAGTTTTATTTTTGAAAACATCCCATCCAATCTGTAGCATCACTTTTGTTTTAAAACAAAACATTTTGTTTTTCTAAAGCAAGGCTAAGCATCATAAAATCATTTTCATAAAAGGGTGTCAAGGAAGGGTAGTCAATTTTCCAAGGAAGGAAATGCATCAACGGTTTAGCACACAACTCCTATCACCTAATGCATCAAACAAGGTGATAAATATTTTAAAACACAAGGAGGTGGTGAATGCACCGGGGCTTGCCTGGATAACACTAGGTTAGTGTTGTTAGATGTCGTCCACTTGGCGATCATCTTTTGTTCTGATACATTCGCTAGATTATCCATCTTCAGTTCCGTCCATCAGCACCATCTTGTGGTCAACTCAATTCTGGGTCTTCGCATCACGTGGTTAATTCACTTACCTGAATGAAATGCATTATGCATATGAATGCATATAGACAGGAATAGTACAAGATTAAATATTACTACGTGATAGCGAATTAAACACCTAGTAACGAAGCGTCGTACCATTTTATACAGAAACACTAGTTATCGACATACGACTAAGCGTAATAATTAAGCTTCTCTAGATTAACTGAATCTAATACAAACATCATGAAACAACAAACTATACACATTTACTATGATTAGCCTACCACAACTTATCAGCTAATTAATTAAATTCTAAACTTATCCCTCGCTTTATAAATTATACCACATCACTCACAAAGAACTTTTTTAATTTTATTTTACACCTCACATATTTTACATATCAACAATTAATCAAACATTTCCGGTTTGACCACCAAAATATCCTACAAAATCAACAACGACAGCCTTATCGGATAATCGTTTGGATTACTAAATCAATTCTTCACGCTATTAATTCTCCTCACTCTTCAGCAAAGAGCCAATTTAAACCTATTCGACATATGCATCCACCACATACTACCTGCGATGCATTTTAATAATCATTTAATATAACCACGACTGTATTTATTGGCTATATGAGCGAGACACTAGACTTACTATTCATTTAACCACTCCTCACACAATAATCATTTTAAACTTTGAGTTTCGTGTGACACGACCACTGCATATGTATGTACACACTCCATTGATGCATGAAGCGAGGCATCACGACATACATCTAATACCTCGACAACGCACCCGTGCTAAGAATAAAACACTCTTTACAGACAACTAATTCTACCAATCCGTTCATCAGATCAGTCAATAAAAATAGCAAATTAGCTTACCGTTCCAACAGCTGACTCGAATCCGTGAGATCGTTAATGATTTTCCGATTCAAACAATTTGTCGAGCGCTTGGCAGGTGCCACACGAACTTCACTCTGCTAGCTTCGTCTTCACCCGATTCTTGGGATTTCTTAATGACATACGGAACGACGACGACCTTCGATTGAAGTCTTCGACCGAGCACTTGATAAGCGATGCACACAGATCTCGCTTATTTTTGCCTATCGTCCGGTATTCGGGGTTTGACGGCTCGACGACGATACAGGAGGGTGACATATATAGAGCTGCAGGTCTGGCGAGCTGACGCAAGTGACGGAGACAGCCGCGTACGGCAGCAGCGCGTCGAATGAGGACAAGCTCGTAGCGACGCACGACGGTGAGGAGCAGCGACCAACGACGTGAGGAGAGCTAGGAAAACAACATGCACACCAAACGATCCTAGACGCGACTGGAAACGGTGGACGCGGCCGGAGGAATAGGAGCAGCGCGCGGAAGAGAACACGATGGCTGGCACAAAAGACACGACGCCGGGCATAGCGAAACGACGGCGATGCACTGGAGCTTCAACGATGTCGTGGCACAGCAGAAAATAGCGACACCACGATGGCTAGCGTGACCGTCGTAGGCAGCAGGGAGGCTCGACGTCATACTGGAGTGGATAAGGCAGAAGAGCTTGGTCAGCAGCGCTGCACGGTGATGCCGGAAAAGAGCAGAAGCACGCGCAGTAGGGACCAAGCGCCATGGGGAGCAAGCAGCGGGTGCTACAGGGAGGAACAGAACAGAGGCTGGGTGCGATGAACTTCAATCCAAGCACCAAGGAGCCAAGGCCGGATCCGAGGAAGACGAGGGGTTGCGGCCAGGCGCCATGGCTGGGCAGAGGGGATTCGACGAGCTGGAGATGGACGGGGGAAATTCCAAGCTGGGCGAGCTGCACGTGACCTCGGCGCGCAGGGACGAGCTCGGCTGAAGAACGGCGAGGAAAAACAAAGGGCACGACCGGACTTGGTCGGAGCAAAGGAAGATGAGGAGTTGGACGAGCACTACAAACTGAGCAGGAAGGCAAGGGCGAGCTCCGCGGTAGACCACGCCGACGAGCGCTGGAAGTTGGGCGTGCCATGGGAGCACGAGACCGCGCGCCGGCCTGGGAGCAGAAGGATCTGGGGGAAAGAAATCTGCGCGTAGGAAGGGGGCCAAGGCCATGGGCGCGGCAGGCTGGAGAGGAAGCCGTGGCGCGGGGAGGGAGATGGGACGCGCGTCAGAGAGCTTCTGCCGGCGAGCAAGGAGAGCGCACCATGGGAGACAGAGGGCCAGGCACATACAGGAGGAAGACAGGCGTGAGCTGAAGAAGCTTCGCGCGTGAAGATAAAGGAGCGGGGAGCAACGCGCGTAGGAAAGAGAACGCGAGAGGGAGAAGGAGATAAGCACAGGGCGCGACCGGTGAGATTTTTTCTTTGCCAGGAGCTAATCGGCATAGGTCCACGAAGAAGAAAAGATCAGGGGAAAAAGAGAGAGCGGCTATGAAAAATCTGAAAAGAGATAGCGGTAGAAAAATCAAGCAGAAGAAGATATTCGCGACCAAAACTCATGTGCTCAGGTATGGACAAGGAACAGAGGGAGTCTGTGGGAAATAGAGAGAAAAAGAAACAGAATTTCTCCCGCTATCCGAATATCCGATCAGAGAATAATTCGACAATGAGCTGGCGCATCGTTTTTCTCGAACAGCACGCAAACATACAGATTCAATATTTAAGACAACACTAGTTTGGTCGAAATCATATAAAAATTTATCCGTCACCAAAACACAGTCGATTTGATTATCCTACAGTGTGTGCTGAAGAATAAATTGGATCATATCCTCATGCACGATTTTTCTCGGACAGTGCGCGATTTAGATTATTTTGCTCTGAACATTTCTGTCGTCGAGTTCAAATTAATTTGCCCGGGATGAAAATCACCCGAGTGGGTCGAGCTTCCGAATTAGTATTCACGCGTGTGATTAATTTTACATAATCACCGGACGCACCGATTTTCGGAATAACGATGTTCCGAACATCACAAAAATTTAGGATGAGCCTAGATAGATAAAAATGATGTCGAACTCGCGACAGACGAAACAGATGCGATATTAAAATCGCGATAGGCGAAGATGTCTAAAATTTAGCATCCGTTTTATCCACTGATATTACGTGTTAAAGTCCGCACTCGTGGTCGAGCAGACGATAAACTCCTAGGGTGTTACAGGAATGGTCGATCATTCCAGCCTCTACCACCTCCCTCACCACGTGGAGGGCCTGGCGAACCCAGGCAGCCTCAGCAACAGGAAAGGGGAGGGGGCGGAGCATTCCCGCGTGTCGACGGGGAGGTCAACGTCATCTTCGTAGGATACAGGTCGCATGAGAACAGGAGGCAGCAGAAGCTCATTGACCGACAGGTACTGGTAGCAACCACCAGCACCCCAGCTCCCTACCGGTGGTCGAAATTCCTGATCACCTTCAGCCGAGTGGACCATTGGCTTAACTTCGACTATCCAGGCAAGTACCCGCTCCTCATCAATCCGGTGATCTGAGAGATTAGGGTAAAAAAGGTACTGGTGGACGAGGGAAGCAGCATCAACGTTACCTTCCCCCGGACACTCCTGGGCTTGGGTGTCGCACTCAAAGACCTCACTGAGTCGGACACCCCTTTCTTCAGTATTGTGCCGACCAAAGGAGAGTACCCGCTCAGGCACATCTACATGCACGTTACCTTTGGAACTCCAGAAAACTACAGAACCGAGTTCCTGAGGTTCGAGGTGGCAAGTTTCGACTGCGGATACAACGCCATCACCGGCAGGCTAGGACTGGCAAAATTCATGGCTATTCCACACTATTCTTACATGATATTGAAGGTGCCTGGACCACAAGGAATCATCACCGTGCGTGCAGACTTCCAAGGCGCCGCGGAATGTTTTCGAGGAGCCATCCAGGCGGCTCTCACCACTAAACCACCAACGACTTCCTCTGCATAGGTGAACTCAAAGCCTGAAGATCTCGTGGTATCTGCAAATGAGACTCAAGCCGTGACCTCCATGCGGCTGACTGAGGAGACAAAGAGGATCAACTTGGGGTTCGTTGATGAACGCGAGACTGCCATCATTAGCTCCAACCTCGATGACAAATAGGAAAGCGCGCTTGTCCAGGTCCTGCAAGATAACCGAGACGTGTTCGCATGGCAACCTACGGACATGCTGGGAGTCCCAAGAGAACTGGCTGAGCAAAAATTGAAGGTCTATCCTCAAGCAAGGCCGATCCGACAGAGACTACATCGTTTCACACCTGACAAAAGAGAAGCTATTCGAGCCAAGTTAGCTAGTGGCAGCAGGATTCATTAGAGAAGTACTGCATCCTGAGTGCCTAGCAAATCCTGTTCTTGTACTCAAAAAGAATAAAGTGGATTGGCGCATGTGTGTCGACTATTCTGATCTCAACAAACACTGTCCAAAGGATCCCTTCAGGCTCCCTAGAATAGATCAAGTGGTTGATTCGACCACCGGATGTTCTATGTTGTCTTTCCTAGACTGCTACTCTGGATACCATCAGATTAGCTTGGCAAAGGAGGATGAAGAAAAGACTGCATTCATCACCCCGTTCGGAGCTTTCTACTATACCTCCACACCGTTCGGCCTCAAGAACGCGGGAGCAACCTACCAAAGAGCTATTCAAACCTGCTTAGCCGATCACTATGGCAAGCAGGTAGAAGCTTATGTCGATGATGTGGTAATAAAGGCAGAAAACTCAGAAAACTTCATTGAAGATTTGCAGCTGGTCTTCAACATCTTGAGGCTATATCTATGAAAGCTCAATCCAGAGAAATGTGTCTTTGGAGTACCCATAGGAAAACTATTAGGATTCATTGTCAGCCATCGAGGAATTGAAGTCGACCCAGAAAAAATCGAGGCTACATATTCATTTATGTCTGCTCGATATGCTAACACAAATGAGATACCACTGCAAAATATGAGAAAAACAATGATAGTAATTACACCTAAAGGGCATGTTGAGGCAAATCATAAGACACATAAATTGACATTGACAATTATGGGAAGAGAATTCGGGGCTACCGCTATAGTATTAGAGGAAAGCAGTATAGATCTTGTAACACCCCTGGTGTTACTGGCACTAAAAATTGAGCATAACATCATGTGCATTGACATCTCATGTGCTTGTTACACCTAGAATGCATTCACTAGGTAAAATTTTCAAACAAGTTGTGATGATGTGACTTGAAGAGTGTTCAACCTGGAGTAGGGTACTAAACCCTGAATTAGGGCTTATGGATGAAAGTGAAGCCAAAATGAGTAAATATCTTAAGAGTTACTAGAAATATTCACAAAACATCAAAGTTGATGGACTTTAGTGACATAAAAACCATAAAATACTCAAAACCCTAAAAGAAATCCTAGAAAACCCTAATTGGAACCCTAGGGGGTAAATGTAAATTCAGGGCACTTTTGGACCAAAGTGCAAATACCAAAGTGATAGGACACCACAAATCAAGTATTTTTCACATTTGAGAATTTGCAAGTTGAATGATGGAGTTTGGACTTATTTGTAAAATACCCCATGAACACTATGTGGTTAAGTTCTGAATTTCAGTTGAATGGGGTCAAATTTGGAGCTCTATATCTCCCAATTCATAAGGAATTTTCCCTAGGTCAACACATCAAATTTATAGAGCTATGATAGGGGTATAACTTTGCTTAAGTAACTAAGCCTAGATGTTGTATAAAAATTGGAGTAAAATAGACAGAAAGTTTGGCTGTCAGTCGGATCAGAAAACTGAAGTATGGCCACGAGTGAAACTGGAAGAACTTAGAGATCAAATTGTGAGGGATTGAGTGGATAGCTGAGTAAGATCTTTATAACAAACTTGTAGCTGGTTCTTTGGACAACAATATTGATGCAGACAAGTTACTAAGTTGTCGCATGAAAAATTGAGAAAGAAGCTCTCCAAATCGCGCTGTTAGAATGTCTGATGAAGATCGCCATGGTACAGTGACCATAAAGATCTCCGGTGCTGTGAGCTCGATGCCAGTGATCTGTCGCCGCAATTCACACCCAACTAGGAGATTCATGCCATGGGAAAAGTAGATAACGTCGTGGCGGGGTGAAAATATCTAGTGTGGGGTGAATCCGGTCGCTGGCCAGACCGGCCGTTGTGTCCTGCCGCAGTCGATCGTGCTGGCATCACCAGAGTTCACCGTTATTCGGCCAGGCTACGTGCCTCAAATCCTTACCACGTCGTAGTAGACCGCCTTATGTAGCTTGTTCATCGCCTAAGTCACTGCTCTGGTAAAAGCCACGATAGCGCCTGCGCTAGTGACTTCCCCTCTCTCTGGCCGCCAGCGCGCCATCTCAAAATTAGCCGCCACTGTTCTCAGACACTATAAATTGGGGGTGCTGCTAGCTCCGTTAGGTTGTCACGAAGCCAGTGCACCCGCTCGTGCTTCAGATCGTCCACCACTGAGTTCTAATTTGGAATTTCCCCCCAAATCTACTCTCCGCTCCGCCGTAAGCCATCGCGTCATGGACCACCGTCCCTAGGTCTGTTCATACCCTCCTTTCCTTCATTTCATCACCCTTGTGTGCTATGGATGCTTATCGGCCCAGTCAATTGAACTAGACCAGGTTATATCACCGGAAACACCTCGGGTTATCCTCGGTTGGCGCCATCACCGTGGACGGAAAGAATTTGAGCCATAACTTTGCAATTGATTGAGGGATTGAGGTCGTTGTGGGTAGAATTAGGCGTAAAACCAAAGTCGGGTGCGAATCATTGGGTATTGTGGCCGGTACAAGCTCGCCAGAGCCACTGCTCCGCCGTTCGTGGTCGACGATCTAACCTTGCGAAGAATTAGAAAGGGAGGGGCCTCGGTGCAAATGTTAGGGACACATGTGAACAGTGCGCAGGGTTCTTTTCTGGTTATTTAAATGATCAAGGTCCTCTGCGCAAAGTGAACATCGCGGGCGCGCGCGCAGGCGCGTTTCCCTATTCTTGGGCCAGCTCGGGCTGATTTGAGCCTGCTACTATTTATTATTTCTCTTTTTCTTTTTCTACCAGACTTGGGAAATTCATAGGAATTTGTAGAAAAATGATAAAAATATGAGACCAGTTTTACTGGACTCCTAAATTCCAATAGTATTTAATAAAAATAGTTCCAAGATTTGAAGTCCTAACTAGGAATTATTTAGAAATTATAGGTGCTTAAACCTAGACTTTTGGAATTTTAGAAATTATTTGATAACTCCAAAAATCATAAAACTTTTTAAGTAAGCCTAATATGATACTTAGAATCCATGGGTGAAGTTTGACATGTTTTGGACATTGTTTGATCCCCAAACCCAAAACCCTAGCCTTCTAGGTAATATGTGCCTTATGTTAGTGGAGTACTGACTCAGAAAACCCTAGTTTCCCTGGTGTACCATGAAGGAAAATTGTATTCAAGATACAACGTGAAGTACCTCTATTATGATTGCATATTCATAAGCATCACATGAGCATTCATGTATATGTATAGTTATGTATAGAAAACGAGGAAGAATTAGTTGTTGAAGAAGAAGAGACTGCACCACCAACTAAGACTCCACCTGCGGGGAACTATTTTTTTATATCTATGGAACAGATCCCGAATCCCCTACAACACTAGGCAAGCCCTGGTGCATTTACCTTTCCTTTTGATTTTAAACTCTTTATCACTTGAATGATGCATTAGGTGATAGGAGTTCGGTGTTAAGGCAATTGTTGCATTTCCTTCCTTAGAACTGTTTATCCTTCCTTGATTACCTGTTTTATTAAAAGGTTTTCTGATGCTTAGTCTTGCTTTAGAAAACAAAACAGTTTGATTTTAACAAAAGATGATGCCTCAAATAGGTTGGGATGTTTTCAAAAATAAAACTTGATGGTGGATCCATCATGGTCGTGATGGGTCCAACATCGGAAAAGATGTACCTCTGCCAGGTACCAAACTTTGGGTTTTTAAATGATAAAGCTGAGACCGGGCGGGTGACTTGCACGAGAAGAGAGTCTCGGTGTAGTGTTTCTATCTGAGTCGATTAAGGACCATGTCGATGTATGCCTGCTGACCGAGGACCCTTTAACTGGTCACATGCCTCGTCATGGGTAAGCTTTGCCTCGGGTAAACTAATACCAGAAAGGCCAACACGCAATGGGAGTGGAGAGATGGCGAGAGTAGCATGTACCCTCCGTGGCAAGAGGCTGCATAGTGGTGTATCTGTGATCTCGGTTGGCGTGAACCCGGTCTGGTCTTAAGAAACCTAGTGGCGAGTTGACATATGCAAGGGTTAAGTGCTACATATGTCGTGTGATTGGAGATCCTCAGCTGAGTATTAATCGATTCGGATCGCTGTTACTTCTCGGACATGAAGACTTGGTCACTAACTTACACGTAGCATTCCAGTGAACTGAAAAGGTTGATAAAAGACGACAAGTGTAGGTCAAGTGCTTGAACTAGGTTAGAAGAACTCTAGTTACAAGTAATGACTTAACATGCTAATAAAACTGGATTTTTATATTAAGGATCCACTATTAGTAAGCATTTCTACAAAACAGAGTCTTTGATTCTTGATCAGCCTTACCTTGACTCCCTCAAGCCAGCATATCCTTGAGAGTATTTTCTTTTGATGGGTAAGACTTGCGAAAGTACACTTCGTACTCAGGTGTTTTGAACCCATGTTGTTGTAGGTGAGGTAACAGTAGAATTTTGCTATTTTTGTTCAAAGGTGGTGCCCAAGGAAGAGCCCCAACAGTGAAGTGGTCGTGGGAGGATGTTGGACTCCCACTTTAAAAACAATAATCTTTTGTGCGGGAGGGTGTTTTGCCTCTCGGGTCTGTAATAATAATACTTTATGCACTCATATTACCCTGGTACTATAATAACAATACTCTCTCTCTCTTTATGAATGTAAATGAAGTTATTGTAATTTTCTTCCGCTTATTCTTTCCTCCGATGTGATGTAATATTGCATGACGGGTGAAGCGCTCTTGGGCGAAATGATGATGATATAGTTACTGAACATGTTGAGTGATTATGCGCCCTTAGGACAAGGACAACTGTAGGTGGGCCTAATACCTTGCGAGGTTCCGTCACAGCTGGTATCGGAGCGAAACCCATCTCTTCAAATATTACGTAGTACTTCAAAATAATTTTCAAATAATCACCTAGAAATGTTCTTTCATTCTTACCTTACCACTTTTTGGTAGTCCCTTATCTTGTAAGGCCAGGTAATAGAGTGCAATATATATAGGAAGTTGGGGATCAACGAAGGTTGATTCCATAATTATTGGGTTATGCATGCATCTTGTTTAAAAAAATTATAATAATAAATCTTCCCCTCTTATGGAGATATGGCGCGTACAAGGAAAACCACACGCAAATCTACTGGACCTTTGGGCGTGCCGCGACATCAGCTAGCTCCCCAGCACGAAGGGAGTAGTAGTGGCAGCAATGACCCAATTGGAGACTTGGAAGCCAAGGTGGAACAACATCGGAAAGAGCTACGTCACCGGAATAGGGCATGGGCGCAGGACAGCCAGCGTGTAGCTGAATAGTCAGCTGACGTTAGCTACTTACAATTTGAGCTTTCTGAACGGGATTCGGCCATTGATTGGGCCGTCAACTCGCGTTTGATTGCTTGGGACCGTGAAGCAAAAGCTCGGGCTCGTGTAGCAGAGCTTAGTGTGGCCCTCGACAACTTGCAAGTGTACTGCAATACTTTACATGAAGAAGTACATGTACTGTATGATCGACTGCACCCGGACGTGCCTTCCGACGCTGCTGCAATAGGAGCCGGACCCTCAGGAACAGCAAACGAAGGACTTGATGGGGAGTTGGACCTTTTTAGGCGCCCTCCTTCCATGAACCTAGCTGATGAACGGTCTCCTGCAGCAGGAAATGAAGCAACAAAGGATGATGAAGACTAGAAAAGTATAATTTAGATATTATACTTATGAAAAATAAGTAACAATTGTGCGCTGGAGTCTGTATAATTATACGTTTTGGTAATGTAATATGATGGTGTGTGCTGGCATGTTATATTTTTTCCAAATGTTTCTTTGCCTCAGATGCCATCACGGACTCGCGCACATGATGGTGCAGGGACTTCCCGTGGTCGGGAAGATACTCCTAACCTGCCACTAGTACCACCAACTTTGGCCGAGGCTATCGCTGCCTTGGTCAATGTCACTGCGGATAATACACGTTTCTTGCACAAGATGGCGGGTAATCAGTTCCAACATTATGGAGGCAGGGCTCCTCCTTAAGGACCGCGGGAAACTACTTATCTGGAATTCTCAGAGACTCGACCCTCGCTCTTTATTAAAGCAGATGAACCTCTAGAAGCCGATAAGTGGGTAAGAGTTATGGAACAGAAGTTTGGATTGATTCGCTGCACAGAGACGCATAAGCCATTACTTGCTGCACAACATTTAAGAGGGTCTGCCAGTACTTGGTGGGCGAATTTTGTAGCAGTTCAACCGGCTGGACATCAGATCACCTGGGAGGAATTTAAGTTAGCATTCCGAGAGCATTATGTTCAGAGGGAGTGCTCTATATGAAACAAGAAGAATTTATCCAGTTAAAGCAAGGGGGGATACTATAATGCAGTATCTGAACAAATTCAATCATCTATCCCAGTATGCCATCGACCAAGTAATCGAATTGTTTTATGAGGGGACTCAATGATAGGCTTTAGCGGAAAATGGCAACCTGCTTAGACCTTACTTATAGTAGGGCTGTCAGCACGACACTGGCAGTAGAAGCCAAGAATGCAGGCCATGGAAAATCAAAGGGGTTTAGAGGTGACAGGTCTAATCAAGGACCTGAGAAGAGAACCAGGTTGGTGATCTGACCTTTTAACCAAAATTGTTCTTCGTCTCACCCACCCTCCTATCCGTTCAAGCAGCCTGTTTTTATTCGTCCTACCACTGCCCCCGCTCCTACCAATCAGCCGAGTGCCCCTGGTACTCGTTTCGCTGCTCTCCCTAGTTCTTCCACTGGATGCTTCAACTGTGGGAAGTCCAGACACTTCATCAAGGACTGCCCATACCCGAAGCAAAATAAAACCAATTTTTAGCAGAACTCTGGGAACTCCAACCAAGGAAAAGGGAACATGGCTAATACCTCAGCGGGCAAAAATGTCAAGAAAACATGACGAATTTATTATACTCAAGTGGCCAGTATAACAGAGGGCGAGCCGGTAATGATGGTTACGTTCCCTGTGGCCAATCACCCAGCAGTTATTCTCTTTGATTCTGGTGCTTCACATACTGAATCAAGGGAAGGATTTATTATCCACTCACCTAGGGGACGAATATTTACTAAAGAAGTAGCCTTCCATATACCAGTAACACTAGCTGAACGGGAATTTCCCACCAACATGATTGTCTTAAAAGACCAAGACATAGATGTAATTCTGGGCATGAATTGGTTAGCCCAGCATAAAGCTATCATTAATACAGACTTAAGGATTATCAAATTAAGCCATGGCTATGAAAAGATTCTATTGTCCATCCTTGTAGCTATCCTAGCCAAACCATTTGGACAAGTCTATGAAGCTATCGTACCAGAAATCCAGGATATTCTGGTAGTATATGAATTCCCGGATGTCTTTCCTGAAGACCTGCCTGGGTTACCTCCAGAAAGGGATGTAGAGTTTGTGATTGAACTAAAGCCCGGTACAGCTCCTATTTCTAGAAGGTTGTACCGAATGCCACATAATGAATTGGTAGAACTCAAGACTCAATTATAAGACTTGCTTGAGAAGGTGTTCATTAGGCCCAGTTCATCACCTTGGGGATGTCCCCAATTTTTGTCAACAAGAAAGATCATTCGCTTCGAATGTGTGTGGACTACAAACCCCTTAATGAGGTCACTATCAAGAACAAGTACCCTCTTCCCCGGATCGATATCTTGTTCGATCAGCTTACTGGAGCTCAGGTGTTCTCCAAGATTAACCTCAGGTCAGGTTATCATCAGATCCGTATTCGTTTCGAAGATATACCCAAGACCGCATTCACTACACGGTATGGATTATTTGAATATTTGGTTATGTCCTTCGGATTGACAAATGCTCCAGTCCACTTCACATATCTAATGAACTTGGTATTTATGTCTGAGTTGGATAAATTTGTGGTGGTCTTCATTGATGATATCCTGATTTATTCTAAAAATGAAGAGGAGCATGCTAAGCACTTACAGATCGTGTTGACGCGCTTAAGAGAGCACCAGTTATATGCTAAGTTCAGCAAGTGTGTGTTTTGGTTGGGAGAAATCCAATTTTTGGGACATATATTGTCTGCAAAAGGAATTGTGGTCGACCCTAGCAAAGTCAAGGATATTTTAGAATGGAAGCCGCCCACTACAGTACATCAAGTTCGAAGTTTCCTTGGACTAGCTGGATATTACCGCAGGTTTACTCTGGATTTTTCCAAGATTTTTAAACCTATTACAGGTTTATTGAAGAATGAAACAAAGTTTGGCTGGTCCTCAAAATGCAATGAAGCCTTCGAGCAGTTGAAGGTATTACTGACCACTACTCTGGTATTGGCTCAACCGGATATAGAAAAGCCTTTTGATGTGTATTGTGATGCATCAGGCAGTGGACTTGGATGTGTCCTAATGCAGGAGGGCCAAGTCATCGCTTATGCTTCAAGACAACTACGCCAGCATGAGGAGCACTATCCAACTCATGACTTGGAATTAGCTGCAGTTGTTCATGCCCTTAAGATATGGCATAATTATCTGCTGGGAAATACCTGCCATTTATATACAGATCATAAAAGTCTGAAATATATCTTTACCCAGTCAGAACTGAATATGAGGCAGAGAAGATGGCTTGAGCTGATTAATGATTATGATTTAGAAATCCACTATCATCTGGGAAAAGCCAATGTGGTGGCAAATGCACTGAGTCACAAGGCTTCCTACCATTGTCTTACCGTAAGGACCCCTGACACCACACTATGTCAAGAAATGGAAAAGTTGAACCTGGGAATGGTACAACACGGATCTTTGACACAATTAAAGCTTGAGTCATTTCTTCTATAGAGAATTATTGATGCCCAAAGAACCGACAAGGGTATGAAACATATTCATGAGAAAATAGAAGCTGACAAAGCTAATTGCTTTAGAAAAGATGACCAAGGAATAATATGGTTCAATGATTGCATAGTTGTGCCTAAAGATGCTGAGGTCCGCCAACAAATTCTGGATGAAGCTCATCTTAGTCGATATTCCATTCATCCTAGAAGTACTAAGATGTATCAAGACTTAAAACAACACTATTGGTGGACGAAAATGAAGATTGAGATTGCACGCTATGTGGCAAGATGTGACACCTGCAGATGTGTCAAGGCAGTTGTCACACCCAGTTTTAGAAGGTAAACCGAATGCGAACCATGTACGTGCCAGGATCAGCAATTCACGTACACAGCAGTTACATAACTGGACGTCATCACACAGTGCTCAAATAATAACATAAAAGGGGAAATAATAGTCGATTACATCATATCCTGAGACATCCACATAGTCTTTACAATAATCAAAGTGCGGAAAAGAAACGTAGATACACGCGGCCTTCACAGGTAGCCAACTAGGGGTTGCCGCTAACCCACGCCTAGAACTCATCATAATCTTGGAACTCCTGGTGGTCTCCTTCCACGGCTTCATCTTGTCCTGAGCAGTGGTTGCAATGCGGACAACCTGAGGGGGGGGGGGGGTTTGGTGTGTAGAGCAAGGGTGAGTACACATCAACATACTCAGCAAGTGTCCTGTTTGGCTGTAGTGGACTAGCTTTATGTGGAGTTAAGTAAAGCAGTTGCTTTTAGTTGGTCAGGTTATTATTTACTAGTAGAAGGCCAGGTTTTAGCATTAACCCAAGTTATTAACCCGATGTACCCTTTCCAAACGGAAAGAATACCACTTACCAGTACCATAGTCATAACCAAAACCATCAATCTCATTGCCACCTTTAAACCAAAACGTCTCTGATCAAGTACCACTAATCAATGGAGCTCCCTTGGCCGCTCATAACCGCGAGCACGACTGATAGATCAGTTTCATAACACTCTGCAGAGGTTGCGCACTTTACCCACAAGCCGTGATTCCCTCTTGCCTCGGGCCGATCAAACCCTTAAACACTACCAAGGTGAATAGGCAGGGTCTCACTACGTAGCCTTTACAAAGATTCCCTAAGGTTGTAGCCGCCCGTTAGGTTTCCTAAATGTACCGCACTCCTCCCTAAGGGGCAAACCAACCTTGGCAGAGCGAGCCGGATACACCGAGCCCCATTGACGGCACGACGGCGAAGCGAACTACACCTCAGTTCCTCTAATTATTCAGCTAAGGGCATCCCACTCCACCCTCATGGTTGCACTGTTTTCCCGGGCGGTCATCCAACGAACAGGTCCTTACGGAGAGGCACTCGAGAAACAGCTCGAGCCCCCTTAAATGTCACAGTACCATCATCATAACCAAAAGGGAAAACAGCGTATCATAGATTATCTCATCATGTTCATTGATTAATGTGAAGCACTAGCATAAAGCTAAACTATAATAACCCAACCAAAATAGGTAGACAAGGACAAGATAAACAAAAGCTAGTCAATCCTTAGGTATAAAGTGTGTAAATGCGGGGAGTGAATTATAAGAATGAGTAGGACATAGATGGGTCAAAGGACACTTGCCTTCACCAAACAGATGCTCAGGGTCTTCATTCTCGTAGAACTCGAAGAACTGGATCATTTGGTCGCTGAAGCCTGAGCATCGATTCCTCGAAGCTCGAAAACGAATCGCATTCTATTCGCGACATGCAACGAATACGAACAGGCACAAGCAAACAAACATATACAAGTATAAGAACATCACACCATACAAAGGAAAACAATACAAGAACATGCAATACAAAATAAAGCTCGCTTCTATGGTCACGCGAGGAAAGAAACACGATTGTCGAAGCTATGGTCTAGAGGTTATAACGTTTACGTTACGTAAGTAATAGTCAGGACATTTAACTCGACATTATAAAATATAAATTATAACTGCTATGTAGTTTTAACTCAATTTGCTACACCCACAACTGCTAAATAAATAACTAATATAATTAGCACGAGAGATCCTAAGTGAGGCGAGTTTACTATGCGCGAAATAGCACGCCAGCTTACGAACGACACGCGCGACACGCGAACCAGACGCGCGGCAGAACACGCGAAGGAAAGGCGACGACGCGCGAACTGTGCACGAATGACACGTGAACACGCACGAGACAGCGACAACGTGCGAGCAATGCGATGACGAGCCCATCATGCACGAACTACACGCAGACCGTGCGACGACATGGACGATACATGGGAATCGCTAACAGATATCACGATTATACTAAACAAGTATTAAATAAATGCGTTTAAGTTGGTATTAATCAAGTTAACATTTATTTGCAAAAGCACAAATTAAAAATATAACTAGTTTTAATTAGAAGGTCATTCTTAATAAGTATCGAATGAACCACCAATTAAATAATTATAAACTTGTGACGTGACAAAATACGTTACTATTACGAAATCGACGTTGTTACGAAGCTGACACGACTGAAACGAGTCGAAATAGGTTTACGACGCATAAGACTCACTACATTTAATCATGCGATGAATTTATAAACAACGCGACATATGAGTACTGCTAAATCATGTCGTTTTTATATTAAACAAATATTAAATATGACATTTAAGTTGGCATAATAACGTTAAAAGGCGTCTACAAACACATAATTAAAATTATAAATTAGATTCGATTAAATTGTTGTTTTAATAACCAAAACTAAACAATTATTTAATTATCTAACATGAAAGATATGGCGAAATGATTTTATTAAAGCGCGCAAATGGTGATTTATGCGAACGACAACGCGCGTGAACAACACGCGAACGACGCATAACGACACGCGCGACAACCCGTGAAATACGTGCAAATCAGACGTGCTGCGCGCGGCGCGAATCATGCGACAGCGAGGGTGTGACAGGGCTGCACGCAAGGTGTAGACGAAGCTCACCTTGCGACGACGACGGAAGGCCAAACGAGCTCGCGGCGAGGCGAAAACCGAGCCGAAGCTGCGTAGGCCGCGTCGAGGGCACACCGGCGGGCCGCGCCGGACACGAGCCCGAGGCCGCGCTAGAGCACGGCCTGGCCGCGCCATGGCCGGACCGATCGTGCTACGCCGGCCACGACGCGCTGGCTACGAGCCACGCTGGCCGTCCCGCCGGGGGCACGCCTCCGCGCCAGGGGACGCCGCACGCCATGGCCGGCATCGGCCTGGGTGGGCTGGTCGGGACTGGCCGCCGCGCCGTGCAGGCTGGCCGCTGGGGGCTGGCCGCGCTGACTGCGCTGAGCCGCCGGCCACGCAGGCTGCACGCCGTGGGCCGCACTGGCTGCACGCCGCGCTGGCCGTGCAGGCTGCACGCCGCGGGCCGCGCTGGATGCGCGCCGTGCTGACCACGTGAGGGAGCAGGTCGCCTGGGTCTTGGGCGTTGAGATGGGAGAGAAGAATGAGGAAGTTTCAAGCTCTTGGATGGATTTTTACGTCGTGTGTGCCGGTAGGAGCGGACGGGTGGTGTTGGGGCGAAGGCGGAGACGCCACCCTTCGCTCGAAGTCTTTGCCGACCTCACTGCACCGACGAAGGCAAGACGACGGGCAGACCTACCCTTCGCCCCACACGACGCCGGACGAAGGCTTGTGACGAGGTCGTCTCATCCTACGACCTCGCTCAACATGGAGGCCCACGTATGATCCGGCCCATTGTAACAGGCCCTGCGTGGCCGCTGCGCATTACGGGCCTAATTTGTAAAGGTATCCCTGTAATTACGATCTGTCACCCTGCTTTATGGGAATATTCCGGGGATAACCTAGGTGCCTGGGGGCACATGCGTCCTTAACACTGGACGCTGGGCCCTCAGATACCTACAAATACCCCCGCACAGTGCCCTTGAGAGGCTAGGTTAACAGAGCTATTGCCATCTCGTGTTGTAGCCCCGTTGTCACCACTTTTACTCCCCTGTTGGATCCGCTCGCTTGGGAGAGCGAGTGCCAACATTTGGCGCCCACCGTTCGTGCCACGAAAACTCCACCCGCGATGGCACCCAAGAGAACCTCGTCGAAGGCTGACGAAGCCGTGAAGGCGGCACTGCTGGCCGAGAAAAAGGGCAAGGCCCTCATCGACAACACTCTCCAAGAGCCCTGTGAAGATGACGCAAATAGCAAGAAGCAGCGAACAACCCACCACCGAAGGCAGCCACCGCACATGCAGCTCGGGAGGACCACAGTAGCCTCCCCCAGGCTTCGCCCCACCAGAGGGCGCGGACGCCACTGAGGACAACGAAATCATCGGCGTCTTAGCCGAAGAGCAGCTGCAGCTGAGCGCCCTGCGCATCAAGAACCGCAACCTCCAAAAGCAGAAAGAGATCCTCGAGGCCAAGCGCCAACGTGTGTCTGCACAAGCCAAGGTGCGACAGATGATACGCGACGAAGAGCATAAGGCACAGGAGCTTGAACAAGAGATCGCGCTCACGCAGAGCGAAGGCCAACTCGGCCTGCAACACGGCCCACCCCTCCAGCAGCGCGCACAAGTCGAAGACCTGTTCGTCCCTCAGCACGGACACACCATCCCTCAAGCCACGGCTTTCCAAGGCATCAACTACCTTGACGAGCGAAGTCCCCTGGCACCTCACCTGCAAGTGACACCATGGCCCGCCAACTTCAGGGTAGGGACCTATCCCAAGTACAACGGCAGCACTGATCCAGCACAGTACATCATGAGCTATCAAGTCGTCGTTGCATCATCCAGAGGAGACGACGCCACGATGGCCAAGTCATTCATCATTGCCCTCGAAGGCCCAGCCCTCACCTGGTACACCAGGTTGCCCCCATTGTCCATCGACTCCTGGAGAAGTCTCCGGGACAAATTCCTGCTCAACTTCCAAGGATACCGCCGAGACACCGATGCCTTGGCTGAACTCTCACTCTGCAAGCAGCTGGAACGAGAGACTCTGCGGGAATATTACCGCAAGTTCCTTACCCTCAAGTCACAACTGCCCTCAGTCGACGACCAGATCGCCATCCACTACGCCATCAGTGGCCTTCGGGCAGGCGTCCTCTACAGCCACTGCATCAGGGACCCACCCAAGAACCTCCAGGAGCTATATCAGCTGTTCGAGAAATATGCTAGATCCGAAGAGCTCCACCAGTGAAAGTCGAGTCTCAGAGGAAGCCCAAAGACACCCCGCAGTCCAGCCGCACTTGGACGAGGCCCTCGCAGGCAGACTCCGGTGGGACGACCGTAATCAGCAGGTGCACAATATCGCCAACCAGCCCCCTGCTGGTGAGGCCCCTCGCCGCCAGGAGTATCCCCCCCAGGGCCGAGGAAATGGAACTTGCGGTCGAGGGCGGGGGCGTGCGCAGCAGCCACGAAGATTTTACTGCCTGTTCCACGGCGAAGACTGCACACATCCCACAAAGGACTGCCTAGAGACGAAGGCCACCAGAGACAAAATGGCACAGGCATAGCTAGCCGACAACCCTAGAATTGTCGCGCACTCATACCAGCAACCCCCTCAACCATACAACCACGGCCCCGCTCCGCCTCCGCCGCACCACGCATACCAACACCACCAGGAGGTACAAATCGTGCCTCCCCCACCCCCACCACCACACCATCAACAGCAAAACACCCACCACCCCAACCACCCTCAAGCACCAAAGCAAGAGGACTTCGCCGATCAACCGTATCGCAGAGTCATCCATATGATTACCGGGGGGTCCAGCGCCGACTTCGACACAAAGCGGCAGAAGAGGGACCACTACCGCAGCATCAACCACGTCGCCGTCACTGACCCGGTCGTGCAGACAAAGTGGTCCCACGTGTCATTGACCTTTGACGCCGGAGACGTCGATCTGCGCAGCGCCCCCCACATCGACGCCATGGTCATCAACTGTAGCGTGGCAGGCTGGGACTTGCACAAAGTCTTGGTCGATAATGGCAGCCAGGCGGACATCATCTTCCTCCATGCCTTCGATCGCATGGGCTTAAGCCACAGCCTGCTCAAGCCCTCGGACAACCCCCTGTACGGCTTCAGCGGCAAGGGCACCTTTCCCGTCGACAAAATAGAGTTGCCCCTCTCCTTCGGTGTAGCACCCAATGCCCGAAGCGAGCAGATCACGTTCGACATTGTTGACATGGTGTACCCGTACAACGCCATAATGGGTCGGGGCTCCATCAATAAGTTTGAGGCAACTATCCACGGACTTTACCTGTGCATGAAGATCCCGGGTCCCGGAGGCGCCATCATAGTTTACGGCAACCAGCAGGTTGCGCGTAACATAGAAAGAGACTTCGTCCCCGGACAAAGAAACGTGCACTGCCTCACGGCCCAACGCGAAGTCCCCGATCCTGCCAATCCAACCGCCAAGGGGCATGAAAAGGCACAACTGCAGAGCAACGACGGGACCAAGACCGTCCCCCTCGACCAGGCAACGCCCCAGCAGATGGTTACCATCAGCGAAGACCTCACTTCGCACGACGAAGAGCGACTCCTCTGCTGTCTATCCAAGAATAAAGACGTCTTCGCCTGGTCCACCCTCGACCTGGTCGGAGTCAGTCGCTCCATCATCGAGCACGGCCTAGGAATTGACCCTTCGGTGAGGCTGAAGAAACAACGGCTGCGCAAGATGTCTGACGAAAAGATAGAAGCCGCCAAGGCCGAGGTGCATCGCCTGCTCAAAGCCAAGTTCATCGAGCCGATCGCCTACCCCACATGGCTCGCCAATGTGGTGATGGTGCAGAAAAAGAGCGGCAAATGGCGGATGTGCATAGACTGCACCAGTCTTAACAAGGCCTGCCCCAAGGACAACTTCCCGCTGCCCCGAATCGACAAAATCGTCGATAGCACAGCCGGGTGCGAAGTCATGTCACTCCTCGACTGCTTCTCCGGCTACCACCAAATATATATGAAGGAGGAGGACAAGGCAAGCACCAGCTTCATAACACCCTTCGGCACATATTGTTTCATCAGAATGCCGGAGGGACTCAAGAATGCCGGGTCCACTTTTTCTCGACTCACCAAAACTGTGCTCGAGAGCCAGATCGGCAGAAATATCTTCACATACGTGGACGACATCGTCGTTGCCAGCAGAAGCAAGGCAGACCACCTGGCCGACCTCGCCGAAACGTTTGCAAGCATGCGAGCCGCACGACTTCGCCTCAACCCTAAGAAGTGCGTTTTCGGGGTCCGCTAGGGAAAGATCTTGGGCTACCTGGTATCACACCGCGGAATTGAGGCCAACCCAACCAAAATCCAGGCAATCATCAACATGACGCCCCCACAGTCAGCTAGAGAAGTGCAACGACTGACAGGCAGGTTGGCCGCCCTCAACAGATTTATCTCCAAGTCCGCGGAGCGGAGTCTCCCGTTCCTCAAAACACTCTGCGGCGCAAAAGACTTCGCATGGGGGCCAGAGCAGGCGGCGGCCTTCGCCGCACTAAAACAGTACTTGTCGGAGCTGGCGATTCTCACGAGCCCTGACCCTTCGCTACCCCTATTGCTCTATGTCGCGGCTTCGCCACATGCGGTCAGTGCAGCACTGGTTCAAGAGCAGACCAGAGAGGGCACAACCAAGCAGCGTCCAATTTATTACGTCTCTAAAGTGCTCACAACATCAAAATGCAACATGACAGAGCTGGAAAAGATCGCCTATGCAGTCGTTATGGCCTCGCGCGAATTGCGCCATTATTTCGAGGCATTCAAGGTCCGGGTTACCTCGGACAGAGGACTCGTCGAGCTATTTAGAAACCCAGAGGCGTCAGTACGGATTGCCAAGTGGGTAGCCGAACTCTCCGGCTATCACATCACATTCGAACCCAGGACAGCCATCAAGTCGCAAGTCCTGGCATACTTCGTCGTAGACTGGACTGGTCCAATAACGCAACCGGAGCCGTCCGCAGAAAAAATGTGGACAATCCATTGTGACGGCGCATGGTGCCATGCGGGGGCAGGCGTCGCCGCAGTTATTACTTTGCCCACCGGGATCAAGCATAAATACGCAGCGCGCCTCAGCTTTGCGTTGGAGTCTGATAAGTGCACCAATAACATTGCAGAATACGAGGCTGTCATCCTCGGCCTTCGCAAGCTAAGGGCACTCGGCGTCACCACCTGCATCATCAAAACAGATTCCAAGGTAGTCGCTGGCCAGGTCGAGAAAGACTATGCAGCGAAGGACCCCGCACTCATGCAGTACCTCGCGACCATCCGCAGCCTCGAAAGGCAATTCAAGGGCTTCACGCTGCAGCACGTGGATCGAGCCAAGAATGAGGAGGATGATGCTCTAGCCAAGGCAGCCGCTAGGGGCGAAGCCCTACCCTCCGACGTGTTCTACCACGTCATCGGCACGCCAGCCGTCTGCAGCCCCGAAGGGCTCCAAATAACCAAGGACAGCGAGGGCCACCGCATAGTCAACCTCATCATGACCGAAGACTGGCGGGCACCAATAACCCTGTACCTGCAGGGGTACTATCATCCAACCGACAGCAATGAGGCCAAGCGCCTCAAACACCGAAGCCGGGACTTCGCGCTGATCGAGGGCCAACTTTACAAAAAGGGGGTCAGTCAACCGATGCTTAAGTGCGTCACCGAGACCGAAGGTGTCCAAATTCTGCACGAAGTCCACAGCGGGACCTGCGGCTCCCACGCAGGGCCTAGGGCCCTAGCGGCAAAGGTGATTCGCCAAGGTTTCTACTGGCCCGCCATGATTTGCGCCGCAAATCGGGTCGTGAGATCCTACGAAGCCTGTGAGAAATTTTCCCCATGCTCGGGATGCCCTTCGCAGTTCACGAAGCTGATCGCCCACACGTGGCCCCTTCAGCGCTGGGGCCTAGACATTGTCGGGCCCCTGCCCACGGCTCAGGGGAACCTCAAGTTCACCTTCGTCGCCGTTGAATACTTCACCAAATGGATTGAAGCGAGGGCAGTATCCACTATCACATCGAAGACAACCCAAAAATTCTTCTGGCAAAATATTGTTTGCCGCTTCAGAGTACCGTCCGAACTCACGGTCGACAACGGCAAGCAGTTCGACAACCAAGATTTCAAAGATTTCTGCTTCTCCATCGGCACCAAGCTTGCCTTCGCCTCCGTGTACCACCCCCAGTCCAATGGAGTCATGGAGCACGCCAATGGCAAAATCTTCACAGCCGTCAAGAAAATGCTCCTCGACGACAAAAAAGGCAAGTGGCCCGACCTGTTACCCGAAGTGGTCTGGGCGCTGAACACAACTGAGTGCAGGGCGACTGGGTTCACCCCTTTCTGCCTACTATACGGATCGGAGGCCATGTCTCTGTAAGAAATAAAACATGGGTCGCCTCGGACAGCCGCGTCGGCCGTCCCCGACGTTGACGAGCCGACGTCGAAGGACCTCATCGACGGAGACCGCGTCTTCGCCCTATAGGCTCTGGACAAATATCAAGCCCAGACAAAAGCATGCGCAACCACACAGTCATCCCGAGGGAGTTCAACGAAGGAGACCTCGTACTCGTCCGGACAGCTCGGACAGAGTCACGGGGCAAGTTGGAGCCGAAGTGGGAGGGCCCTTTCATCGTCAAGACGAAGGCATCCCCCAGTTCGTACAGACTCACAACTCCATCCGGCGAAGACTTAGAACATTATTGGAACATTGATAGTCTTCGCAAATTTTTTGTTTAACTCCTCAGGGCTAATTCGCCCTTGTAATCCGCAGAACAGTTTTTTAGCCGGCCCGCACTCTTTTCCTCCCGGGGGTGAGGTTTTTAATGAGGCGGAGCCATGTAATATACACGCGAAAAATCCCCCGCAAAAACTACGTCGAAAAAGACCGACTAAACGATCTTCGACATTCGACAGACAGAAAAGTCAACGCGAGGGGCAGCGACGGCCACCCCTCGCGTGCGACAATCCATGCAAAAGTCGCCTAAGGGTGCAGCCGGACTAGCACAACAAGTGCGTAAATTCGAAGTCTTCTCGAAAAGACTATCCGTGCAAAAGTCGCCTAAGGGTGCAGCCAGACTAGCACAACAAGTGCGTAAATTCGAAGTCTTCTCGAAAAGACTATCCGTGCGAAAGTCGCCTAAGGGTGCAGCCGGACTAGCACAACAAGTGCGCAACTTCGAAGTCTTCCTCAAAAGTCTACCCATGCTAAACCCTACACCAAACTGTCCACGCCGGGACTGACCACAGGCGCGCCGGACCGACATAATAAACATACTAGACCAAGCGCACAACGCCTTTATAAACATAGCGCAGGGGCATAACCTCATCATACAAATTATAACTACATATGTACAGCGAGGGCATCACACCTCAAATCGATTCAACCTTCGGAATGATCCCCATCTCCCTATAGTTAAACAGCATTATCCTAAGCTCCTCACCCTCAAAAAGACTTCGCAACTCACCCTCACCTACACTCGCAACGGCCGGCAAGGACAACAATTCCTGCTTGTCAGCCCCGTCCACACGAAGCCGACTGCCGTCCACCTCACTCACTCTACGCTTCGCAACCGCCCTTCGCCGCTTGCGCCCAGCGCTCGGACCAGGCACAACTTCAGCATTCGCAGCGCGCGGCGAAGACTCCACCGCTGCCACATCCAAGGCCGCAAAGTAATCCAAGTCCTCATCCGACGACTCCTCCGTCCACTCAACCGAACTCCCAGAGCCACCAAAATCAGAAAACTTAGAAGCAGACTCATCTGATTCATTCCCAGCATCCACAGTCGAAGCCACCAAAAAATTAGCAGTGACGGTTGCGTGCGCAGGCCCAAAACCTTGAACCTGCGCAGCAACCAAGGTTCAGCAACATATACAAAATTCCCTAACTACCCACACCCACTAAGCCACCTGCGAAGGCCCAGCCGCCATGGGGTCCTCCGCTGCCGGCTCCGTCGCCGTCTTCGGGGGATCCTCGGCCCTCGGCACTGCAGCTGGCGACGAGCCACCACCAGACACAGTAGCCGCAGGCACAGCGAGGGAGCCTTCAGCGGTTTCCGGGGCCGGTGCCACCGGGCCCGACTCCGCTTCAGGCTGCGCGCTGTTCAAAGCTCCGAAGTCCTCCACCGTCTCATCACGCGCCGCCTGCAACACAGCACACTGATTCAGCAAGCCCACGTATAACCCACACCCAACAACACCAAACAAAAAATGAACATTACCTGACCCCTCGCCTGGTCAGCCCGCTCCCTCACCACCTCCCGACCGTGGGGGCCCCACATCCGGTCAAAGAGGGCTCCCGCGGATTCCTTCACCACAAGATCCTCGACCTTGTAAATTTCGCGCTCGAAATCCTCATCAGATCGGTCGAGACAGTGCGTTCATCGCCCCTTCGCAGGTGACCAGGGAGGCAAAGGACATAAATCCCTCCACAATGGTCGGGAGCGCCAACAACTCCTCCTGCAGCCACTCGTGGCAACGAAGGCCCGACTCTCGGTCGGGCACTTCGAAGTCAGTAGTCCGCGCGCCCAGCTTGCGGTATGAGTCCATGAGCTGTTTGCGCGTCCGCTCAACTTTCGAACGCATCGAGGCCTCGGCCCTCTCCACACGGGCCTGCAGAGCGTTGAACCGCGTTTCCCATTCCTCAGCGCGCTGGATGGCGAGGCTACCCTCCGCCCGTGCCAGATTGGCCTCCGCCTGCGCCGACTGCGCCTTGGCGAAGGCCTAATTAGCCTCCCTCCTTTCCTCCGTCAGCTGGCGCCGGAGGTCAGTCCTCTCGCCCTCCAGCGCGGCCACCCTCTCCGTCAGCTTACGTCACTTGCTATCGGCGGTTGACTTTTCCCGAACAGGTCAGCATGCTGCGCCCGAAGTCTCTCGACTTCGGCAGACACAACTGCCGTAAAGGTCCCCGACGCCACGCGGTCGGTGAAGTCAGCCGCCTACAAGACAAACATAAGTCCACAATCCCAACGAAAGCGGTAAAAACCGAAGTCTAGCCTAACTACCTGACTCAGCCGCTGCGACGCCTCCCTCAGCCAGCGGGACACAACGCCTGCTTCGTCTTTGACGACGGTGAGCGCCGAAATCTCACCGCCAGCGCTGAGGGCGCTACCCTTCGCCCCAAGCACTGGGGCAGACACCGTGGTCGCCATCGCAGGCGGAACAACAGCAACTTGCCCCTCGTCTGATCCTGCAAAGTATCAACAGTCAAAAAAAAACCGGGCCAACGACTTACCAACGAGATAATCTTCCACACTAATATCAGTGCCGAAATCGGCAACACGCTTCGCCGGCGAAGGCAAGTCTCGGACCTTCGCGGCTCTGGCCGAGGCAGACTTGGCCACACCGGCGCCAGTTGCCTTCACCACATCCGGCACCTTGCTGGACCCAGGGGCGACCGACATCGCCGCCAGCGTCGGAGGCGGCAGCCTTCGCAGTCCCCTGCGCCCTCTTCGGCCTAGCCTCGGGCAGCCTGATGAACGCCCAGCGCTTTTGCGCAGCCTCCTGACGATCCTTGTCCATCACTGCCGACACAACAGCAGCAATATTCCGTCCATAAGGAAACACTTTCAAGTCACGAACCATGCGAGATGTAAAAAAGTCTTCGCCGGCTGCACGGGGGATAGAAACGTTCTTAGGCCACCAACCCCCGGTTACCTTCAGCATCCGCGCCAAAGACTCCCGGAGCTCGGGCGAAGACATCCTTCCCCCGGGGGCCGCACATGTCCCCATCAGCTCCACAGCAAAACTATCGGAGACCCCCAATCCTCCCATCACTGTACCTAGCTTCCTCTTCTTAGTGGATGGGGCGGCCGCCGGCGCGGGATCGTCTTTAGTCTCTGTCGCCGGCTTCTTCCCGCGGCGATCGACATCGTCTTGCTCGGGATAACCGCCATACGACAGACGGTTCAACTCGAAGACCCTATTGAAGCGATTGTTGGATCCGTGTATATCCCAACTACGCTGGCCCTCCGTCTTTGGCACGTAGCGACCAATTATCCGCGCCGCCCCATCCTCCGCCTCACGCACGAATGCGGCGGGATCTCGTCCATGAAAATCCAGTGCGAAGGCGGGACTCCGCACCAGCATCCCGCCACGGGAAGGCATCTGGCAAGGGCATACTTCGCCCAGCGCCCAGCCATGCGCCAAGGGCCACACGCCATACGCGACAAACTCCTCAACCAGATCGCGCCCGCTACTCAGGCCGGCCGCGCACTGTAGGGCCCCTTCGTCCGCATCCTCCTCCGCTACTTCAAACCGCGGGTATGCTGAATAATAATGCGAGCACATCTCGGCCACAGGGAGCCCCGGATGGTCTTCGACTGTCCCTTCGGCAACATAGAACCAAAATTCCCACCAGTTGCCCCATTTATTGCGGGCACAGGGAACCAACTCAACGACTTCCATCGAAGTTTTGCCCGTCTTCGGCGTAAACGTGCAAGATCCAAATTGGGCAATCTTATTTCCGATTTTCCTTTTCTGCCAGTGCAGACAATAATGCTTCGCGAAGACTTCGACCGAGGGCTGCCCGCCGTACGAGGTCGTCGCCCAGACATACTTCGCCAGAGCCACCACGGCATTTGGCGTCAGCTGGTGGACCTGGACGTCGAACCTACGCAGGACTTCTCCCACGAATCGATGTGCGGGCAGGCGAAGGCCAGCAGTGAAAAAAGCCTCAAACACAACCAACTCCACGACAAAACTGTTCAAGGGAAATCGCAGTCCAGCCTTTAAGAAGCTTCGGAATATCACGACTTCATTTTCCTCGGGAGTCGGACAAGTCTTCTCTCCTTCGTCAGCCCTCACAACAGACAAGTCCCAAAAATATCTGCCCCTCATATTGACAAGATGATTTTCTTTAATACAGGATTTACCGAAAACCGCATGGCTTGGTCGCCAAGGTCGATCTTCGGAATCTTCACCACCACTATCCACATCATAACTGTCATTGTCACCAGTATCTTCAGATAAACCCTCCAAAATCTCCCTAGTAATTTTCTCTGAATTAGTCTTTGATATTGATTCAAGAAGGCCCAGATGCATTTCCTCAGAAAGGCTTAGCTTTGAATCACCAACAGCTTTCTTATCTTCAGACATCTTTGCAAACGCTAAGAAAGTGCTCTCGAAAGCGAAGCTTAAAAATTTAAAAAGCCAAGCAAGTGTTGTTGCGCGCAGGCTAAAAGTTGGGTGAGTAAAAACAGATGGCAAGGGATCATGCCAAATAAACTGGTGGTGAGCTCTTATTTATACACCTTGTGCGGTGAAAACTGGAGGGTCCCGCTTGTCAAAGACTGTTGCTATTCTAGCAAAGGAAAGATGTTTTTTCGGACCTTCGGCTTAAAGCCTTCGTCCATGTCGCAATATGAATTTATCATTCCAGCAAATTAATATTGCGAGGGGCTACTGTTGGGGGCCTTCGGCTTCCGAAGGTCCTCAAAAACATGATTTGACAATGTTTTCCAAGTGAAATATGTGAACAGGTATCTTCGGAATCGGGTCACGAGTATACAAGAAGTATGGTCAAGATGAAGCTTGAGTAGGATGGAAGGCGATCATGACGAAGGATAAGATGATCACGAAGCTATGCGCAGAAAAAGCTTCGGTATGACAACAGAAAAGGGGAACCGACCTATATGATGAAAAGCCAAATTAAACCTCGAAGAATCACTATAGGGTTATTGATAAATGTAAAGGGCATTAATATAATTCTCCACGGGTTGCGTCCTGTGCCATATAAATAGATGAACAGAACTCCCGTACTGTTCATGCTGACTTGGCATTTGCTTTTCGCATCACGCCTGTACCTTTACATTTCGTCAATTCGAAGGTACATTTATAATTTGTTATTATGAATTTGATAATGCAAAATAAAAATAAGTTGATAATAATATCTGTATTATTATTCGTATTTCATATATGTATTCTCTTTCATCATCTGTCGAGCTTACGAAGGTCTCTTCCTTCATAACCTTCGTCCGGAATTCATTATATCCGAAGGGACATAATGTCTTGAAGGACGAAGGACTTTAACATTTAACATTTTTTATGTTGCCTTGTTCTTAATTCGAAGTATTTGAGAACAAGTCTCCAACAACAGCAGTGCACATGAAGACCGCTGGACCATTACAATCCTTGCCCATCCCAACTTGGAAGTGGGAGGATATTAGCATGGATTTTATTGTAGGATTGCCTAGGACAGCAAAAGGATTTGATTCTATCTGGGTTATAGTTGATCGCCTTACCAAGATAGCCCATTTTCTGCTCGTCAAGATAGATCACCCAGTTGTTGTCTATGCCTAGTTATACATTGCTCGTATTCTTAGTTTGCACGGGGTTCCAAAAACAATTGTGTTGAACTGCGGACCACAATTTGTATCCAAATTCTAGGAAGAACTCCACAAATCTCTGGTACTAAGTTGCTCCACAGTTCGGCCTATCATCCTCAAACAAGTGAACAAACTGAGAGAATAAATCAAATACTTGAAGACATGTTGCGGGCATGTGTCCTGGAGTTTCCGCAAAAATGGGATGAATGTCTGCCATTGGCAGAATTTTCTTATAATAACAACTATCAAGAGATTATTAAGATGGCACCATTCGAAGCACTGTACGGGCGACGGTGTTGGACACCCTTAAATTGGTCAGAACCTGGAGAACTGTGGTATTTCAGGCCTGATTTAGTTAAAGAAACAGAAGCAAAGGTTCAACGGGTTAGGCATCACTTGAAAGAAGCTCAAGCTCAACAGAAAAGTTATGCAGACAAACGACGCCGACCCTTGTTCTTTCAAGTCCAAGATTATGTGTACCTAAAAGTATCACCAATAAAGGGTGTGAACCATTTCGGGGTAACAGAAAAGTTAGCACCCCGATACATTGGCCCATTTCCCATTCTTGAGCAACTGTCAGAAACATTGGATGCAGTGTATAATGTGTTCCACGTATCTCAATTGAAGAAGTGCCTTCGGATTCCAGATCGAACCATTGATGTGGTGGATGTTGTCCTAGGACTAGACTTAACTTATTCAGAACATCCCATTCGAGTTTTGGAACAGAAGGACAGGATCACCCGAAAAAGGACCCTTAAATTCTATAAGGTACAATGGAACCAATATACTGAAGATGAAGCTACCTGGGAGACTCAAGACTTCTTGGAAAAAAATTTACTAGGTTTTTAGCTTCATGTAACCTGTAAGATATGTACATTTGATGGTAAAGGAAAAATAAACCCCATACCACCCCTATTCTGTAAGACAAATAAGGAAATAATGACGTGTTTCCTTTTCCATTACTTACCCTAGGACCTTAAATCTTGGGATGAGATTCTTTTATGGGGGGAAGGATGTAACACCCCTGATGTTACTGGCACTAAAACATGAGCATAACATCATGTGCATTGACATCTCATGTGTTTGTTACACCTAGAATGCATTCACTAGGTAAAATTTTCAAACAAGTGGTGATGATGTGACTTGAAGAGTGTTCAACCTGGAGTAGGGTACTTAACCCTGAATTAGGGCTTATGGATGAAAGTGAAACCAAAATGAGTAAAGATCTTAAGAGTCACTAGAAATATTCACCAAACATCAAAGTTGATGGACTTTAGTGACACAAAAACCTTAAAGTACTCAAAACCCTAAAAGAAACCTTAGAAAACCCTAATTAGAATCCTAGGTGGTAAATGTAAATTCAGGGCACTTTTGGACCAAAGTGCAAATACCAAAGTGATAGGACACCACAAATCAAGTATTTTTACATTTGAGAATTTGCAAGTTGAATGATGCAGTTTGGACTTATTTGTAAAATACCCGATGAACACTATGTGGTTAAGTTCTGAATTTCAGTTGAATGGGGTCAACTTTGGAGTTCTATATCTCCCAATTCAAAAGGAATTTGCCCTAGATCAACACATCAAATTTATAGAGCTATGATAGGATACAACTTTGCTTAAGTAACTACGCCTTGATGTTGTATAAAAATTGGAGTAAAATAGATAGAAAGTTTGGCTGTCAGTCGGATCAGAAAACTGAAGTATGGCCACCAGTGAAATTGGAAGAACTTAGAGATCAAATTGTGAGGGATTGAGTGGATAGCTGAGTAGATCTTTATAACAAACTTTTAGCTGGTTCTTGGGACGACAATATTGACGTAGACAAGTGACTGAGTTGTTGCATGAAAAATTGAGAAAGAAGCTCTCCAAATCGCGCTGTCAGAATGTCTCATGAAGATCACCGTGGTACAGTGACCATAAAGATCTTCGGTGCTGTGAGCTCGACATTAGTGATCTACCGCTGCAATTCGCGCCCGACTGGGAGATTTGTGCCTTGGGAAGAGTAGATAACGTCGGGGCAGGGTGAAAATATCCAGTGTGGGGTGAATCCAGTCGCTGGCCGGACCAGCCATCGTGTCCCACCGCGGTCGATCATGCTGGCATCACCGGAGTTCACTATTATCTGGCCAGGCTACGTGCCTCAAAGCCTTACCACGTCACAGTAGACCGCCTTAGGTAGCTTGTTCATTGCCTGAGTCACTGCTCCGGTAAAAGCCACAATAGCGCATGCGCCAGTGACTTCCCCTCTCTCCGGCCGCCAGCGCGCCATCTCAAAATTAGCCACCACAGCTCTCGGACACTATAAATTGGGGTGCCGCTAGCTCTGTTAGGTTGTCACGAAGCCAGTGCACCTGCTCGTGCTTCAGATCGTCCACCACCGAGCTCTAATGTGGAATTTCCCCCAAATCCACTATTCGCTCCGCCGTAAGCCATCGCGTCGTGGACCACCGTCCCTAGGTCTGTTCATAGCCTCCTTTCTTTCGTTTCAGCACCATTGTGTGCTATGGATGGTTATCGGCCCAGTCAATCGAACTAGACCTGGTTAGATCACTGGAAACACCTCGGGTTATCCTCGGTTGGCGCCATCACCGTGGACGGAAAGAATTTGAGCCAGAACTTTGCAATTGATTGAGGGATTGAGGTCGTTGTGGGTAGAATTAGGTGTAAAACTGAAGTCGGGCGCGAATCATTAGGTATTGTGGTTGGTACAAGCTCGCCGGAGACACTGCTCCACCGTCCATGGTCGGAGATCTAACCTTGCGAAGAAATAGAAAGGGAGGGGCCTCGGTGCAAATGTCAGAGACACATGTGAACAGTGTGCAGGGTTCTTTTCTAGTTATTTAAATGATCAAGGTCCTCTGCGCTATGTGAACATCACGGGCACGCGCGCAGGCGCGTTTCCCTGTTCTTAGGCCGGCTCGGGCTGATTTGAGCCTCTTACTATTTATTCTTTCTCTTTTTCTTTTTCTACCAGACTTTGCAAATTCATAAGAAATTATAGAAAAATGGTAAAAATATGAGACCAATTTTTCTGGACTCATAAATTCCAATAGTATTTAATAAAAATAGTTCCAAGATTTTAAGTCATAACCAGGAATTATTTAGCAATTATAGGTGCTTAAACCTAGACTTTTGGAATTTTAGAAATTATTTTATAACTCCAAAAATCACAAAACTTTTTAAGTAAGCCTAATATGGTACTTAGAACCCATGGGTGAAGTTTGACATGTTTTGGACATTGTTTGATCCTCAAACCCAAAACCCTAGCCTTCTAAGTAATATCTTCCTTATGTTAGTGGAGTACTGACTCGGAAAACCCTAGTTTCCCTGGTGTACCGTGAAGGAAAATTGTATTCATGATACAACTTGAAGTATCTCTATTATGATTGCATATTCATAAACATCACATGAGCATTCATTTATATGTATGGTTACGTATAGAAAACGAGGAAGAAGTAGTTGTTGAAGAAGAAGAGACTGCACCACCAACTGAGACTCCACCTGCCAGGAACTGTTTTTATTTTGATATATGTGGAACAGATCCCAAATCCCCTACAACACAAGGCAAGCCCCGGTGCATTTACCTTTCCTTTTGATTTTAAACTCTTTATCACTTGAATGATGCATTAGGTGATAGGAGTTGGGTGTTAAGCCAATTGCTGCATTTCCTTCCTTAGAACTGTTTATCCTTCCTTAATTACCTGTTTTATTAAAAGGTTTTCTGATGCTTAGTCTTGCTTTAGAAAACAAAACTATTTTGATTTTAACAAAAGATGATGCCTCAGATGGATTGGGATGTTTTCAAAAATAAAACTTGATGGTGGATCCATCATGACCGTGATGGGTCCAGCATTGGAAAAGATGCACCTCTGCCAGGTACTGAACTTTGGGGTTTTAAATGATAAAGCTGAGACTAGGCGGGTGACTTGCACGAGAAGAGAGTCTCGGTGTAGTGTCTCCGTCTGAGTCGATTAAGGACCGTGTCGATGTAGGCCTGTTGACCGAGGACCCTTTAACTGGTCACATGCCTCGTCATGGGTAAGCTTTGCCTCGGAAAGACATACTAGAAAGGCCAACACGCAATGGGAGTGGAGAGATGGCGAGAGTAGCGTGTACCCTCCATGGCAAGAGGCTGGACGGTGGTGTATCTGTGGTCTCGGTTGGTATGGACCCGGTCTGGTCTTAAGAAACCCGGTGGCAAGTTGACATATGCAAGGGTTAAGTGCTACATATGTCGTGTGATTGGAGATCCTCGGCTGAGTATTAATCGATTCGGATCTCCGTTACTTCTCGGACGTGAAGACTTGGTCACTGACTTACACTTAGGATTCTAGTGAACTGAAAAGGTTGATAAAAGACGGCTAGTGCAGGTCAAGTGCTTGAACTATGGTAGAAAGAACTCTAGTTACAGGTAATGACTTACATGCTAATAAAACTGGATTTTTAAGGATCCACTATTAGTAAGCATTTCTGCAAAACAGAGTCTTTGATTCTTGATCAGCCTTACCTTAACTCCCTCAAGCCAGCATATCCTTGAGAGTCTTTTCTTTTGACAGGTAAGACTTGCAAAAGTACACTCCATACTCAGGGTTTTCGAACCCATGCTGTTGTAGGTGAGGAAACAGCAGACTTTTGTTGTTTTTGTTCAAAGGTGGTGCCCAAGGAAGAGCCCCAGCAGTGAAGTGGTCGCGGGTGGATGTTGGCCTCCCACTTTAAAAACAATAATCTTTTGTGTGGGAGGGTGTTTTGCCTCCCAGGTCTGTAATAATAATACTTTATGCACTCCTAGTACCCTGGTATTGTAATAACAATACTCTCTCTATGAATGTAAATTAAGTTATTGTAATTTGCTTCCGCTTATTCTTTCCTCCGATGTGATGTAATATCTGCACGACGGGTGAAGCGCTCTTAGGAAAAATGATGAGGATACAGTTACCAAACTTGTCGAGTGATTATGTGCATCTACAGGGTTGTCCAAGGCCCTTAGGACAAGGACAACTGTAGGTGGGCCTAATACCTTGGGAGGTTCCGTCACAACGAGGTCCTGCTGGTGAGTTTTTTTGCGCGAAGTCTGCGTTTCTGACATGACCATGATGTAGGAGCGGAGTCCGAGCAAGTGGCTATTGTCTCGGTGGCAGTGACGGCTAGTCCGGTGGCCGTGGCAACCTTGGCGAAGGGGTCTTCGCAGGACCCGTGGTCCAAGTTCGGCGCCAGTGATGAAATTGCCTCTATCGCCGCTGCGAAGGACATGGCCGCCTCAGTTGCGCAGCAGCTAAAACATGTGTGTGACCGGTGCTTTTGGAATTTGTTTTTCTTCATATCTCTGCTTTTGACAGTCTTTGTGCCAGGCTGATATAGCTAAAGTGCCCGATCTTTTGGTGAGTGGAGATAATTCCGATTTGGCGAAGGATGACCTCGCGATCCGACTACGACGAGCAAGCCTGAGGCGCCAATGCAATCGCTGAACCAACTCCCTGTGGTTACCAACCTTGCTGATGCGAGATCGGCCTGATCACGAAGATCGTTTCCTGTGCGCAATCGAAGAACGAACAAGAAAAAGATGCGAGCAATCTAATTTATTACTCAAGGGTGGAGTTCTGAATACACGAAGACAGCGTTGATTTGCGCATGTTCGAGAGTAGCTAAAGCTAACGTAAAACAAAACTCGAAGAATAAAGGAGGCGCAGCTCCTGGATAAATAGAGAGGGGGCGTAGCCCCTAGTGGCAGCCAAAGGGGGAAAACGCAACCCTAGGGGCGGCCAACCCTAGGTCGTCCACTATGGGACGCAGTTGGGCTGGTCGTCTATTCTTCTGGGCCCTCATTCTTCAGTAGCATGACGAAGTTAAGATCTCTGGCGCGGGCCCGAGTGATTGGCCCAGCTAATGAAGGAAGTGGCGCTTGATGTGGAGGTGCTGTTGGTGTAGTCGTACACATGTTGTAGGTGATGTCCTCATCATTTTGCCCTTCTTGAAGTGAAGTCATCCTCGACGGCAACTCCTCATTCTCGGCCATATATGGTTTCAAATCTGCAACATTAAAACTAGTGGAAACACCAAATTCCGCAGGCAGGTCAAGGATATAAGCATTATCATTAATCTTTGTTAGCACCTTAAAAGGACCAGCAGCACGAGGCATTAATTTAGAACAACGCAAAGTAGGAAACTGATCCTTTCTCAAGTGCAACCAAACCATATCACCTGGCTCAAAAGTAACAAGTTTTCTTCCTTTACTACCAGCAACCTGATTTTTTGCATTAGTAGCAGCAATGTTCTGTTTTGTTTGTTCGTGTATGGTAATCATTTGTTCAACATGTGCAGCAGCATCTACATGTGGGGCGTTCGCAGCATTAAGTGAAATCAAATCAATAGGTGCCCTAGGGATGTAACCATAAACAATCTAGAAAGGGCACATCTTTGTAGAAGAATGCGTGGCATGATTGTAAGCAAATTCAACATGAGGCAAGCAATCCTCCCAACGTCTCAAATTCTTGTCTAAAACAGCCCTAAGCGTGGTACATAAAGTTCTATTTACTACCTCAGTTTGTCCATCAGTCTGAGGATGATAAGTAGTGCTAAACAGCAATTTAGTTCCTAATTTATTCCAAAGAGATCTCCAAAAATGGCTTAGAAACTTAGCATCGCGATCAGAGACTATTGTTTTTGGAATACCATGTAAACGAATAATTTCTCTAAAGAACAATTTAGCAACAATGCTAGCATCATCAGTTTTATGACAAGGTATAAAGTGAGCCATTTTAGAGAATCTATCAACAACCACAAAAATACTATCCCTCCCCTTCTTAGTTCTAGGCAAGCCCAAAACAAATTCCATAGAAATATCAAGCCAAGGAGAAGAAGGGACAGGCAAAGGCATATACAAACGATTGTTGCGCAAACGTGACTTAGCTTTCTGGCAAGTAGTGCAACGTGCAACAAGACGCTCAACATCACGACGCATCCGAGGCCAAAAGAAGTGTGTGGCCAGCACCTCATGTGTCTTGTAAACGCCAAAGTGCCCCATGAGACCGCCTCCATGAGCTTCCTGCAGCAACAAAAGGCGAACCGAGCTTGCTGGAATACACAACTTGTTAGCGCAGAACAAAAATCCATCCTATGTGAAATTTTCCCCAGGGTTTGCCATCCTTACAATGTATAAAGATATCTTTAAAATCAGCATCATCCATATATTGATCTTTCACTGTTTGCAAGCCAAAGATTCTAAATTCTAACTGTGAAAGCATGGTATATCTACGGGACAACGCATCGGCAATGACATTTTCCTTCCCGTTCTTGTGTTTAATGATGTAAGGAAGGGACTCGATGAATTCTACCCAACTAGCATGACGACGGTTCAGATTTGTTTGGTACGAATATGTTTTAAAGCCTCATGATCAGAATGAATTATAAACTCACAAGGCCAAAGGTAGTGCTGCCATGTTTGCAAAGTGCAAACTAAAGCATAAAGTTCCTTATCATAAGTAGAATATCTCAAGCTAGTACCGCTTAATTTTTCACTAAATAAGCAACCGGTTTTCCTTCTTGTAACAAAATAGCACCTAACCCAATACCACTAGCATCACATTCAAGTTCAAACACTTTATGAAAGTCGGGCAATTGTAAGAGTGGAGCATGGGTTAACTTATCTTTCAAAGTGTTGAACGCCTCTTCTTGTGGGGGGTCCCAAGCAAAAGACACACCTTTCTTTGTGAGTTCGTGGAAAGGGGCAGCAATGGAGCTAAAATCATGCACAAAACAGAGATAAAATCCTGCAAGTCTGAGAAAACTCCAAATTTGGGTGACCGTCGTTGGTGTAGGCCAGTCCTGAATGGCTTCAACCTTGCTGCTATCCACCTCAATGCCCTGCGGAGTAACCACATAACCAAGAAATGAGACACGTTGCGTGCAAAATATGCACTTTTCCATGTTACCAAACAAGCGAGCAGCACACAAAGCATCAAAAACAGCACGCAAATGTTCTAAATGCTCCTCTATAGACTTGTTGTAAATAAGGATATCATCGAAATAAACAACAACAAACAAACCTATGAAGGCCCGTAGAACTTCGTTCATTAAACGCATAAAGGTGCTGGGAGCATTAGTCAATCCAAATGGCATAACCAACCATTCATATAAACCAAATTTCGTTTTAAAAGTCGTTTTCCATTCATCACTGAGTTCAGAAGAGAAGCGTCGGGGATGAGATTGATCTGATGCTCAATGCCACGGAGCGGAGGAAGACCCGGTGGTAAGTCCATAGGAAAAACATCAGCATACTCCTGCAAAAGGTTAACAACAGTAGGGGGTATATCCAAAGTTGGTGCATCATCAAGCGGAACAAGCATGCGCGAGCATACAAGTGCATAACAGGGTATATGAGCTTCATGGAGATCATCGAAATCAGCACATGTAGCAAGTAAAACAGGAGAGTGCAACTTGATTTCAGTTTTAATAGGTGCGGCTGATGTTGATTTGACTTGTTGTGCAGTTTTAGCAGCCCTAGTAAGATCATCTTTCAAAATTTGGTCAGGGGTCATTGGATGTATAATTATTTTCTAGCCTTTAAACATGAAAGAATAATGATTTGAACGACCATGATGTAAACTATCAGTATCATATTGCCAAGGTCGACCCAATAACAAAGAGCATGCTTCCATAGGAATAACATTGCAATCAGCATAATCAGAATAAGAACCCAGCGAAAAGGGGACACGTACAGAACGTGTTACCTTTATTTTACCACCATCATTAAGCCATTGAATGTGATACAGATGTGGGTGTGTGCGAGTGGGCAAGGATAATTTCTCTACCAAAGCTATACTTGCCAAATGGTTGCAGCTGCCACTATCGATGATGATGCGAATCGACCGTTCGTGCACAACGCCCTTGGTATGGAATAGAGTGTGTCGCTGATTTTTTTGGCCTGGGCAACCTGTGTGCTAATAACACGCTGCACAACAAGACTCTCATACCTATCGGCGTCGATGGGATCAACGTGGACTTCCTCGTTTTCTGCATGGTTAGTGGCAATCATAGCATGACTAGTTTCCTCGGAATCACTGGCTGAAGAGTACTCACCATTGTCACGTATAAGCAAGGTACGCTTGTTTGGGCAGTCCTGAATTATGTGCCCAAACCCACTGCAACGACGGCACTGAATATCCTGTGTACGTCCTGTGGAAGAAACGGCGCCTTTGGCAGGGGGCGCCGCTGGCTTGGCCGTCCCTTTGCGCGGTGTAGTGCTAGGAGTAGAAGGTGCAGGGCTAGAAGGAGTTGAGCTGTGTGTCGAACCCCGACCTGCAAAAGAGTTAGTATATGTCTTTGATCGTCGTCCCTGCACTTCACGTTCAGCTTTGCAAGCATATTCAAACAATGTGGTTATATCAAAATAATCCTTATAATCAAGTATATCCTGAATTTACCTGTTCAAACCACCACGAAAACGCGCCATAGCAGCGTCATCCGACTCAACCAAACCACAACGAAGCATACCCTTTTGTAACTCCTGGTAATATTCCTCAACAGATTGTGAACCTTGTTGAAAATGCTGCATTTTGTTAAGCAAATCACGGGCATAATAGGAAGGAACAAATTTGTGGCGCATGGCAGTTTTTAATTGGGTCCAAGTAGTGACACTGTTAATGGGAAGTTGTTGTTTATACTCACACCACCAAATTAAAGCAAAATCAGTAAATTCACTAATGGCAGCCTTCACTTAGCTATTAGCAGGAATAGCATGGCATGAAAATTTCTGTTCTACCTCCAATTCCCAATCAAGATATGCAGCAAGATCATATTTACCATTAAAGATGGAATTTTAAATTTAATCTTACCAAATGAGTCATTAGGGGGATGACGAACCACACGACGTGCACGACAACGGTGATCTCCATCGTCTTGCTCAGTGTCACCGCCGTAGTCCTACTCCATCTTTGTGGTCAACGCATCAAGGCGTGCCAGGATGGTGTCAAGTGTGGTGCGAGTCGCCGTTTGAGCAAGGTCAAGCTGGTTGAAACGCGCGGTCGTCGAAGTGACTGTTGAATCAAGCCGTTCATGCATCGTCCTAATGTCAGCAGCAAGTCCATCAACTTGTCCCCTTACTTCCTGCAACTTGACATCCACCGTGTCGTGTGCTCCTGCCATAGTTAGCGCAGACACCAAATCACCAAAAGGAGAAAAACTGACGACAACAGGGGAATGGTGGTGACAACTCGCTTAATGGAATGCTGTTATCAAGTTCTTATCCGTTCTTACCAAGCCACAGGGGTGAACTACAACCAACAGGTGGAACCGGTGAAAGATTGGATGAGCGATTGCCTGAAGAAACAGAAACCTGCTCGTCATAGAAATATGTAGAGTTCTAGGTAGGCTGCACTCAAATCAAGGATAAGCACGATCAAACAATAATGCAAAGTTGAATTATAGTGAAAAACATGAAACTATATTGCTGGCCACAAGTGCAAAGGATGGATGGGAAAAGAATAGCGGCAACGCAGAATTACCGAGAAGGCTAGCAAGAGTGTGCAGAAAACTTCCCGGCGCCGGTACACTGCCTTAACAATTTTTTTTGATTTTTTTGGAGCAATCACCTGGCGCTACACGGGGTAACCTGTATAGAACTTTTCAAGAGCTTTCCGGAAAGTCTTTGATCGGGCAACCGAGGACTTCGGTCGTGGAATCTTCCAGGTCGAAGACGAGGTGCTAAAGCGGTCTGCTAGGGCACTTTACGACAGGATGTGGGGCCCTCATGGCCGTGACACTGTCCGGGAGAGGTTCGATCGGGTGTTGGAGCAGGTGTGTAAAAATTATGTATTTATTTATTTAATTAATTATTTTTATATATTTTTTTAACATTTTTTCTATTTGTGTAGATGATGAACGATGAAGAAGTCGAAGACTTTGGTGGCTTGGAGAGCTCGGTGACCCGGGCAGAAGATGCGAGGATGAGAGCTGAGGAGCAACCGGCGCCACGAACCGACCCTGGTGGAGACCCTGCAGCGGCGGCTGTGCCGGCTGGCGGAGACCCTGAAGCGGCAGCTGTGCCGACTGGCGAAGACCCTACAGCGGTGGCTGCTCCTTCGCAGGTGGCGGGGTCATGTTAGGGGAGTTGGGTTTACAGTTTTGTTTTTGTGATAATGAAGGTCGGTTGCTACACATGTTCCGACGTCCGAGCCTGCGCAAGCAACCCCTACCGATGTTTATATTAATTTTGTGGTGGCTGCGAATGCAGTGCTTGTTAATGGAAGTCTGTCTGGTTCTGAAACTGAGTCTTGGTCGTCAGACGAGGGTGATTTTGAGAGCCCGTTTTCGTGGATTGAGGGGTCTTCAGATGAAGATTTAGACTATTTTGCCGCATTAGATGTGGCCACGGCGGACTCCTTGCCGCAGCCTAAAGTGCGCGAAGGGTCTACTCCCCCGGCCGAGGCGATAGCCGAAGAGCACCGCCGGCGAAGGGTGGTGTCGAAGCACAGTGTTGGTGAGATGTCGCGAAGTGGGAGGCGTCGACGGATGGGGATGGAACGATCCCGTCTTCGACTGGAGGATCGGGACGGCCAACGAGATTTGCTATCGTCAATGTTCGGGACGTGTATTGGGGAGGGGGATCTGCGGAATCTTTTTGATGGCGAGGAGTTGAAGATGATGTTGTTTAACTTTCGAGAGGCAGTCCTTATTCCGAAGGCTGAGCCAATGTAGCATGTCTACTGCCCTCGCTCTCGTGTTGTGGTGGTAAGTGAAAGCACTGCCCTCCCCTGGCTTGCAATAGAGAGGGAGGGCAACAAGAAGTGATTTGTATTATTTTTGTAATGTGGTCGACGGGCCCCTCGTTGTGTGTATGTAAACTATGATGATACCGCGTGCTGCGCTTGTTGTGAGGTTGTCCCGACTTGTAATTGTGTTGGCGTGGTCCGTAAATGGAATGGGGACCTCGCTTTCCGCGGCGATGTTGGACGCTGATGACGCGTACCTGGCTGTGCCCTTAGGTGGTTTTTTGTTCGATCGTGTCAAATAGTAGAGACTTCGCGCCTTTATGGTTGTCGTAATAGACTTTGCACCATTAGGGTGATGTCGCGCATTTATGCATGTCCGGCTGCACCCTTGGGCGGATTTTGCTCGGATTTGTCTTATGGTACAGGCTTCGCACCCTTAGGTTGATGACGCGCACTTGTTGTGCATATCGGGCTGCACCCTTAGGCGGCTTTTGCTCGGATGTCTTATAGTAAAGACTTTACACCCTTAGGGTGATGTCGCGCACTTGTTGTGCATATCCGGCTGCACCCTTAGGCGGCTTTTGCTTGGATGTCTTATATTTAAGACTTCGCAGCCTTAGGGTGATGTCGCGCACTTGTTGTGCATATCCGGCTGCACCCTTAGGCGGCTTTTGCTCGGATGTCTTATAGTAAAGACTTCGCACCCTTAGGGTGATATTGCGCACTTGTTGTGTATATCCGGCTGCACCCTTGGGTGGCTTTTGCTCGGATTTGTCGCATGCGAGGGTAGTCTAGGCTGCCTCTTGCGGTGACTATTTGTATGCTGAAAGTCGAAGATCGTCGATGCGGTCTTTTTCGACACATGACAATGATGCTTGCTGGAGTTTTTGTGGGGGCTTTTTGGCGGTATATTACATGGCTCCGCCTCGTTAAAAACCTCACCCCTGGAAGAAATGAGTGTGGGCCTGATTGACATTGTTTGAGGAATTACAAAGGCACTTGGGCATTGGATCTTAAATAAATTTTTTTGGAGATTATTGATGTTCCATGAGTGCTCTAAGTCTTCGCCGGATGAAGTTGTTAGCCTGTAACCACTTGGGGATGCCTTCGTCTTGACTATGTACGGCCCTTCCCACTTTGGCTCTAGCTTGCCCTAAGACTCTGTCCTGGTGGTCCTCACGAGTACTAGGTCCCCTTCGTTGAATTCTCTTGGGACAACATTGTTGTCATGCCATGCCTTAGTCTAGACCTGATACTTGTTTACGGCCTGGAGGGCGAGGACGCGGTCTCCATCAATGAGATCTTTGGAGGTATGTTCGTCGACATTAGGGACAACTGTTTGGTTTGTTCAGGGGGACCCGTGCTTTAACTCTTGCGGTGTCATTGCTTTGGATCCATACATCAGGCAGAAGGGTGTGAACCCGGTTGCTAGGCATTCTGTCGTATTCAGTGCCCATATGACTTCGGGTAATTGGTCTGCCCATTTGCCCTTTTTGTCGTCAAGGAGTCTTTTCTTAATGGCACTGAAAATCTTGCCATTGGCACGTTCGACGATGCCGTTGGATTGTGGGTGGTAGATGGAGGTGAAGACTGGCTTGGTGCCGATGGAACTGCAGAATTCTCAGAAGTCCTGGCTGTCGAACTATTTATTGTTATCGATTGTTAGCTCAGATGAGACTCCGAACCGGCAGACGATGTTTTGCCAGAAGAATTTTTGGGTGGTCTTCGCTGTTATCATGGAGACTACTCTGGCTTCGGTCCACTTGGTAAAATATTCGACAGCAACGAAGGTGAACTTTAGGTTCCCTTGAGCCGTAGGCAGTGGCTCGACGATGTCTAGCCCCCAACGCTAAAGTGGCCATGTGTGGGCGATGAGATTGGTGAATTGCGAAGGGTTGCATGAGCGAGGAGAGAACTTTTGGCATGCTTCGCATGACCTGGTGACTCTATTGGCCATGCAAATTATCGCGGGCCAGTAAAATCCCTAATGAATCACCTTGGCTGCGAGGGTCCTGGGTCCTAAGTGTGACCCGCAGGTTCTGTCGTGGACTTCGCGAAGGATCTCTAGGCCTTCGGTTTCGGTTATGCATTTTAGCATAGGCTGGGTGATGCCCTTTTTGTAAAGCTGACTCGACTATTGCGAAATCCCTGCTCCTGTGTTTCAGTCGTTTAGCCTCATTGTGATCAGTTGGATGGTAATGGCCATGGAGGTATAATGTTATTGGGGCCCATCAATCTTCGGTCATTATGAGGTTGACGATTCAGTGGCCCTCGGCGTCTTGAGTTATTTGCAAGCCTTCGGGGTTACGGACGGCTGGTGTGCCGATGACGTGGTAGAACATGTCAGAGGGCAGGGCCTCGCCCTTAGCTGCTGCCTTGGCCAACGCATCAGCCTCTTCATTCTTGTTGCGCTCGACATGCTGCAGGGTGAAACCCTTGAATTGTTTTTTGAGGCCGCGGACGGCGGTGAGGTATTGCAACAACACAAGCTCCTTTGCTGAGTACTCCTTTTGGATCTGGCCGGCGACGACCTTGGAGTCTGTTATGATGATGCATGTGGTGACACCGAGGGCCCGTAGTTTGCGAAGTCCCACGATGACGGCTTCGTATTCTACTATGTTGTTAGTGCACCTGTCGGACTCTAGGGAAAAGCTGAGGTGCGCGGCGTATCTGTACTTGACACCGATGGGTGATGTGATAATCGCCGCGGCGCCTGCCCCCGCATGGCACCATGCGCCATCATAGTGGATGGTCCAAACTTTTTCTGATTGTTCTTGCTGTGGCCCCATGGGTCCTATCTAGTCGACGATGAAGTCCACCAAGACTTGCGACTTGATTGCCGTTCTCGGCTCAAAGATGATGTGGTACCCGGATAGTTTAGCTACCCATTTTGCAATTCTAGCGGACACCTCCAGGTTCCTGAACAATTCTCCCAGACCCCTGTCCGAAGTGACTCGTACTTTAAATGCCTCAAAGTAGTGTCATAGCTTGCGCGAAGCCATGACCACTGCGTATGAGATTTTCTCGAGTTCGGTCATGTTGCACTTGGAAGCCGTGAGGACTTTGGATACATAGTACACTGGGCATTGCTGGTTTTTGCCATCTCTGTCCTGCTCTTGGACTAATGCTGCGCTGACTGCGCAGTGTGAAGCCGCAATGTAGAGAAGCAACATAAACGAAGGGTTAGGACTTGTCAGGGTTGCTAAGTCAGACAGGTGTTGTTTGAGCGACTCAAAGGCCGCTGCATGCTCTGGGCCCCAAACAAAGTCTTTCGTGCCATGCAACATGTTGAGGAAGGGTAGGCTTCGCTCAGCAGACTTAGAGATGAATCTGTTCAGGGCCGCCAGTCTTCCTGTCAGTCGCTGGACGTCTTTGGTGGACTGTGGGGGTGCCATATTGACGACTGCTTGGATCTTGGTTGGGTTGGCCTCGACCCCTCGGTGTGATACTAGGTAACCAAGTATCTTCCCCTAGCGTACCCCAAAGTCACACTTCTCAGGGTTGAGCCGGAGTCATGCGTCGCACATGTTGATGAATGTCTCTGCGAGGTCAGCCAGGTGGTCCTCCTTGATTTTGCTTGCGACGACAATGTCGTCTACGTAAGTGAAGATGTTGCGGCCTACTTGGTTTTCAAGTACCTTCTTGGTGAGGCGAGAAAAGGTTGAGTCGGCGTTCTTGAGCCCCTTAGGCATCCGTACGAAATAGTACATGCTGAAGGGTGTGATGAAGCTTGTACTTGCCTTGTCCTCCTCTTTCATGTAGATCTGGTGGTAGCCCAAGAAGCAATCAAGGAGGGACATGACTTCGCATCCTGCTACACTATTGACAATTTGTCAATTCATGGCAGAGGGAAATTGTCCTTGGGGCAAGCCTTATTGAGGCTTGTGAAGTCGATGCACATACGCCATTTGCCGCTCTTTTTCTGCACCATGACCACGTTGGCGAGCCATGTTGAATATGCGATTGGCTCGATGAATCTTGCTTCCAACATGCGATGCACTTTGGCCTTTGTTGCCTCCATTTTCTCGTCGGACATTTTCCGCAGTCATTGCTTTTTCGGGCGCACCGAAGGGTCGATGCCCAGGCTGTGCTCGATGACAGAACGGCTAACCCCGACCAGATCGAGGGTGGACCAGGCGAAGACATCCTTGTTACAGGAGAGATAGGAAAGGAGTTTTTCCTCATCTCGCGATGTCAGGTCTTCGCTGATTATTACTGTTTGCTTCAGCGTTGCTGGGTCGAGGGGTACCGCCTTCGTCCCGTCGTTGCTTTGGAGCTGGGCCTTGACTTTTTTTGTCTTCGACTGGGTGATTGCTTTCGAAGCCTTCGCACCCTGCTATGAGGCAGTGCATGTTTCATTGCCCTAGAACGAAGTCTCTTTCGATGTTGTGCGCTGTCTGCTGGTTGCCGTAGACAGTGATCATGCCCTGTGGGCCTGGGATTTTCATACAGAGGTAGAGTCCATGAATGGCCGCCTCAAATTTGTTGATCGAGCCCCGCCCCATTATGGCATTGTATGGGTAGACCATGTCGACAATGTCGAATGTGACCTGCTCACTTCACGCGCTGGGTGCTACACCAAATGACAGGGGGAGCTCTATCTTGCCAATGGGGAAGGTGCCCTTGCCACCAAATCCGTACAGGGGGTTATCTGCAGGCTTGAGGAGGCTGTGGCTGATTCCCATACGATCGAAGGCGTGCATAAAAATGATATCAGCCTGACTGCCATTGTCGACCAACACTTTGTGTAGATCCTAGCCTGCTACCCTGTAGTTGATCACCATGGCGTCTGCGTGTGGAGCGCTGCGCAAGTCAACGTCCCTGACATCGAAAGTGAGCGATACATGGGACCACTTTGTTTGCACCACTGGGCTAGTGAGAGCGACATGGTTCACACTTCGATAGTGGTTGTAGCTTCCTCTTGCGGCTGCTGTGTCCGTCCTCAGCCTCTTCCTCTTGGGCCGTTGCCGCGGCCTTGGGGGGGTATTCCTGACGACGGGTGGGCTCTCTGGCTGGGTGCTGATTGGCTATGGTGTGCACCTGCTGATGATTGCGATTGTCCCTGCCAGAGTCTGGCTGCGCCGGTCTAGTCCAGGTTCTGCTGGACTGCGGAGGGTCCTTGGGCTTCCTCTGAGATTCAACCTTGCGTTGGTGGAGCTCCTCAGACCTGGCATACTTCTCAAATAGCTGATATAGCTCCTGTAGGGTCTTGGGTGGGTCCCTGATGCAATGACTGTATATGATGCCTGCCCGAAGACCACTAATGGCGTAGTGGATTGCTATGCGGTCGTCAACTGATGGCAGTTCCGATTTGAGCGTCAGGAATTTCCTGTAGTATTCGCGAAGGGTTTCCTTTTCTTGCTGCTTGCAGAGGGATAGCTTGGCCAAGGCGTCTGTGTCGGGTCGGTACCCTTGGAAGTTGAGCAGGAATTTGTTGTGAAGGCCTTTCCAGGACTTAATGGACAGTGGTGGTAGACTGGTGTACCAAGTCAAGGCAGGGCCCTCGAGGGCGATGATGAAGGACTTGGCCATAGTGGCATCGTCCCCTCCGGACGATGCGATGGCTACCTGTTAGCTCATGATGTACTGAGTCGGGTCAGTGCTACCGTTGTATTTGGGGTAGGTACCGGCCCTGAAGTTGGCAGGCCAGGGTGAGGCTTGGAGCTACAGAGCCATAGGACTTCGCTCGTCGAGATAGTTGATGCCTTGGAAAGCGGTAGCTAGTGGAACGAAAGGGCCGCATTGTGACTGGAATGTGTCTCCGGCTTGAATGTGTTGGTGGAGAGTTACTACGGTGCGAGGGGTCCGTGCTGCAGGTTGTATAAGCCTTCGCCTTGAATGAGCGCGATCTCTTGCTCTAGCTCTCGAGCTCTCTGCTCCTCATCTTGTATCATCTGGCGCACTTTGGCTTACATGGTGATTCATTGGCGCTTGGGTTCGAGGATTTCCTTCTGCTTCTGCAGGTGATTGTTTTTGATGCGTAAAGCTCGTAGCTTCAACTGGTCTTCGACTGAGATGCCGATGACTTCTCCGTCCTCCATAGTGTCTTCGCCCTCTGGCGGAGCAAAGCTTGGTGGTGGTGCTTGGGGTGCACCCTTGGAACTGCAGGTGCGCATAGTGCCGTCGGGGGTGGGGTGATCCTGGCACTGTCTCTTGCTGTTGACAGCGTTATCTTTGAAGGCCTCTTGGGGGGTGGTGTCAGCGAGGGCTTTGCCTTTCTTCTCCACTAGGAGTGCTGCCTTCGCCGCGTCGTCGATGGATGTGGTGGCCTTGGACGTTGCTCTCTTGGGGGGCATCGCAGGTTGTTTCTCGTCGCACAAATGGTGGGCACCAAATGTTGGAATCTGCCCTTCAAGGCAGGTTGATCCAAGGGGAAATTAGGGAGAAAGTTTGCAAAACCTAACACGGGATGTCAAAAGCCTCATTAGCTTCTCTTCATGCCTGGGCACAGTACGAGGTATTTATAGGTACTCGAGGGGCCACTTGTCCCTATCAAAGACATTTAGACCCTCGAGTACCCAGTTTATCCCCAGAATATTCCCACCGAGGGGAGGTTACAGACATTCATTACGGTAAACTTTATTACAGACACGGCCCTAATCGCACATTCCCACACGGGGGCCCAACTCTGTGGGCCGAACCGCACATGGGCCTCTCTTAGCGGTCAGGGAAGGTGGTCCCGTAGACTTCGGTGGGGTCTTCGTCTTGTCTCGTGTGAGCGAAGGGGGTCGAACAGGCCTCCGTCCGGTTAGCGCCCTTGGCCTGTCCTCTCGGGTTCCATGAATCCAGCCTTGGTCTGCGCAAGGTGAGGACGAAGTCGTCGAGAGCGAAGGGTGGCGTGTTCGCCTTCGTCCCAACAGATTACTTATTATTATTTAAATATGACGCATGCATGACCTACGATTATGGAACCAACTACTTGTTGATCCCATACCTCCAATATATATAACCTACTATTTAGCACTCTTTTACCCGACTTCTCAAAAGGTAAGTTGCTATAAGAAAGGATCGAGGTAAGAATGAAAGAATATTCAAAGGTAAGTATTTTAAAATCTTTTGAATCATTGAGTAATGTCCGAAGAAATGGGCTTCGCTCCGATACCAGCTATCACGGAACCTCCCAAGATATTAGGCCCACCTATAGATGTCCTTGTCCTGAGGACCTCAGACAGTCATGCAGGTGCGCATAATCACTCGGCAGGTCTGGTTATCTGTATCTCCATCACATTGCCCAAGAGCGTGTATCCCATAACGCAGACATTACATACCATCGGAGTAAAGCGGAAAGGATTACAAAAACATAATTTACATTCATCAGTAAAATATAGAAAGAGTTGACTATTACATAACCAGGTTTTGAGTGCTTAAACTTGTTACATCATAGGAAGGCAAAACACATTCCATAGGTAGTTCTTAGTTTTCCTCCTCTTGTTTTGGGACAACCTTGGAGCAGAAACAGCAAAACTCAGTAGTTTCATCACCTACAACAACATGGGTTTGAAAACCCTAAGTATGGAGTGTACTTTTGCAAGTCTTACCCGACTAAAGAAAAAGACTCTCAAGGATATGCTGGCCTTTGGGAATCAAGGTAAAGCTTATCAAGATTCAAGGACTCTTTTGTAGAAAATCTTACTATGAGTGGATCCTTAAGAATTCATTTTACTTGTCAAGTTAAGTAGTTACCTGCATCTAGATTTCTTTCTATTCTAGATCAAGCACTTGGCTTGTACAAGTCGTCTTTTATCATCCCTTAAGTTTACTTTTCACTACGTGTAGGTCAGTGACCAAGTCTTCATATCCGAGAAGTAACTGCGATACGAATCAATTAATACCCAGCTTGGGATCTCCAACCGCACGACATATGTAGCACCTAACCCTTGCATATGTCAACTCGCACCCGAGTTTCTCAATACTAGAATGGGTTCATGCCAACCGAGAGCACAGATACTCCACTGTCCATCCTCTTGCCACGGAGGGTACACGCTACTCTCTCCATCTCTCCACTCCCATTGTGTGGTAGCCTTTCTGGTATTGATTCGACCGAGGCAAAGCTTACCCATGACGAGGCATGTGGCCAGTTAAAAGGTCCTCGATCATCAAGCCTACATCGGCTCGGTCCTTAAGCGACTCAAACAGAGGCACTACACCGAGACTTCCTTCTCGTGCAAGTCACCCGCCCGGCCTCATCTTTATTACTTAAAACCTCAATGTCTGGTACCTGGCAGAGGTACTCCTTTCAGATGTTGAACCCATCACGGCCGTGATGGATCCACCATCATAAGTCTTTTCTTTATAAAAATCCACATGCAGTGTGAAGCATCAATTTTTTCAAAACAAAACATTTTGTTTTCTATAGCAAGACTAAGCATTAGAAAACTTGTTTAAATCAAACAGGTAAACAAGGACTGGTAACCAAATTTTTGAAGGAAGGAAATGTGTCAATTGTTTAGCACACAATTCCTATCACCTAATGCATCATATAAGGTGATAAATATTTTAAAATAGCAAGGAAAAAGGGGTAAAATGCATCGGGCTTGCCTTGTGTTGTAGGAGTTTCTGTTTCCACCCCGCGGATGTTGAAACAAAAGTTGTTCTCCATTGGAGGATTTTCGGTCTGGGAGACAACTTCTTCTCTACAGATTCTTCCTCGTGTTCTATACATGATAATACAGGTACATGAATGCTCATGCTATGTCATGAATATGCAATCATACAATAGAAATATAGTAAGTTGCATCTTGAATACAACTTTCCTTCACGGTACTAGTCAATCTCTAAGATTCCCTACTTAAGTGTTCCTTTAGGACTAGTATTAAATATTTAATCCTATGAAGCTAGTTATTGGGTTTTCTGGTCAAACAGTGTCCAAACCATTTCAATCTTCTTTAAGGATCTCTGACCATCATATTAAGCCTACCCAATAAGTTTTATGATTTTTAGCATTAATAAACTATTTCTAAAATTCTAAAATACTTTATTTAAGCACCTTCAAATGCTATAAAATTCCAGGTTTGAAATAAAAATCTTGGAATTATTTTTATTAAATAATACTTGATTTTAGGAATCTAACAAAATTGGTCTCATGATTTTACCAATTTTCTACTATTTCCTATAAATTTTCCAAGTTAGCAGTAAAAAGAAAAGAATAAAAGCGTGAATAGTATCGGGCTGAAACCAGCATAATCGGCCCAAACCCACGCAAAAATCGGCGCGCCCGCGCCGTTGCTGATCAATTTGCTCTAGGGTCCCTAGGGTTTTAAATATCCAATAAAGAGTCCCTGAGTACTATTCATGTGTTTCACTAACAATTACGCATAAGCCCTCCTATTTCTATTTCTTCATGACTCCGGTCCCCGACCGCGCGGTGGTCGAACACTTGGCCGAAATCACGTGTACTCGCCGACGGTGACCTGTTCCAGTGGTATCGAGGGTACGAGCTCCATCACTGATACTATCCGAACACACCCATGGGCTTAACTCGATCAATTCGCCACTAAATTGTATATGTCCGCGACAACAGTGGAGCAAACTCTCCGACGAGCCCGTTCCGGTTTACACAAGTCGGTCACGTTCAATCCAAGGACTCAGAACGAACCAGTGAACTAATAGGACTATGGTGCTTACGCAAATTTGGACAGAGACCACCCGGAACGGCTGGTCGACATGAGCAATGTCAGAGGTGACGTTCCCGGGCGACAACGTAGCGTTCTCAAAGCTACGATACGGTAGCATTCAATTAACCAAGACCAAGAGCTTCACTAGTAACAAAGAATACTAAAACATGAATCAGGGGGCATGAATTAAACTGAGAAGGGTTGGCCATGGTGAGAGGTCTCACGGCACCGATAGTGACCCGACTAGGGGCTTCGGTGCACGAGAGAGGCTAACTAAGGGTGGTATGAGCGTGTAATAGAGAGGTGGAGTGAGGTGCTCAATTTAAAGGAGCCGACCGTGTGCTTCACAAATTTGAGACGAAGGCTCACCATGGTGTGCAAATGGATAATTTCTGAAAGGGAAATGGGCTTAACCATTTCCTATAATCAATTTTGGTGTTTGACATCCATCACAAACCACAAGGACTAACTAGTTTGCCTAGTTGTCATTTATCTCAGGTGCATAAAGTTCAACATAAACTAACAAAAGAAAGTGAGTTGGAGAACTCTACAAAGTTTGGAGCATACAAGATTGGGAGCAGCAAGTGGCGCACTGGACACTATCCCGTATGCACCGAACATTGTACGGTGCCCCAGGCTGCAGCCCTCGCAAACTGGCCACTCTCGGGTTTTCTCAGAGCCACTCCACTAAAATTCATCGGACTGTCCGGTGTGCCACCGGACTGTCCAGTGAGGCAACGGAGCAATTGTCAACTTCGCCAATGGTCGACTGCGCTGAGGGAAGAACAGCGAACAGTGCAGAAGTCAGAAGTCAGAACTACAAAGTTAGAACACACCGGACTGTCTGGTGTGCCACCGAATTGTCCGATGCTGCACGAGGACAAAGGACTTCAACGGTCAATAGCTCCAAACCACAACGGTTGGCTGACGTGGAATGCACCGGATAGTGAATAGTGTCATGTCCGATGCACCATCGGACTGTCCGGTGTGCCCGTCGACAGCAAAGTCAGCCAACGACTAGGAAGTGGTTGGAGGCTATAAATACCCCCAACCACCTCTATTCAAGCCATCCAAGCTTCTCATACTTCTCATTCAATACAAGCACAAAGAATACACTCCAAAGACACAATCAAAGCAATCAATCCTCTCCAAGCTCCAAAATCAAATCAAGTGCTTAGTGACTTGAGAGAGGGTGTTTTGTGTTTCTTTTGTTGCTCTTGTTGCTTGCATTGCTTTATTCTTCTCACTCTAACTCTTATAAGTGCTTTGTAAAGCTAGCAAGAGATATCTAATTGTGTGGTGATCCTTGCGGGGTCTTAGTGACCCGTGTGATTAAGAAGAAGCACTCAACTAGTCTAAGTGACCTATTGAGAGAGCGAAAGGGTTGAAATAGACCTGACCTTTGTGGCCTCCTCAATGGGGAGTAGGTTATTGGAATCGAACCTCGGTAAGCAAATCGCAGTGTTCATTTGTGTTGATTCCCTTCACTCGATTTGTTTCTTCCCTTTCCTCTCTCTAAAGTTACCTTGCTCACATTGATTTGAGTTTGCTCCCAAAGTTATCCGTATTGATTGAGCAACTGATAGCAAGAGGAACTATCTTCCGCACTCCGAACTCACTATTATTTATTTCTAACCCTAACCCTGGGTGAAGTGCATGTTCAAAGTTTATAATTTTCAGGTTTCACCTATTCAGCCCCCCTCTAGGTGACTTTAAATTGGTATCGGAGCCTGGTGCTTCATGTAACACCCGGTTTTAAAGAACAAAGCCGGGTGCATCTCATACATGCGCCAAAGAAGACAACATATATAATAACAGAGTGTATAGAGATAAATGTCATAAAACATCAGAGTATTTAATACATAGCGGAAGACTTATTACAAAATAAAATAATGAATATAAAACGAACTAAGGATCGTCGGCGCAAATGTCGACTGAGAAACACCACCTAGATCAGATCATACTCCTCGCCTTATGGCTCCTCCTGAACCACCTGCTCTTCTCCTGTGGGGGGGTGTGAGACAGCAAGAGTGAGCTCACATACGTTCATAGCTCAACAAGTCGTGGGGAATAATGTGGCATGAACTCACCAAAGGTGGGAGTTCATGAAGTGTAAGGCTGATCAATGAAATAAAGGTTGAAGCTGAGCATTGCTTTTATAAGTTGGTCAAAATTTTATTAGCAATTACTAAGTGTAAGTAAATACCAAACCATAGTAATAATAAGTAAAAGTAATAATAAAATAATCCCAAATGCAATGAAATGACAGGTTAAGTTTAAGTTCCATAATTTAATCATGTGAGTGTCCGAGCCGCTCATGACCGTGAGCACGGCTAGTATACCAGTTTTACACTCTGCAGAGGTTGCGCATCTTTACCCACAAGTCGTGTTACCCATTTGCCACGGAGTTGATCAGACTCCATACACCTCTACCTAGGAAGCGAGGCAGGGTACCACTACGAGGCCTTTACAAAGTTCCACTAGCTTCAGACTACCCGCTACAGTTTATAGGAAGCTCCAGTGCAGGGTTCTTGCCTGACCGCCATCGCACCAAAATCAACCAAGGACCTCCCTACACTGACCACTCCCCTACTGCCCTTGCCCCTTTCGGGTAAGGTAGCCCTCCACTAGCTTTCCTAGTTAATCAGCCAAGGGCGTCCCATTAAACCCTTGTGGTAGCACTGTTTTCCCGGGTGGTTCTCCATGTTCCCATTAACATAATGATCTTAACATGAACAGTAAAGAATAAAACAGATAATAAGAAGTATAACAATGAGTGCTGAATATCTCTATACCCAATCCACATAAAGCAATAGCATGTACTACCCAAAACTTTAGTAGTAAAACCAGTGGTGAAGCAAGGTATAAAGATAGTCAAATCTAGGGTATCCTATTGGGTCCCATCAAAATTAACCTATGCAGATCATTATGATTAATAAGAACATGAATAGGTAAAAGAAGTGATCAAGGGCACAACTTGCCTTCCACGAGCTCCTGCTCAGCAGTCTCAACCAGCTGAACCTCAGATTCCACAGTGGCTTGCTCGTCTACTCGCATCAACACAATACATACATAGCATAGCATAAATTAACATCACATCAAACATGCAAATGGAATATACAGTAATAAACTAGACATTAAAATAAGATCACAGGAACTGGAATCATTAAATTTGGAGTTATAGATCTTAAGTTATGAATTTTCTAATGTTTTATGTGCTTAATACAAGATTAAGTGAAAGAATAACTTTAATGTGTTTGTCATGTCAGAACAGAGGCACTAATGGGTAGACAATATTATTACAAAAATTTAGGAACTGAAATGGACCAATTTGGAGTTCCTATGCATTTTCTATGAATTATACAAATTATATGAATTGTTTTTATATTAAAAACTCATTTCCTAATTCATTTTCTTGATTTTATAACGCTCTGGACGGGGCCTCAATTCCAGGAAACAGCAGGGGTCTCGGTGTAAGTGTTTCCAAGACTCAGAAAACCCTGGCGTGGACGGCGGGTTCTATTATCTAAAAGTATAAGGTCTCTTTTATAAAACATACCCGCGAAGGGGTATCCTCGGATCCAAGCCGTTGGATCACGCGCGGGCGGTGTGGATTAGATCTCGCACTTATAAACTAACGTGTTTTATCAACCGTCCGATCTACGATCGACGGACGTAAAGCGATCCCGACCCGAGCTAATATACAGCGCCCGATCTAATCGTGCGCGTCAACAGTGGATCCAACGGCGCGCTACAACCCTACGCCCAGCGCCGATCCTAGCCGCACTATTTCCGTTCTATGATCAGGATCAATCCTGTGAATGGGTATCCCAGCGTCGAATCTCCGCCCTTAATCCGTTGATCAACCGTCCCGGGGTGTCTTCTTCCCCGCGACAACGGCAGAGACGCCGCTAGATCCACGGCGAGCTACACCGGCGACCCCCCCCCCACAGGAGAAGAGCAGGTGGTTCAGGAGGAGCCACAAGGCGAGGAGTATGATCTGATCTAGGTGGTGTTTCTCAGTCGACATTTGCGCCGACGATCCTTAGTTCGTTTTATATTCATTATTTTATTTTGTAATAAGTCTTCCGCTATGTAATAAATACTCTGATGTTTTATGACATTTATCTCTATACACTCTGTTATTATATATGTTGTCTTCTTTGGCGCATGTATGAGATGCACCCGGCTTTGTTCTTTAAAACCGGGTGTTACACTTCATTAGAGTCTAGGAACTCGAAGTGATGTCGAGAGAACACGCCAAGAGGGAGATGGTAACCGGCGAAAAGTCTGAAGCCTCAAGAAAGAAGAATGATGAAAGGACTCCATCGAAGGAGACCGGCGACAAGCACAAGGAGGAATCCGCTGGCTCGATCAAGTCACAAGAAGAAAAAGAAAATGAAGAAGGTGGTCTACTATGAGACTGACTCTTCATCACCTTCCACATCCGGCGCCTAGTCTATATCTTCGAAGCACCAAGAGCACAAGAAGTATAGTAAGATGCCTCTTCACTATCCTCGCATTCCTAAATGCACTCCTCTACTTTCCTTACCCCTAGGCAAACCACCATATTTTGATGGTGAGGATTATTGTATGTGGAGTGATAAAATGAGGCACCATCTAACCTCACTCCATGAAAGCATATGGGATATTGTTGAGTTTGGAACGCAGGTACCACAAGTAGGCAATGAGGACTAGGACTCCGATGAGGCCGCCCAAATAAGGCACTTTAATTCCCAAGCAACCTCTATACTCCTCGCTTCCTTGTATTGAGAGGAGTATAACAAGGTGCAAGGGTTGAAGAGTGCCAAAGAAATTTGGGATGTCCTCAAAACGGCACATGAAGGGGACAAGGTGACCAAGATCACCAAACGCGAAACGATTGAGGGAGAACTCGGTTGATTCGTCCTCAACAAAGGAGAGGAGCCATAAGAAATGTACAACCAGCTCAAAACGATGGTCAACCAAGTGCGCAACATCGGGAGCACCATGTGGGATGACCATGAAATGATCAAGGTTATTCTTAGATCTCTTGTTTTTTTGTAATCCCACTCAAGTGCAACTAATCCATGGAGATCCTAGATATAAACAGATGTCTCCCAGGGAGGTAATTGACAAGTTTGTAAGCTTTGAACTTATGATCAAAGACTCCAAACACATTGTCAACTTGGAGCAAGGCACCACCTCCACACTCGAGGTGCAACCCGTTGCATTCAAAGCAACGGAAGAGAAGAAGGAAGAGTCTACACCAAGTAGACTCCCAATCGACACCTCCAAGCTCGACAATAAGGAGATGGCTCTTATCATCAAGAGCTTTCGGTAAAACCTCAAGCAAAGGAATGAGAAAGACTACTGTGACAGAACCTCCCAAGGTATTAGGCCCACCTACAGATGTCCTTGTCTCAAGGACCTCAGACAGTCATGCAGGTGCGCATAATGACTCAGCAAGTTCGGTTATCTGTATCTTCATCATATCGCCTAAGAGCGCTCAACCCATCACGCAGATATTACAAAAAATCAGAGACGAGAACGAGAGGAAAGGATTACAATAATATAATTTACATTCATACCAAAATATAGAAAGAGTAATTTTTACATAATTGGGTGTTTGAGTGTGGAACTTATTATTACATAACTGGGAGGCAAAACACCCTCCCCCAAACAAGTTTAGTGTTCTTCCTCTTGCTTTGGCACCACCTTGCAGCAGAAACAGCAAAAGTCAGATGTTTCATCACCTACAACAACATGGGTTCGAAAACCCTGAGTACGGAGTGTACTTTCGCAAGTCTTACCCGTCAAAGGAAAAAGTCTCTCAAGGATATGCTAGCTTTTGGGAATCAAGGTAAAGCTTATAAAGATTCAAAGACTCCGTTTGCTGAAAAGCTTACTGTGAGTGGATCCTTAAAAATCCATTTTTAGTATTAGGTTAAGTAGTTACCTACATCTTGAGTTCTTTCTGTCCTAGATCAGGCACTTGGCCTATACTAGCCGTCTTTTATCAACCCTTCAGTTCACTTGATTGCTATGTGTAAGTCAGTGACCAAGTCTTCATGTCTGAGAAGTAACAATGATCCGAATTGATTAATACCCAGCTGGGGATCTCCAACCACACGATATATGTAGCACTTAACCCTTGCATATGTCAACTCACCACCGGGTTTCTCAAGACCAGAATGGGTTCACGCCAACCGAGAGCACAGATACTCCACCATCCAGCCTCTTGCCACGGAGGGTACACACTACTCTTGCCATCTCTCCACTCCCATTGTGTGGCGGCCTTTCTGGTATTAGTCCGACCGAGGCAAAACTTACCTATGACGAGGCATGTGGCCAGTTAAAAGGTCCTCGATCATCAATCCTACATCGGTTTGGTCCTTAAACGACTCAGACGGAGACACTACACCGAGACTTCCTTCTCGTGCAAGTCACCCGCCCAGTTGCGTCTTTATCATTTACAACCCAAAGTTTGGTACCTGACAGAGGTACATCTTTTCAGATGTTGAACCCATCACGGCCATGATGGATTCACCATCACAAGTCTTTTCATTGTAAAAATCCCCATCCCATATGAAACATCACCTTTTGTTTAAAACCAAATATTTTGTTTTCTAGAGTAGAGCTAAGCATCAGAAAACTTTAAGTAAATCAAGTAACAAGGAATGGTAATTAGTTTCCAATGAAGAGAATGCAGCAATTGTTTAACACACAACTCCTATCACCTAATGCATCATCTCAAGTGATAAAGAGTTTAAAATAACAAGGAAAGGGGTAAATGCACCAAGGCTTGCCTTGTGTTGCAGGAGGTTCCGGGTCTACTCCACAGTTGTCAAAGTAGAAGTTATTTTCGGCTGGAGGATTCTCAGCTTGAGTAACAACTTCTTCTTCAACCATAGTTTCTTCCTCGTTTTCTATATATGACAATACATGTACATGAATGCTTATGTGATGTCATGAATATGCAGTTACGACAGAAACATACTAAGTTGTATCTTGAATACAACTTTCCTTCACGGTACACACTAATCACTAGGGTTTCCTGAGCTAGTATTCTATCAATTTTAAGCAACTAAACCCTAGGAGGCTAGTTATTGGGTTTGTTACCAAACAGTGTCCAAATCGTTTCAAACTTCACCCAAGGTCTTCAATCATCATATTAAGCCTACCCAAAAAGGTTTACCAGTTTTGGAGCTACTAAATTATTTCTAAAATTCTAAAACGCTTGGTTTGAGCATCTTTAAATGCTAAATAATTTCAGACTTGGGATAAAAATCTTGGAACTATTTTTATTAAATACTAGATGTTTTTAGAAGTCTAGAAAAATTTGTCTCATAATTTTATCATTTTTCTAATATTTTCTACACCTTTCCTAATCTGCCAGCAAAAAGAAAAACAGAAACAATGAATAGTGATGGGCCGGATCTAGCCTAGACCAGCTTGTCCATAGAGAAAACGAGCGCGTCCATGCCTGCACTGGCGGTTTTGCAAGAAGGCTCCTAGCTTTTCAAATAAACAATTAAGAGACCTAAGCACTATTCCAACGTGAGACTGACATCGCACAGAAGACCCTTCCCTCTTTCTTATTCACAACCACACGCCCTTCCATGGAACGCCAGTTGAACACCTGGCCGCAAAACGTGCATGCTCGCCGCGGGTGATCCTTCCAGTCGAAAACTAACACATAGGACGTATCTCTGAGGTTATCCGAGCATGTCCCTAGGACCAATTCGATTGGCCTACCTCTAAGTTGAACCTGTCCGCGACGACGGCAAAGCCAGGGCTTTGGTGTGTTCGTTCCACGCAACAAAAGACGATAGCGTTCAAATTCTAAGCATGATGACTCACCAAAAGGCTAGAACGACGGCCGAGGTGGAGAAGTGGGTCGACGTGGAGGCGGTCTGCAGTGGTGTCTAGCGACGGTGAGATGGTGTTCTCCGAGATAAGGTGCGGTAGAGTTCAATTTCCCGTCTCGGTGAGCCATACCAGATCCAAGGGAAGCTAGAATAGCTAGTGGTTAAGCTAAAACTACCTTGGGCAAAGCTGGCCATGAAAGAGCTTTCCTCGGTGGCGATGGCGACTGATCTCAGAAAACTCCGGTGACTGGAGGCTACCGTGAATAAGAAGAGCTGGTTGAGCGTGGGTTGGACGCGTAATTGAGAGGCGGAGCAGGGGTGCCTTCAATTTAAAGGGCTCGGTCGAGCTTAACATGAATTTTGGATTGGGATCAGGTTGACCGCGGCCAGGATATTTTACGGTGTCTTGCTCATAGTGGTGCGCGAGAGGGAAATGGCTCAGGGATGTTAACCAATTGCCTACCACGACCTTTACGACGTGGAGGATTGTAACACCCCAATGCTCCCACACAATGAATGTTACCAAGAATCCTTCCCACAAAACTTAAACAACATAAGAAAAGAAATAGAGACAGAAAGTAATGTAAAATCCGGCAGCACCTCCCTTGAAAGTAGCATAACGAGGGGAACATAAAGTTTATACAGAATGTAAAAGAAAGATAATCCACTTAGTATAATCGGAATGCAAAGGTAGTAATGAATATTCATGACCAAATAAAAAGAAAGGAAATCTAGCCAACCCAAAATCAATTCGACTACCATGAAAGGCTAGAACATATTAATCCCCTAGACTTGACCTCCTGTTTAACATCATTATTAAGCAGTGGTTCATTTATTTAAAGGTGTAGTGGTTGTGCTGCTACATCCCTTCTTTTCCCAAAGCAAAGATCATGTGCCTGCATTAAACAATGCAAGAGTGAGATGACACATCTCAGCAAGTAAAAAGAGCAAACAACAATTGGACAATGTAAACAAACCGTGCTTAAACAACCACGTAGTTCACAACTTCCTTCTTGAATATTAATTTGCAGCAAGTAAACAAGTAACCAATTACTTAGTTCCAAGATGAATCACAAGGTAAAGATCCACACTATCCACACCACCATAACAGGTTCCACACTTCACCCATGAATGCACATGGCTACAGATGCAGTAATGACTTCTGCTTTCATACCTCTAAGGATATGAAGCTGCATCATACCCCTTCTCAGGCAACATATGATGCTCATTGTACTGGTACGGTTGGACCATAAGATCGCGATGAAACTTCCATGCAAAGGATGATGAATGTGTTATGCATGTCAACAACATGAGTCCTTCCCAAATAAAATGTGCTAAACATATACTTCCACCCATTCCAATTAATAAACAACATGGGTAACATGATCAAACCACACCCTCAACATATGTAATAAATAGAACATGAATATCTTCAAACGATGGTACCCAACAAGGAATATGAATATGAACACTAATAGCACAACAAAATCAAGTATAAGACACATTAATCGACTGACGGAATAACCATCACTATTTTACTTGCCTTCACTGGGAAATTTGGACAAAGCCCTAAGTGCGATCCGGAAGTCCACCACCTGTTTTTGACACACCACTTAGTGCACAAATTCACAAAACAAACGCTCATAAACGACGTCGCACCTACGCACATTTCCAAACTCGTCGCAAGCGACTTATCACCCCCATCACCCACCAACTGCAGCGGCGCTGCTTGACAATTTCATATCTTTAAAATTATGATAGCAGTGGTAGCAAACAAAAACTCCAGAAGCATCTACATAAAATTCCCCACAATTTTTGTATACAAATGATAATTAAATTGCAACCCCTAATTAGCCCAAAACAGTCCACAAGATAACCCTGCAAATCTGTTTTTGGACAGCAACATACTCGGATTCAAACAGCGATATCTCCTAAAATATAACTCCGAATCGAGCGCATAAGTACTTGTTGGAAAGGTATGATAAAGATCTACATGATTCTCATACTTATTATCACTAATTACCTACGAAAAATCCCTAGAAACTGCTAATACTACTGCAGTTCGCCCGCCCACAAAAATTCTGGACAGCACCTCTACCGATTCGCATGGGCAAATATATAACCAATTTGATTTGCAGCACATAAACAACAAAAGTTAATCACAAATTCACCTTGGGTTCTTCCTTTCCTCCTTCCTTCTTCCTCCCTCCAAACTCCAATTCAAAGCTCGCACCCACACGACGGAGAACCAAGCGGGGAGGGCTGCACCTTGGAGGGGGGAATGGGGCGGCTAGGGTTAAGTGATGGTGGCTGCAGCTCTTGGGGAAGAAGGAGAGGGAGAGGGGGGGCGGCGGCCAAGCAAATGGGAGAAGGGGGGCTGCACTCCAAGGGGAGAAAAGGGGGGGGGCTAGTGGGCTGGATTGAGATCCACGGCCCAACTCGCTCACACGACAGCTCCCGTCCCCAGTGCATGAGTCTAACCAAACATTCTACTGTTTTACTGGTGAATGCTTCCAAAAAATTCCAAACCCCGAAAGCGCACCACCCGAAAGAGAAAAAAACAAAGCAAGAATAACCTCCACTTTTCTTCTTTGCAAACTGGGTATCACAAGGATGAATCGCTGCGTGTCATGGCCAGGGAAAACGGTGAGCTCCGGTGATGCCAACTCGACCAACTGTGGCAGGTAAGGGGGAGGCACGATGGCCGGACTAGCCAGCGACTGGGTTCACCCCTCCCTGGATCTTTTCACCCTTTCCAGGCATTATCCACTTCTCACAAAGCACGAATCTCCTAGGGCAAAACTCGGATCCCGGTGAGAGATCGCTGGTGGCTGTGCACTGAATTTGGCGACCTTCGCAAGGTTGTTGTACTATGTGATCACCATCAGTTTGCCTAACAAAGCGAATTGAAGGGCTTCGTTCTCCAATCTTCATGTGACAACTCACTAATCCGACAACAACAAAGTTGTTGCCTAAGATACTAGCTTTCACTTTGTTTTAGGGTTCTTGATTAGATACTCACTGAATCATGCTCAATTTGATATCAAAGTTCATTAGAATACACTATCAGTCAAGTTTCAGTCTTTGACTTGACTGACAGTCCGACTTCATGTCAATTTTTCTCCAATTTCTAGGTAGCTCTAGGGCTTAACCGCTTAATCAAACTTATACCCCTATAAGTAGCCCTACAACTTTGTTATGAGGACCTATAACAAAATCCTTATGGATCAAAAGTTACAAGACCCCAAAGTTGGCTCAATGTCACTTGTTCTCAGGGTTCCAATTTTGGAGCACTTGTAAACCTTTGCCATTTTCTCCAATTTGCTCCACAACACTTGAAATTTTCTAAATAAGAAAAGTGTTATGCTGCCAAAACTCTACCACTTTGATATATGCACTTTGGTCCAAAAGTGTATAGAAATGGATCTCATTGCATGGAGCACTAATTAGGGTTTCTAGGGTCCTTTTTAGGGTTTTGAGTGTTCTAGGGTTTATGTGCCACTTAAACTCTCCAAGTTTAGTCTCTTATGAACATATCCACTAACCTTTGAGATAATACTGAATTTGTTATCACACACACCCACATACCTCTATCCCTTGGTTAAGTTCTCTATCCTAGGGTTAAGGATCACTTCAAGTCATCACATCACAACTTGTTTTGGAACCCTATCCGACGACGAGGACACCGCCAACATTGCCATCAACATAGGCCTTCTCTTCCCCAATGTCGGCCACAAACGCCTCATGTCTAAGGACGACAAAAAGAAGAACGTACATTCTATAGATACCCCTAAATACACCACTTCCGATGTTGAGGGTAGCTCTAATGATGATAATGATGATTTAACTTCTCTTTTTCAAACCTTACTAAGGATCAAAAGAAGAAAATAAATGAATTAATAGAAACCATTAACTAGAAGGATGATATCTTGGAAAGCCAAGAGGACTTGCTTGTTAAGGAAAATAAAAAATTTGTTAAGTTGAAAAATGCTTATGCTCTTGAGGTAGAAGAATGTGAAAATTTGTCTAAAGAGCATAATATTTGCAGTGATTCAATTTCTTGTCTTAAAACTGAAAATGCTAGTTTAATTGCTAAGATTGAAGAATTGAATGCTAGCAATGTTTCTACATCTATTTTGAGCATATCACTATTTGCACTAGATGTAGAGATGTTAATATTGATGCTATGGATGATCACCGTGCTATGATTAAAGAACAAAATGATCACATAGCTAAATTAAATGCTAAAATTGTTGAGCATGAGTTAGAAAATGAAAATTTTAAATTTGCTCGTAGCATGCTTTACAATGGGAGACGCCCTGGCATTAAGGATGGCATTGGCTTCCATCAAGGGAGCCAAAGCAACATCAAACTTAATGCCCCAAGAACAGACTATCTAATTTTGTTAAGGGTAAGGCTCCCATGGTTTAGGATAGAGAGGGTTGGCTTCCATCAAGGGAGCCAAAGCAACATCAAACTTAATGCCCCAAGAACAGACTATCTAATTTTGTTAAGGGTAAGGCTCCCATGGTTTAGGATAGAGAGGGTTACATTTTATATCCTGAGAACTATCCTTAGCACAAAATTAGGAAAATTAATGCTAGAAAATCTCATACTATTTCTCATCATGCTTATATGTATACTAATGAGGCTTCTAGCTCTAGGCATTCAACCCATATCAAAATGCCTAAAAAGAAAATTACAAATGTATCAAATGAACATAGCATCTCATTTAAGACTTTTGATGCATCTTTTGTGCTTACTAACAAATCAAGCAAAGTAGTTGCCAAATATGTTGGGGGCAAACACAAGAGTCCAAAGACTTCTGTTTGGGTAGTCAAGGTGCTTGTTTCTAATGTGAGAGGATCCAAGACCGTTTGGGTACCTAAGAACAAGGCCTAAATTTGTTTTGTAGGTTTATGCATCTAGTGGGTCAAGTTAGATAATCGATAGCGGGTGCACAAACCACATGACAGGGGAGAAAAGAATGTTCTCCTCGTATGAAAAAATGATGATCCCCAAAGAGCAATTACATTCGGGGATGGAAATCAAGGTTTGGTCAAAGGTCTGGGTAAAATTGCTATATCTCCTGCCATTTCATTTCTAATGTTTTTCTTGTAGATTCTTTATATTACAACTTGCTTTCTTTTTCTCAATTATGCAAAATGGGCTACAACTGTCTGTTTACTGATGTTGGTGTTACTGTCTTAAGAAGAAGTGATGATTCAATAGCTTTTAAGGGAGTGTTAGATGGTCAGCTATATTTAGTTGATTTTAATGATAACAATGTTGAACTAGGCACTTGCTTAATTGCTAAGACCAATATGGGCAGGCTCTGGCATCGCCGACTTGCTCATGTTGGGATGAAGAATCTTCACAAGCTTCTAAAGGGAGAGCACATTTTAGGACTAACAAATGTTCATTTTGAGAAAGATAGGATTTGTAGCGCATTTCAAGCAGGCAAGCAAGTTGGAGTTCATCATCCACACAAGAACATCATGACGACCGACAGGCCGCTTGAGCTACTACACATGGATCTATTTGGCCCGATCGCTTACATAAGCATCGGCGAGAGTATGTATTGTCTTGTTATTGTGGATGATTATTCTTGCTTCACTTGGGTATTCTTTTTGTAGGAAAAATCTTAGACCCAAGAGACCTTAAAGAGATTCTTGAGACGGGCTCAAAATGAGTTCGGATTGAGAATCAAAAAGATTAGAAGAGACAATGGAACGAAGTTCAAGAATTCACAAATTGAAGGATTTCTTGAGGAGGAGGGCATCAAGCATGAGTTCTCTTCTCCATATACACCCCAACAAAATGTTGTTGTGGAGAGGAAGAATAGAACTCTATTGGATATGGCAAGGACCATGCTTGAGTACAAGACACCCAATCAGTTTTGGGCAGAGGCGATTAACATCGCTTGCTACTCCATCAACCGTCTCTACCTACACTGAATCCTAAGAAAACATCGTATGAACTCCTCACCGGTAAAAAGCTTAATGTTTCTTATTTTAGAGTCTTTGGGAGCAAATGCTTTATTCTTATTAAGAGAGGTAGAAGTTCTAAATTTGCTCCTAAAGCAGTCTTCAACAAGTCCACTAGATTAGTTGAAATTTCTTGTGACATTGTGTTTGATGAGACTAACGGCTCTCAAGTAGAGCAAGTTGATCTTGATGAACTAGATGATGAAGAGGCTCCATGCATCGCACTAAGGAACGCGTCCATTGGAGATGTGTGTCCAAAAGAATCTGAAGAGCCTTCACAAGCACAAGATCGAACATCATCTTCCATTCAAGCATCTCCACAAACTCAAGATGAGGAAATGGATCAAGAAGAAGAGGATGAAGATCAAGACGATGAGCCATCTCAAGAGGAGGACATTGATCAAGGGGGAGATGAAGATGATCAAGACAAGGAAGATAATCAAGAAATTCAGGATCAAAAACCACCACACCCAAGAGTCCACCAAACAATTCAAAGAGATCACCCCGTCAACTCCATTCTTGGTGACATCCACAAGGGGGTAACCACTCGATCTCGAGTTGCTCATTTTTGTGAAAATTACTCTTTTGTGTCTTCTATTGAGCCATACAGGATAAAGGATGCACTTAGAGATCCGGACTAGGTGTTGGCAATGCAAGAGGAGCTCAACAACTTCACGAGGAATGAGGTATGGCATTTAGTTCCATGTCCTAACCAAAATGTTGTAGGTATCAAGTGGGTATTCTGCAACAAACAAGATGAGCATGGTGTGGTGACTAGAAACAAAGCCCGACTTGTTGCCAAGGGATATTCACATGTCGAAGGTTTGGATTTTGATGAAACCTATGCAACAGTAGCTAAGCTTGAGTCAATTCGTATATTACTTGCTTATGCTACTTACCATGGCTTTAAGTTATATCAAATGGACGTGAAAAGTGCCTTCCTCAATTGCTCTATCAAGGAAGAGGTATATGTTGAGCAACCTCCTAACTTTGAAGATAGTGAGTATCCTTCACATGTGTATAAGCTCTCAAAGGGGCTTTATGGGCTCAAGCAAGCCCCAAGAGCATGGTATGAATGCCTAAGAGACTTTCTTATCACTAATGGCTTCGAAGTTGGAAAAGCTGACCCTACTCTCTTTACTAAAACAATTGCTAAAGACTTGTTTGTTTGCCAAATTTATGTTGATGATATTATATTTGGGTCTACTAACAAGTCATCTTGTGAAGAGTTTAGTAGGATTATGATACAGAAATTCGAGGTGTCGATGATGGGGGAGTTGAAGTATTTCCTTGTATTCCAAATCAAGCAACTCCAAGAGGGCACCTTCATCTGTCAAACTAAGTACATTCAAGATATACTCAAGAAGTTTGGAATGAAGAATGCCAAACCCATCAAGACACCCATGGGAACAAATGGGCATCTCGACCTCAACACGTGAGGTAAATCCGTAGATCAAAAGGTATACCGGTCGATGATAGGTTCTTTACTCTATTTATGTGCTTCACGACTGGATATTATGCTTTCTATGCATGTGTGCAAGGTTCCAGGCAAATCCTAAGGAAGTTCACCTTAAGGCCGTGAAAAAAATCATGAGATATTTAGTTTATACTCCTAAGTTTGGGCTTTGGTACCCCAAGGGATCTACCTTTCACTTAATTGGGTATTCCGATGTCGATTATGCCAGATGTAAAATTGATAGGAAGAGTACATCATGGACTTGTCAGTTTCTAGGAAGATCCCTGGTGTCTTGGGCTTCAAAGAAACAAAACTCAGTACCTCTATCCACCGCCGAAGCCGAGTATATTGCTGCAGGGCATTGTTGTTTACTTTCGATGAGGCAAATCCTTAGGGACTATGGCTACAAGCTGAGCAAAGTCCCTCTCCTATGTGATAATGAGAGTGCAATTTGCATGGCGGATAATCCCGTTAGCCGCACTAAGCGCATAGACATCCGATATCACTTTCTGAGAGATCACCAACAAAATGGGGATATAGAAATTTCTTATGTTAGCACCCACAACCAATTAGCCGATATCTTTACAAAGCCCCTGGATGAAAATACTTTTAGCAAGCTCAGAAATGAACTTAATATTCTCGATTCTCGAAACTTTGATTGAAATCTTGCACACATAGCTCATTTATATACCTTTGATCATGTCTCTTTCATTTGGTACAAATGCATATTTCTTATTCTTCTTGTGCCAAAGCTAAGACTAATGTGCTTTCAAATATATTTCTATCCTTAGTCTTAGATTGAAAGGGAAATGGAGTATTCGGCAAAGGCAAGGCTTCCACTACAACTATGTCGGTATCATTTATCATTTGCCCTACTCATAAACTTTCACTCACATCCTTTTACAATTGGGGAGAGAATATAAGGCCTCTAAGGGTTTTTCATTTTTGGCGCTTAATGCCAAAGGGGAGAAACTAATAGGCCCAAAGCAAAAGGACCGCACCACCACCCTATTTTCTAAAAAAATTTCAAAAGGGGGAGAAATTATTCAAATTGCAAAAACCCTCTTGACAGCTAAGAGGAAAACTTTTTAGGGGGAGATTTTATTTAGCTAAAGCGAAAACATTTGAAATATGGGGAGAACTTTCAAAATCTTGAAAATGCTTTTAGAAATCATATTCTTATACCATTGGCTATCTGCAAAAGAATTTGAAAAAACTTTTCCAAAAGATTTGCAGAAACAAGCTAAGTGGTGCAAATGTGGTCCAAAATGTTAAACTAGAAGAAAACAACCATATATACTTAGAATTACTTTCAATTGTTTCAATTCAAGCAACTTATGCACATCTTGCAAAATGCAAACTAGTTACATTTCCACACTTTATATTTGCTTTGGTTTGTGTTGGCATCAATCACCAAAAAGGGGGAGATTGAAAGGAAATGGACTTAACCATTTCCTATAATCGATTTTGGTGTTTGACGTCCATCACAAACCATATGGACTAACTAGTTTGCCTAGTTGCGATTTATCTCATGTGCATAAAGTTCAACATAAACCAACAAAGAAAGTGAGTTGGGGAACTCTACAAATTTTGGAGCATACAAGAATGGGCACAGCAAGTGGCGCACCAAACACTATCCAGTGCCCCAGGCTGCAGCCCTCGCGAACTAGCCGCTCTCGGGTTTTCTCAGAGCCACTCCACTGAAATTCACCGGACTGTCCGGTGAGCCAATGGAGCAACGGTCAACTTCGCCAATGGTCGACTGCGCTGACGGTGGAACAGCGAGTAGCGTAGAAGTCAAAAGTCAGAACTGCAAAGTCAGAACGCACCGGACTGTCCGTTGTGCCATCGGACTGTCCGGTGCCGCATGAGGACAAAGGACTTCAACGGTCAACAGCTCCAAACCCCAACGGTTGGTTGATGTGGTACGCACCGGATAGTGAACAGTGTCATGCCCGGTGCACCACCGAACTGTCCAATGTGTCCGTCGACAGCAAAGTCAGCCAACTGCTAGGAAGTGGTTGGAGGCTATAAATACCCCCCAACCACCTCCATTCAAGCCATCCAAGCTTCTCACACTTCTCATTCAATACAAGAGCAAAGAATACACTCCAAAGACACAATCAAAGCAATCAATCCTCTCCAAGCTCCAAAATCAAATCAAGTGCTTAGTAAAGCTAGCAAGAGAAATATAATTGTGTGGTGATCCTTGCGGGATCTTAGTGACCCGTGTGATTAAGAAGAAACACTCAACCGGTCTAATTGACCGATTGAGAGAGGGAAAGGGTTGAAATAGACCTAGTCTTTGTGGCCTCCTCAACGAGGTGTAGGTTCTTTGGAACCGAACCTCGGTAAATAAATCGTCGTGTTCATTTGTGTTGGTTCTCTTCACTCGATTTGTTTCTTCCCTTTCCTCTCTCTAAAGTTCCCTTGCTCACATTGATTTGAGTTTGCTCCCAAAGTTATCCGTATTGATTGAGCAACTCAGAGCAAGAGGAACTATTTTCCGCACTCCGAACTCACTATTATTTATTTCTAACCCTAACCCCGAGTGAAGTGCGTGTTCAAAGTTTATAATTTCCTGGTTTCGCCTATTCACCTCCCTTCTTGGCGACTTTCAATGTCCTCGGGCAGCAACCGACTATACTCCACGACTTACTGCAATGTGGTAAGACGGTATATGGTGTGGCATGATCGAGATAATGGCGGCCTGCTGGAACTTGCTCTCCTGAGCAAGTAGATCCAACTGGGGAGTAAAAGTGGTGTAAACGGGGCTACAACTCGAGATGGCAATAGCTCTGTTAACCTAGCCTCTCAAGGGCACTATGCGGGGGTTTTTATAGGTGTCTGAGTGCCCAGCGTCCAGTGTTAAGGACGCATGTGCCCTCAGGCGCCTAGGTTATCCCCGGAATATTCCCATAAAACAGGGTTACAGACTGTAATTACACGGAGACCTTTACAAACTAGGCCCGTAATGCGCAGCGGCCACGCAGGGCCTATGACGATGGGCCGGATCACATGTGGGCCTCCGTGCTGGACAAGGTCGCGGGAAAAGGCGACTTCGCCGTAGGCCTTCGTCTCCAGGTGCGTGGAGCGAAGGGTAGAGTTTGCCAGTCGTCTTGTCTCCGTTGTTGCAGCGGGTGTGGCGAAGGCCTTCGAGCGAAGGGTGGCGTCTTCTTCTTCGCCCCAACATTTGCCCTCCGAGGGACCAGCTGTGGCGGAACCACCCGAATTATTCCAGCTTAAGTGCCTAAGTTACGCCTCAGGGGCCGTAACGCACTTAAATCGGAATAACCCGTCAGTCCCTCAGATCTAGTCTGATGGAGCCACTTAACCAGGATCAAATTCCACAATCTCACACGAAGGTGAGTCACAAAAGAAATACAATAAAACAGGAATCCACAAATTAAGTACTGAGTTATTACATAAATCGGAGTTTTTGAGTAGCCAATGGGAGTTCACAAAATAAAGTGCAGCGGATAATCGATGTCGTCGGTATTGAGGAATTGGGCAAGGCCTAGCCCACTACTCCTTGTGCTCCTCTCCTGCCGGAGCAACATCCCACTCGACCGTCCAACCCGGTGGCAGGGTGGTAGGCCAAGTCACACCATCAACCATTTCCTGAATGGTACCTGCAAAAATTGTGCCACAAGCAAGGCTGAGTATACTAATACTCAGCTAGACTTACCCGGTGTGAGGAATCTACTCCTCTACCTCTAGACTATGCAGCTGTTTGGCTGAGGGGTTTGGTTTGCCAAAAGCACTAGCTGTTTCTAAAATCAACTTTTAGCTTTTCAAATTCTATCATCATTACTTAGCTAGATTTACTTCTTCTAAGCATACATGGTAACAAGCATTTAGATCAATCAACAAGTTATCTCATGTAACCTCATTTCACTTCTTACTCAATGCAGTACAAGGAATCAAGCAGTCTCATTAGCTGCGAGAAGCAGACGATTCGAATCGAGTTTTAACCTTGCAAGGTAAACCTAAACACACGGCATGTCAGGGTACTCCGACCCCACACATGACAACCGTCCCCATCGATTCCCCGTTCTCGTCAAGGCCTCACCGCCTTGGCATACAATGCTCCACTGACCCCGGCTGCCGTCGTGCAGTGACCGCACTTGTACCCACCATAGCTAGCATGGGAGACCCAGTCTCAGGTTGCATGAGGGATAAAGTCCGCGCCCGGCTTCACTCAGGTACTAGGTTTACCGGTTACCATATTTCCTGGCATGTGCTTAGTACGTTCAAAAGCTTGACTCAGGTATCCACACATTAATCCTTAATTCTTTTTCCCGTCTCATGGACAAGACATCCTCCCTGGATCCAAGTCCATAGACCAACATATATATCCCGTTATCAAGATGAATACAATCAATTCCTGACCTTGCGCGAGTGCTAGAAAAATCACTCGACTTCTACTGAGATCCTGATTAGCAAAGCAGCTACTCGACCTAGCATACTAGTATTCATCTCAAAAAGGAATCCTAAGTTCATGCAACTAGAGGTTTCAAGCAACTCCTACACTTAAGTGCACATTACAAACCTACAAACATTAAGTGTAGTAAAATAGCATATATAAACGGTTATCCATAAAACCGGGGCTTGCCTTCAATTGTTGGGGCTGCAGGGAGATCCTCGATAGTAGCCTCTGAAGCCTGCTCCTGGTCCTCCTCTTGGACAGGTCCTTGCTCGGGGATGAGCACGTACTCTCCGTCGGCAAGATTACAATCTAATGAATGCAATGCGTAAGATATATGCATGATATGATATGTGCTTTTAGAAATTACAACTTTTGACGGTGTATGATCCACTTGATTTAAACAAGGTTATCTTTACCTATGCAAGACCCTTGGGTGGTATACTTGGTAAATTAAGTTAAACTTTAGCTAAGGCAAGTGGTAGGTTTTACTTTTAGGGGTTCCACTAAATTCTTTTTAAGTCTTGGGGAGAATTGATAAGTATTCAGGATAGGCTTATTGGGGTGAGGTTTATTTCTTCTTTCCCTTTCTTTTATTCCCTTAAAAGTTTTGGAGTAGGTTTAAACTACAAGTTGCTTCTATAAAATTCTAAAAATTCTGCAAAAATTACAGTGGCTTGGCACTGGGGTATGTTTCTTTGTTTCAAAATTTGGGGATCAGGAAGTGAATAGTTTCCCCTGGACAAAATTATTAAATTCTAGGGCAGAAGGGGTGCTTTGAACTACAACTATTATTTAACAGTGGGTAATTCTCTAAAACTTATTTTTGCTGGCTTTTAGGTGTTATAACATGACTTGATACAATTTTCTAGCCATTAATACCTTTTAGTTATTTTACTATGGTTTTCTCAAGTTTCTAGCCAAATAGGTGCTTTCTACTACCACTATATTTGAAAAATATCAAACAACAGAGTTTTTATTTTTCTTAGCTATTGTTTTGTGCAAGAGCAATCATTCTGAAGTTTGGCATCTTTTTGCTTAAGGAAAGGGGTGGTATGCATTATTTGAATTTAGTGGCCTTTCTCATAAAACAGTAGCAATAGATAAGAATTTGCTTCCTCTTCATGGGTTTGCATTTTTCTCTGATGGTTTATCTCATTATGGACTTAGCTAATTTTTGGTTGCCCATTATCATATTATTAGGGGTTGTTTATGATTTATTTGGAGAATGCCTCATTATCATTTTATATTTATTCTCCTTACTTAAAAAGTTGAACTGAGGTGTTCTTTATTTTTGTAGTGGGGCTCTGGTGGTTGTAAGTCCACTGGATTTTTACTACTCATTTTGGTTCTAGTTTTGCTACTCTAATAATTGATTTTCAGTCCATATAAGGCCAAATAAAACATTTTAATTTAAAACTGGTCCAAATTAATGGTCTCTGCATTTTTCCTAGGTTCTCTATTACATAAGTAAACTAGGAAAAATAATCCTAATCACTGTTCATTAATTTCTAATGCCTTTCTAATTTTTCCTAAATTTTGGGCAAAATAGTTTTAAATGAATATCTACATCACATTTTTCAATACTGGGGTTCCTACTATTTTTAAACAATGTCTAAATGAGGTTTGAGTACCTACAAATTTTCTTAAGTTCAGCATAGGAGAAAAACTAATTTTCCTCAATTAAACATGTTTTAGTGGGTTTCTGTTTTTAATTTTAAACTCTAAAATTTTGAACAAAAAGCATAGGGTTTATCATTTTTAAATGATAGTTTATAATATTCAGGAGCTAGCAAAATTAGTTTGACAACTTTTTATGAAAAATTCATCAAGTTATGGATTTTCTAAGTTCTCTGGTCAATTAAAAAGAATAACAGAATTGGTTTAATGGAAATCCACTTTGCACTGGGGTCCCTGGCGGGTTTTTAAGTTTTCCTCGCGAATCAGTCCTTAAGCTACTATTCACATGAGTCTCTGACATTATAGAAAACCCCTCGGGTTCTACAAATCCTAACCCGAGGTCCTTCTTCTAAGTTAAACAGTAACCGCGGTAGAAGAAAGGGCGGAGGGGCTCACCGGCGGCGAGATTGCTCCGGTGAAGTGGTCGAGGACGTAGGGGAGGTCTCGGGGATCACAACGAGGTGCGGGTCACCGTCGGGGATGGCCGGAGTCGGTCGGTCCACGCGCGCAGGCGGGGATGCTCGTCGGCGGCGAGGAGTCCGACCTGATCACGGCGAGATAGGTCAATTGGATGGGTCAGAGGGGTTCACGGGGTGCCAGAGAAGATATGGGTGCAAGGAATCGGTCGGAGACTCACTGGATAGCTCGGTCCACGCGCGGCGGCGGAAGACCGAAGTCCGGTGAGGTCGATCTCGGGCCTCTGGTGAAGTCCGGCCGGGTCCGAGGGCTTGGCAAGTTTCACGGGCTGCTGGTGGAGCTAGCCGAAGCACTGGCTCGACTTGAGGATGGCTGGAGTGGGCTAGCCACGGTGGCCGAAGCTCTGGCAGCGATGGCGGGCGGAATTGAGCTCGCCGGAGCTAAGGAGAGGGGGCTGGCCGGTGAGGGTGAGTGCGGGGCGAAGTGAGGTGCGCCCGGGGAGGCTTTATAGGCGCGGGCGGGCACGGCCGAGGGCATGGGCACGCGGCGGACTTGACAGGACGCCGGGGCGAGCGCGCGCGGGGGTTGGGCGATCTCTAGCGTGCCGACCAGGGTCGAACACGTGTGCCCGTGCGTTCTGCCCAAGTTCTGGCGCGTGTGGTCGCTCATCCGAGCCTGCTCTCGCCTTGGTCAGTGCACAAAACCTCTTCTCCTCCCTACAAGCTACCATTCTTGTGTGGAGGTCATAGGATTTTGCCTACTGGTTGCAGAGATATGGAGCCAGGAAATCCGGTCTGTCTCCCTGCCCAAACCCGAGGCAAATCCAAGGTTTTGTCGTGTCTAGGGCTCGCGTCCCAATGCCATCTTCTGGCACACGACAGAGGGGTTAGTTAGACACAATTTTGTCAATGGGGCCATTAGGATTCGAGTTGGGGATCAAGGTGAACATCCCTGATCTTCAGCTCAAGGTCTGAATTTCAGAATTCTGAAATTCAGAATTCCCATTAAGTCCCCACATGAGAAGCTTGATTTGGGGTTTTAATTGAGTTATTTTGGCTAAGCTTTCTCAACCTTTCTTGTTGTTTATTAAATATACTTCAATTTTTATAATTGGCTCAAGTCAAAATTTTAAATTTTTCATACCCTTTTCCTTATTTTCTTGAATTTTGCTCATGGGGCTCACTTAGGGTTTATATTAGGGTTAAAACATTAATATTTTTTTTGAAAGAGCCATTTGTTGTGATCATGATACTTTTAAGTATATGCTTGGTGAATTCTTTATTCTTAAGTTAATTTGATGCTCATGCTTACTTTGGTTCACATAAAATGATGGTTCTTGGTTTAGCATTTTAAGAGAAACCCTAGGTGACACTGGGGTGTCACACCAGTTCGACTAAGTCATCTGGTGCCGAAGGCGTTGCTAGATGGTGGAGACTCTGCCCTCGCTCGAAGTGGTTCCGCGGGGGTTTTTGACATGACCGTTGATTGACGCCGCACTGTTGGATTGCGGGTTCCCCGAAGCGTCGCGTCCTGTGTATAAAAAGGGGTGGGGGCGCCGCTGATTGAAATTTACCTTTCTGCGCACCGCGAAAACCCTAACCCTCCTTGTTCAAGCTGCTCGCTTGCTCGTCTGCCCTCCTTGCTCCTGTTCGCCGGAGAACTGGCCCGTGTGAAGCAGACCGCGCGCCGCCGTCGATGGTACTTAGCCATGCCGTCCTCTTCTTCGTATGCTGCGACCACGCCGACGGCCGAGACGCCTTCCGAGGATCTCTCGGGCGGTGCGGCGGTGGAATTGCACCCGGGTGATACAGTGGAATTTGGTGTTTCGCGGATGTCGTTAGGCCGCGTGCAGGATATGCAACAGTTGGGGTATTTTGGCGGCGGGGTCAGGCGAGTGCCAGGGGCAGAAGAGATTCCCGAGCCCGAGGGTGAACTGGTTGTGTTTGAGGCATTTTTTGTTGTCGTACTTCGTCTGCCTGCACATCGTTTCGTGTCGGAGGTGCTGCAGAAGTTTGGGGTCCAAGTTCATCAGCTGACACCGAACGCCGTGTTGGCGTTGGCGAAGTATGTGTGGGCAACAACGTTGTATGGTGGTCAGCCTTCGGTGGAGGTCTTCGCCAAGCACTACTGTTTGCACTGGCAGAAGAGACGGATTGGTGACGAAATTGCGCAGTTCGGATCATGCACTTTCACGCTGAAGTCTGGGAAGACTTCGATGGAGGTTGTGGAGCTGGTCCCTTGTGCCCGAAATAAGTGGGGCAACTGGTGGAACTACTGGTTCTATGTTTCGGAGGCTGAAGTCGAAAATCACCCTGGGCTCCCCACTACCATCATGTGTTCGCATTATTATGTGGTGTACCCGCCGTTTGAAGTGGCGGAGGACAACGAGAATGAACGTGCCCTTCGGATCGCTGCCCGTAGGAGTGGCGGGCGCGATCTGGTTGAGGAATTCATAGGGTATGGGGTGTGGCCTTTGGCACATGGATGGACGCTGGGCGAAGTATGCCCTCGCGTGATGCCCTCCCTTGGCAGGCGAAAAGTGCGAAGTCCCCTCTTTGCCTTGGATGTGCGAGGGCGGGATCCTGCCGTGGTTGTGCGTGAGGCGGCGGATGGGGCGGTGAGAATTGTTGGTCGCTACGTGCCGAGGACTGAGGCCCAGCGGAGCTGGGACATACATGGATCCAACGATCGCCTGAATCGAGTTTTTGAGTTGAATGGTTTGCCGTATGGCGGTTACCCCGGAGTGGACGTCGCCGACCGCCGGGGGAAAAAACCAGCGGCAGTGCTTGAAGACGACCCCGCGCCGGAGGCTGCCCCATCTACTAAGAAGAGGAAGCTAGGTACTGCGATGGTAAAACTGGGGGTCTCCGATAGTTTTGCTATGGAGTTGATGGGGACATGCACGGCCCCCGGGGAAGGATGTCTTCGCCCGAGCTCCGGGAGACTTCGGCGCGGATGCTGGAGGTTACCGGGGGTCGATGGCCCAAGAACGTTCCTATCCCCCGCGCGGCTGGCGAATACTTTTTTACCTCTCGCATGGCCCGTGATTTGGGAGTGTTTCCTTACGGGCGAAATATTGCTGCTGTTGTGTCGGTAGTGATGAACAAGGATCGACAGGATGCCGCTCAGAAGCGCTGGGCGGTCGTCAGGCTCCCTGAGGCTAGGCCGAAGAGGGTGCGCGGGAGCGCGAAGGCTGCCGTCCCCGGCGGTAGCCAGCCCTCGCTGGCTGCAAAAGCGGCCGCGCCTGGATCTGGCAAGTTGCCGGAAAGCACGAAGGCGGCCGGCGCTGGCGAGGCCAAGTCCGTCCCGGAGGGAGCTGCGAAGGTCCGGGAGCTGCCTTCGCCGGGGAAGCGTATTGCCGACTTCGGCACAGATATTTGCGTGGACGACTATCTCATCGGTAAGGTTTTTTTTTGACCGGTGATACATTGCAGGGTCGGGCGAAGGGCAACTTGTTGCCGTCTCGCCTGCTGTGGCGGCCACGGCGCCTGCCGTGGTTTTTAGGGTGAAGGGTGGCGCTTCCAGCGCTGGCGGCGAGGTGTCGGTGGCCACTGCCGTCAAAGACGAGGCAGGCACTGTGTCCCGCCGGCTGCGGGAAGCGTCGCTGCAGCTGAATCAGGTAAGTTGAAGTAGGCTTCGTTGTGTGCCGCTTTCATTTTGATTGTGGACTCATGTGTGTCTGTTAGGCAGCCGACTTCGCCGATCACGTGGCGTCGGGCGCCCTTACGGCGGGCGTGGATGCCGAAGTCGAGAGACTTCGGGCGCAACACGTGGACGCCGTTTGGGAAAAATCGGCTACGGAGAGCAAAAACCGCAGGCTGGCGGAGAAGGTGGCCGCCCTGGAGAGCGAGAGGACTGACCTCCGGCGCCAGCTGGTGGAGGAAAGGAAGGAGGCCAATGAGGCCATCACCAAGGCGTAGTCGGCGCAGGCGGAGGCCAAATTGGCGAGGGCAGAAGAAAACCTCGCAAGCCAGCACGCCGAGGAATGGGAGGCGCGGTTCAATGCTCTGCAGGCCCGCGTGGAGAGGGCCGAGGCCTCTACTCGCGTGGAAGTTGAGCGAACGCGCAAACAGCTCGTGGATTCGTACCGCGAGCTGGGTGCACGGACCGCCGACTTCGAGGTGCCCGACCGAGAGGCGGGCCTTCGGTGCCTCGAGTGGCTGCAAGAGGAGTTGCAGGCACTCCCGACCATCGTGGCGGGCTTCATGTCGTATGCCTCCCTCGTCACCTGCGAGGGGGCTATGAATGCGCTGGCCCACGAGGGGTGCCATCACTATGAGGTCTTCGACCGATCTGATGAAGATTTTGGGCGTGAGATTTTTAAGGTCGAAGACCCTGTGGTGAAAGACGCCGGGAGGGGCCCTCTTCGACCGGATGTGGGGCCCTCACGGTCGGGAGGTGGTTAGGGAATGGGCTGACCGGGCGAGGGATCAGGTAAAGTTTGTGTTTCGTTTTGTGCTATTGAATGTGGGTGTATGCGGGTGTGCTGAATCGGTGCGCTGTGTTGCAGATGGCACGTGCCGAGGAGGTGGAGGACTTCGGACGTCTGAACAACGAGCTGCCCGAAGCAGAGGCCGACCCGGTGGTGGCTGAAGCTGAGGTCGACCCAGCGTCGCTCCCGGAAACCGGTGAAGCTTCCCACGCTGCCCCTGCGTCTGCTGTGTCTGGTGGAGACTCGCCGGTGGCCATTGTGCCGATGGCGGAGGATCCGCCGAAGGCGGTGACGGAGCCAGCAGCGGAGGATTCCACGGCGGCTGCTGGGTCTTCACAGGTGGCTTAGTGTGTATGGGGTAGTTAGGGAATTTTGGTTGTGTTACTGAACCTTGGTTGCTGCGCAGGTTCAAGATTTTGGGCCTGCGCATGCAACCGCTACTGCTAATTTTGTGGCGGCTTCGACCGTGGTTGCTGGTAATGAATCAGATGAATCTATGTCTAAGTTTTCTGAGTTTGACGACTCTGGGAGTTCGGTTTTGTGGACGGAAGAGTCTTCGGATGAAGGCTTAGATTATTTTGCGGCCTTGGATGTGGCTGAGGCAGAGGCTTCTCCGCGTGTTACGGATGCTGAAATTTTGCCTGGTCCGAGTGTTGGGCGTAGGCGGCGAAGGGCGGTGGCGAAGCGTAGAGTGGGTGGGTTTGATGGTGGTCGTCTTCGTGTGGGCAGGGCTGGTAGGCAGGAATTGTTGTCCTCGCCAGTTGGGGCGAGTATGGGTGAGGGAGAGTTGCGAAGGCTTTTTGAGGGTGAGGAGCTGAGGATAATGCTATTTAACTATAGGGAGATGGGGATCATTCCGAAGGTTGAACCTATATAAGGTGTGATGCCCTCGCTGAACGCGTGTAACTGTAATTTGTATGATAAGGTTGACTGCCTTCGCGCATCTGGGTGTGTTATTGTTTCGGTCCGGCTGCGCCTGTAGACTTTCGGACTGATGTAATGCGCCTTCGATTTTTACTCTCGTTATGCTAGTCCGGTTGCACCCTTAGGCGACTTTTGCACGGATTATCTTGTGGAGAAGACTTCGATTTACGCACTTGTTGTGCTAGTCTGGCTGCACCCTTAGGTGACTTTTGCATGGATAGTCTTTTTGAGAAGACTTCGAATTTGCGCACTTGTTGTGCTAGTCCGGCTGCACCCTTAGGCGACTTTTGCACGGATTGTCTTGTGGAGAAGACTTCGATTCACGCACTTGTTGTGCTAGTCCGGCTGCACCCTTAGGCGACTTTTGCATGGATAGTCTTTTTGAGAAGACTTCGAATTTGCGCACTTGTTTTGCTAGTCCGGCTGCACCCTTAGGCGACTTTTGCATGGACTGTCGCACGCGAGGGTAGCCATCGCTGCCCCTCGTTGACTTTTATGTCGGTCGAATGTCGAAGACCGTTGATGCGGTCTTTTTCGACGTAGTTTTTGCGGGGGATTTTTCGCGTGTATATTACATGGCTCCGCCTCGTTAACAACCTCACCCCCCGGGAGGAAAAGAGTGCGGGCCGACTTGAAACTTGTTCTGCTGATTACAAGGGCGAGGTGGCCCTGAAGAGTTAAACAAAAAATTTGTGAAGATTATCAATGTTCCAAGAATGTTCTAAGTCTTCGCCGGATGGCGTTGTGAGCCTGTACGCGCTGGGGGACGCCTTCATCTTGACGATGAAAGGGCCCTCCCATTTCGGCTCCAACTTGCCCCGGGACTCTGTCCGAGCTGTCCGGACGAGTACGAGGTCTCCATCATTGAACTCCCTCAGGATGACTATGTGGTCACGCCATGCTTTTGTCTGAGCTTGGTACTTGTTTAGAGCCTGTAGGGCGAAGACGCGGTCTCCGTCGATGAGGTCCTTCGAAGTAGGCTCGTCTACGTCAGGGACGGCCGACGCAACTGTCCGAGGTGACCCGTGCTTTATTTCTTGCGGAGTCATAGCCTCCGATCCGTACAGAAGGCGGAAAGGGGTGAACTCAGTCGCCCTGCACTCAGTTGTGTTCATCGCCCAGACCACTTCGGGTAACAGGTCGAGCCACTTGCCTTTTTGTCGTCGAGGAGCATTTTCTTGATGGCTGTGAAAATTTTTCCGTTGGCGCTCCACGACTCCGTTGGATTGGGGGTGGTACACTGAGGCGAAGGCAAGCTTGGTGCCGATGGAGAAGCAGAAATCCTTGAAGTCTTGGTTGTCGAATTGCTTGCCGTTATCGACTGTGAGTTCGGACGGGACTCCGAAGCGGCAAACAATGTTTTGCCAGAAGAATTTCTGGGCTGTCTTCGATGTTATAGTGGATGCTGCCCTCGCCTCAATCCATTTGGTGAAATACTCAATGGCGACGAAGGTGAACTTGAGGTTCCCCTGAGCCGTGGGCAGGGGCCCGACAATGTCCAGGCCCCAGCGCTGAAGGGGCCACGTGTGGGCGATTAGCTTCGTGAACTGCGAAGGGCGTCCGGAGCATGGAGAGAATTTCTGACAGGCTTCGCAGGACCTCACGACCCGATTTGCGGCGCAAATCATGACGGGCCAGTAGAAACCTTGGCGAATCACCTTTGCCGCTAGGGCCCTAGGCCCTGCGTGGGAGCCGCAAGTCCTGCTGTGGACTTCGCGCAGAATTTGGACGCCTTCGGTCTCGGTGACGCACTTAAGCATCGGCTGGCTGACCCCCTTTTTGTAAAGTTGGCCTTCGATCAACGCGAAGTCCTGGCTTCGGTGTTTGAGGCACTTGGCCTCGTTGATGTCGGTTGGATGGTAGTACCCCTGCAGGAACAGGGTTATTGGTGCCCGCCAGTCTTCGGTCATGATGAGGTTTACTATGCGGTGGCCCTCGCTGTCATTGGTTATTTGGAGCCCCTTAGGGCTGCGGACGGCTGGCGTGCCGATGACGTGGTAGAACACGTCGGAGGGTAGGGCCTCGCCCCTGGCGGCTGCCTTGGCCAACGCATCAGCCTCCTCGTTCTTGGCTCGGTCCACGTGCTGCAACGTGAAACCCTTGAATTGTCTTTCGAGGATGCGGATGGTCGCGAGGTACTGCATGAGTGCGGGGTCCTTCGCTGCATAGTCTTTCTCGACCTGACCGGCGACTACCTTGGAGTCTGTTCTGATGATGCAGGTGGTGACACCGAGTGCCCTTAGCTTGCGAAGGCCGAGGATGACAGCCTCGTATTCTGCTATGTTGTTGGTGCATCTGTCAGACTCCAAAGCAAAGCTGAGGCGCGCTCCGTATCTGTGTTTGATCCCGGTGGGCGAAGTAATGACTGCAGCAACGCCTGCCCCCGCATGGCACCAGGCGCCGTCGCAATGGATTGTCCACACTTTTTCTGTGGTCGGGTCCGGCTGTGTTATTGGCCCAGTCCAATCGACGATGAAGTCTGCCAGGACTTGTGATTTGATGGCTGTCCTGGGTTCAAATGTGATGTGGTAGCCGGAGAGTTCGGCTGCCCACTTGGCGATCCGTACTGATGCCTCTGGGTTTCTGAACAGCTCGCCGAGTCCTCTGTCTGAGGTAACTCGGACCTTGAATGCCTCAAAATAATTGCGCAATTTGCACGAGGCCATCACGACTGCGTAGGCAATCTTTTCTAGTTCCGTCATATCACATTTTGATGTTGTGAGTACTTCAGAGACGTAATAAACTGGAAATTGCTTGGTCGTGCCCTCTCTGGTCTGCTCTTGAACCAGTGCTGCACTGACCACATGTGGTGAAGCCGCGACATAGAGCAATAGGGGTAGCGAAGGGTCGGGGCTTGTAAGAATCGCCAATTCCGACAAGTACTATTTTAGTGAAGCGAAGGCCGCCGCCTGCTCTGGCCCCCATGCGAAGTCTTTTGCGCCGCGAAGTGTTTTGAGGAAGGGGAGACTCCGCCCCGAAGACTTGGAGATGAATCTGTTGAGGGCGGCCAACCTGCCTGTCAGTCGTTGCACTTCTCTGGCTGACTGCGGGGGCGTCATATTAATGATAGCCTGGATTTTGGTTGGATTGGCCTCAATTCCGCGGTGTGATACCAGGTAGCCCAAGATTTTCCCCTGGCGGACTCTGAAGACGCACTTTTCAGGGTTGAGGCGAAGTCATGCGGTCTGCATATTCGTGAACGTTTTGGCGAGGTCGGCTAGGTGGTCTTCCTTGCTTCTGCTGGCAACGACGATGTCGTCCACATATGTGAATATATTTCTGCCGACCTGGCCCTCGAGCACCATTTTGGTGAGTCGAGAGAAAGTGGACCAGGCATTCTTGAGTCCCTCCGGCATTCTGATGAAACAATACGTGCCGAAGGGTGTTATGAAGCTGGTGCTTGCCTTGTCCTCCTCCTTCATATATATTTGGTGGTAGCCGGAGAAGCAGTCAAGGAGTGACATGACTTCGCACCCGGCCGCGCTATCAACGATTTTGTCGATTCGAGGCAGCGGGAAATTGTCCTTGGGGCAGGCCTTGTTAAGACTGGTGAAGTCTATGCACATCCGCCATTTGCCGCTCTTCTTCTGCACCATCACTACATTGGCGAGCCATGTGGGGTAGGCGATTGGCTCGATGAACTTGGCTTCGAGCAGGCGATGCACCTCGGCCTTGGCGGCTTCTGTCTTCTCGTCAGACATCTTGCGCAGCCGTTGTTTCTTCGGCCTCACCGAAGGGTCGATTCCCATGCCGTGCTCGATGATGGAGCGACTGACTCCGACCAGGTCGAGGGCGGACCAGGCGAAGACATCATTATTCTTGGATAGACAGCAGAGGAGCCGCTCTTCGTCGTGCGAAGTGAGGTCTTCGCTGATGGTAACCGTCTGCTGGGGCGTAGCCTGGTCGAGGGGGATGGTTTTGGTCCTGTCGTTGCTCTGCAGCTGTGCTTTTTCATGCTCTTTGGCGGTTGAATTGGTAGACCCGGGGACTTCACGTTGGGCCGTGAGGCAGTGTATGTTTCTTTGCCTGGGGACGAAGTCTCTTTCTATGTTACGCGCAACCTGCTGGTTGCCGTAAACTGTGATGGCGCCTTGCAGACCTGGGATCTTCATGCACAGGTAAAGTCCATGGATAGTTGCCTCAAACTTATTGATGGAGCCCCGGCCCATTATGGCATTGTACAGGTACACCATGTCGACGATGTCGAACGTGACTTGCTCACTTTGGGCATTGGGTGCTACACCGAAGGAGAGGGGCAACTCTATTTTGCCGACGGAAAAGGTGCCCTTGCCGCCGAAGCCGTACAGGGGGTTGTCCGAGGGCTTGAGCAAGCTGTGGCTTATGCCCATGCGATCGAAGGCATGGAGGAAAATGATGTCCGCCTGGCTGCCATTGTCGACCAAGACTTTGTGCAAGTCCCAGCCTGCCACGCTGCAGTTGATGACCATGGCATCGATGTGGGCGGCGCTGCGCAGATCGACGTCTCGGGCGTCGAAGGTCAATGGCACGTGGGACCACTTTGTCTGCACGACCGGGCCGATGACGGCGACGTGGTTGATGCTGTGGTAATGGTCCCACTTTTGCCGCTTTGTGTCGAAGTCGGCGCTGGACCCCCCGGTAATCATATGGATGACTCCGCGATACGGTTGATCAGCGAAGTCCTCTTGCTTTGGGGCTTGGGGGTGGTTGGGGTGGTGGATGTTTTGCTGTTGATGGTGTGGCGGTGGGGGTGGGGGAGGTACGATTTGTACCTCCTGGTGGTGTTGGTATGCGTGGTGCGGTGGAGGCGGAGCGGGGCCGTGGTTGTATGGTTGAGGGGGTTGCTGGTATGCGTGCGCGACAATTCTAGGGTTGTCGGCTAGTTGTGCCAGTGCCATTCTGTCTCTGGTGGCCTTCGTCTCTTGGCAGTCCCTTGTGGGATGCGCGCAGTCTTCACCGTGGAATAGGCAGAAAAATCTGTGTGGCTGCTGCGCACGCCCCCGTCCTCGACCGTGAGTTCCATTTCCTCGGCCCTGGGGGGGGATACTCCTGGCGGCGAGGGGCCTCACTAGCGGGGGGCTGGTTGGCGATGTTGTGCACCTACTGCTGATTGCAGCCGTCGCAACCGGAGTCTGTCTGTGAGGGCCTCGTCCAAGTGCGGCTGGACTGTGGAGGGTCTTTGGGCTTCCTCTGAGACTCAACTTTGCGCTGGTGGAGCTCTTCGGATCTAGCGTATTTCGCAAACAGCTGATACAGCTCCTGGAGGTTCCTGGGCGGGTCCCTGATGCAGTGGCTGTAGAGGACGCTGGCCCGAAGGTCACTGATGGCGTAGTGGATGGCGATCTGGTCATCGACCGAAGGTAGTTGTGACTTGAGGGTCAGGAACTTGCAGTAATACTCCCGCAGAGTCTCTCGTTCCAACTGCTTGCAGAGTGAGAGTTCAGCCAAGGCGTCGGTGTCTGGGCGGTACCCTTGGAAGTTGAGCAAGAATTTGTCCCGGAGGCTTCTCTAGGAGTCGATGGACAATGGGGGCAACCTGGTGTACCAGGTGAGGGCTGGGCCTTCGAGGGCAATGATGAATGACTTGGCCATCGTGGCGTCGTCCCCTCCGAATGATGCAACGGCGACTTGATAGCTCATGATGTACTGTGCTGGATCAGTGCTGTCGTTGTACTTGGGATAGGTCCCTGCCCTGAAGTTGGTGGGCCATGGTGTCACTTGCAGGTGAGGTGCCAGGGGACTTCGCTTGTCAAGGTAGTTGACGCCTTGGAAAGCCGTGGCGTGAGGGATGGTGTGTCCGCGCTGAGGGACGAACAAGTCTTCAATTTGTGCGCGCTGCTGGAGGGGTGGGCCGTGTTGCAGGCCGAGTTGGCCTTCGCTCTGCATGAGCGCGATCTCTTGTTCAAGCTTTTGTGCCTTCTGCTCTTCATCGCGTGTCATCTGTCGCACCTTGGCTTGTGCAGACACACGTTGGCGCTTGGCCTCGAGGATCTCTTTTTGCTTTTGGAGGTTGCGGTTCTTGATGCGCAGGGCGCGCAGCTGTAACTGCTCTTCGGCCGAAACGCCGATGACTTCGCCGTCCTCGGTGGCGTCCGCGCCCTCTAGTGGAGCGAAGCCTGGGGGAGGCTGTTGTGGTCCCCCGGAGCTGCAGGTGCGGAGGCTGCCTTCGGTAGTGGGTTGTTCATTGCACTGCTTCTTGCTGTTTGCGTCGTCTTCGCAGGGCTCTTGGAGAGTGTTGTCGACGAGGGCCTTGCCCTTTTTCTCGGCCAGCAGTGCCGCCTTCGCGGCTTCGTCAGCCTTCGACGAGGTTCTCTTGGGTGCCATCGCGGGTGGTGTTTTCGTAGCACGAACGGTGGGCGCCAAATGCTGGAACTTGCTCTCCTGAGCGAGTAGATCCAACTGGGGAGTAAAAGTGGTGTAAACGGGGCTACAACTCGAGATGGCAATAGCTCTGTTAACCTAGCCTCTCAAGGGCACTGTGCGGGGGTATTTATAGGTGTCTGAGTGCCCAGCGTCCAGTGTTAAGGACGCATGTGCCCTCAGGCGCCTAGGTTATCCCCGGAATATTCCCATAAAGTAGAGTTACAGACTGTAATTACAGGGAGACCTTTACAAACTAGGCCCATAATGCGCAGCGGCCACGCAGGGCCTATTACGATGGGCCGAATCACACGTGGGCCTCCGTGCTGGACATGGTCGCGGGAAAAGGTGACTTCGCCGTAGGCCTTCGTCTCTCGGTGCGTGGAGCGAAGGGTAGAGTTCGCCAGTCGTCTTGTCTCCGTTGTTGCAGCGGGTGTGGCGAAGGCCTTTGAGCGAAGGGTGGCGTCTTCGCCTTCGCCCCAACACAGCCACCATGGCGACGGCTGCACGACCACGTCGCTGGGCAATTAGGTATGACAGGGCTGACTCAATCCAATCCCACTCTGATCTTTTCAACCTCACGGTAATATCCCACCCGAACCAAGCATGAATCTCAGCGGCTAGCTCGAATCACCATGCAGAGATCGCCGGTGGGCAGGTTCCCTGCACCTGCAATCTTCTTCAGTCTACTGTACCATGCTGACTCCATTAGGTGCACCTGACAAAGCAACTTCAGGGGCATTTTTCTTCAATTTCCATGTGATAAGCTACTAATCCGATTACATCAAAGTTATTCTCCTATAGACCAGCTTCAACTTTGTCACAGAGATCTTGGTCATTTACTCACTGGATAAAGCACCACTCGGCTCCAAAATCGATCTAATACCACTGACAGTCTGATTTCAGACTACTGCTCGACTGACAGCCCGACTTCAAGAGCATTTTACTTGGATTTCTGTATCATTCTTGGGTTAAGTCACTTAATCAAACTTAGACTACAATAGTAGCTCTACAACTTTGCTATAATGACTTATAGCAAACCCTTCCTAGATCAAAAGATACAGAAGTCCAAAGCTGGCTCATTGGCACTGTTTTCAGAGTTAAGAACAAGGGTACTCATCAATCCTTTTTGCATTTCACTCCAAGTTTCACCACAAAACATGGAAATCCTCAAACATGAAAGTTGCTTAACTTTTGTTACTCTACCACTTTGATGTATACATTTTTGACTAAAAGTGCATATAACTTGAAACCACCCAATAGGGCACTATTTAGGGTTTCAGGGTTCCAAATTAAGGTTTTTAGTATTCTACGGTACATCTAGCACTTAAGCTCTCTAAGCTTAATCATTCTTGAACATTTCCACCAACTTGTTGAGATCATACTTTAGTGCTTATCTCACAAGGCCACAAGCTTCTAATCCTTGGAGAGAGACACTCCCACCAAGGGTCAAGAATCTCTTTGACCATGTCAGATCATTACACAAACATCACATCACATGTTTGTTTTGAAATTTTAGCCTAGTGGATGCATCCTAGGTGTATCATACATAATGAAATGCCAATGCATATGATGTCATGCCAAAGTTTTAGTTCTCGGAACACCTAGGGGTGTTTCATCCTTCCCCCATAAAAGAATCTCGTCTCGAGATTTAAGGCTCCATGGTAAGTAATGGAAAAGGAAACGCGTCACAACTTTATTTCCTATTTTCTCTTACAAGGCAGGGGGTGGGTGTGTGGGTTTGTTCTAGCTTTACAATAAAGTGCATAAACCCTAAAAGTTACAAGAGGTTGAGAACTTAGGAAAATGCTTTTCTAAGAAATCTTTGGACTCCCATGTAGCTTCTTCTTCTGTGTGTTGGTTCCACTGTACCTTGTAGAACTTGAGGGTTCTTTTTCGAGTAACTCGGTCCTTCTGATCCAAAACTAGGATGGGATGTTCTGAATAGGTAAAGTCTGTTTCCAAATTAACATATGATATATCCATAATTTTATCAGGGACACGAAGGCACTTTTTCAACTGTGGTACGTGGAAACCTTGCCTAAAGACCTTGCCCAAGATTGGCCTAGATCCAATGTGAGCACCACATATCCCTGTGTGGATTTCTCTCATCAGCTCTTGACCTTCGGCTCTAGATAAGCATTCGAGCAATGATGAACAAACTCTCTGCTTAAACAATTCTGCTTCTATTATCATGTATGGCCTTGTCCTAGCCTACATTCTTTTGATATAAGCTTCATCATCCAAAGGGTTATTTCCCCGAAGGAAAGATACAATTTCTGTTCTCCAATCCTCACTATGTGTCAGTGATATTGCAAGTACAACTCTTTCCATAAGATAAACCGAAGGTGCCTTAAGGGTTTCAAAAAAATATGGGGGAAGTGGTAGCCTCTATGCTGCTGACTTGGCTAGCAAGTCTGCTTGTTCGTTATCTTCTCTTGAATTGTTTTTTACTGAGAAACCTTTGAAGGAGGCCTCCATCCTTCAGACTATATCAAGATACTTTTCTAGCTTGGGATCTCTTGCTTTGCTGCTCTTGTCAACATGCCCCATGATTACATGAGAATCAGATTTTAATATTTCCCTTCTTACTCCAGTGCTTTGAGTTTCCGAAGCCCTAGCAATATCGCTTCGTATTGTGCAATATTATTGGCGCACTGTAAATCTAGTCTAGCTGCATAGGATGTCTTTATTTTTGATGGCGACATCAAAACTGCTACAGCGCCTATGCTGAAGGTTCTCCATGACCCATCACAAAATACTATCCATACTTCTTCATCTAGCAACCGCTCTTCGTCGTGAGCCCCTGGCGTCCAATTAGCAATGAAATCAGTCAACGCTTGAGACTGGATTGAAGATCGATGAATGAAGTCAATGGTGAACTCATTGAGCTCTATAGCCCACTTTCGGACCCTGCTTGTGGCTTCTCTATTTCTTATAATGTCCTTCAGGGGTTGTGACGAAGGTACAATTATGTGATGAGATCGAAAATAGTGCTGAAGCTTCCTGGAGGCCATCAATACAGTGTAGAGTACCTTCTCCAATTCCGTGTAGTTCTTCTTAGATGGGCTTAGAACCTCTGAAACAAAGAAGACTGGTGTTTGCTTATTCGACTGGCCTTCTTGCCTTTCTTGGACTACTACCGCACTAACAGCGGAATGAGAGGCAGCTACGAACTGGAGAAGTGGGGATCCTGACGAAGGTGGAGACAGAGTTGTTAGGTGTATAAGATACTGTTTCAAATCCTCGAAGGCATTTTGTTGAGTTGGTCCCAATTAGAAGACTTCGGCTGACTTTAACACTTTGAAGAATGGTACATTTCTTTCTGTAGACCTTGAGATGAATCTATTTAGTGATGCAAGCTGCCCTGTTAGTTTCTGGGCACTCTTCCTTGACTTTGGCGGTTCCATCTGAAGTATTGCTTCTGTTTTGTTTGGATTGGCCTCAGTTCCTTTAATTGATACTAGACATCCAAGGAATTTGCCCTTCTTCACCCCAAAGATGCATTTTTCAGTGTTTAACTTGAAGCTGCCTTTCTAAAGTTGGCAAATGTTTCCTGCAAATCTGCAATATGATTTTCTTGCTTTGTACTTTTGGCTATGATGTCATCAACATAGGTCAGAACATTCCTACCAATTTGGGTACTTAGCACTTTCAAAGTCATCCTGTTGAAGCTTCTTCCAGCATTATTGAGCCCCTCGCGCATTCGAAGATAGCAGTATGTGCCACTTGGGGTTATGAAGCTTGTCTTGGGCTCATCTTCCTTCTTCATCCAAATCTGGTGATAACCTGAGTAACAATCTAGCAGGCTCATAAGTTTCAAAGTGGCCGCTGCATCTATGAGGGAGTCTATCCTGGGCAAGGGAAACTCATCCTTCAGGCATGCCTTGTAGAGATCTGTAATGTCAATGCACATCCTCCATTTCCCATTTGCCTTTTTTACCATTACAGTAGTAGCAACCATTCTAGGTAAGTGACTTCTCTAATCACTCTAGCATAAAAAAAAGTCTTTTAACTTTGTTTCTTGGTCCTTCAGCTTTATCCTCTGACATTTTCCAAAGCTTTCGCTTCCTTGGCCTGATGGAGGGATCCACATTAAGAGAATGTTCAATGATACTCATGTTGACACCACATAGGCCATTAGCTGATGAAGCAAAGACATCTTTATTATTGAACAAAAACTTTGTTGGATTCTTTTCTTGCTCTTCGGTCAACTGGGATCCGAATAACACCCTTTGACCAGCTATGTCTTCACATAATAGTATAGATTTTGGCTGATCTGCCAAAGCTGCCTTGTCCCTTACATACTTTTGTTGCTGATGAGCTTCAGCTTTGTCTATATTATGGATGGCCTTGGAGTCTGTCCAGTTTCCTTCGGCTCTTCTCGCAACCTCTTGAATTCCATGCACAAAAATTGGACCCTGATTTGATGGCATTTTCACGCACAAGTATGTTGGGTGTAACACTACTTCGAAGGCATTCAATGTTCCCCTTCCAATAATTGCATTGTAGGGGTATTCCATGTCCACTATGTCAAATACAACTTGCTCAGTCCTGATGTTGTGTATGTACCCGAAGCTGATTGGCATTGTTATCTTATCGAGTGCTGCTATCTGTTTCCCTCCGAAGCCACACAAAGGATGTGTTGCATCATGTATCTTATTGCTCTTGCATTTTCCTGAAAGCTTTTGCAAAAATAATATCCGCTGCACTGCCTATATCCACCAGAACATTGTGGACCAAGAATCATTTTATGACACAAGATATAATCATGGCATCATTGTGTGGGTAGTCTTTGAGCTGAACGTCCTCTTGAGAGAAAGTAATTGGCACATGACACCATTTGGATTTGACATAGGGTCTGTTGGGGGCCTTACTCTTCTGAAGGTCCTCAAAAACACGACTAACCTTTTGTTTCTAGTATGTTATTAAATATTATAGGAACCTTCGTCATAAGAAAAGCTTCGTGATGAGTATCTTTTTCCCCGAAGGTCCTTGAGATGAAGACATTGTCTGAAAATGATAACAACGAATGCTGAAGCTATAGCTAAAAGACGACAACTTCGACTTAGAGTGGCAACAAAGGTCAAGCATAATGCCGAGCCGAAGAGGAAAAGACTAGTTATCCCTAATGATTTATGTTACGGTTATGTGTGCATATTAAGGTCATAAATGTATTTTTATCTGGGCTGCATCCCGTGCCTATAAATACGTGAATAGTACCCTCATACTGTTCACGCTGATTGTAATCGCTCTCGCGTCAACACCTTCGAACAAGCCGAAGGTATCAATGTAATATAAATTCTACTAATATTCATATATTTATCATGCAATAAATATATGAACCAGTATATGAATGAATAGTATCTATGATTTCTATCAATTGTTATTCTCATGAATGAAGAAGGTGCGTCCTTCATTACCTTCGTCTAAAGATCATTATATCTGAGAGGAGATGATGCTTCGAAGGACGAAGGTCTCTAATTTCTAACAATTGTGTTGCCTTGTTCTTGATTCACAGCATTTAAGAATAAGAGACCAACATTGGTGCCCACCTCCAGTGAACTCACTTCCACAACCACGACAATGTCTTTGCAAGGTGACCAAGTTGTGGCATCTTCGGCTACGAAGCTGGTGCTGCTAATCACAGGCAGCTCAAGTTCTGAACCATTCAATAAGAAGCAGAAGAAGGAAACATAGACAAGGGTACAACATGTTGGAGTCTAAGGACCCTTCATCAAATCCAAATGGTCTCATGTACCAATCACATTTTCTTAGGAAGACCTTCAACTCAAGGATTACCTCCATAATGATGCAATGGTCATATCATGTGTTATCAAAGGATTTCTGGTTCACAATGTCCTTGTAGACATAGGCAGTGCAGCAGATGTCATTTTCGCAAAAGCCTTCAGGCAGATGCAAGAGTAGGATGACAAAATACATGATGCAACGCACCCCTTGTGTGGCTTCAGAGGAAGGCAGATAGTAGCACTTGGGAAGATAACAATGCCAATCACCTTTGGTTATGTTCACAACATAAGAACAGAACAAGTTTTATTTGACATTGTCGACATGGACTATCCTTATAATGCAATCATTGGTCGAGGGACATTGAATGCCTTTGAAGCAGTACTCCATCCAGCATATTTTTTCATGAAGATACCATCTGACTAAGGTCATATTGTTGTGTATGGAAGTCAAGGGGCCGCTAGGGCTGAAGGAAACTAGACATATTTAAAGGCCATCCACAACATAGATGAAGCTGAAGCTCATCTACAGCATAAGCATTTAAGACACAAAGCTGCTTCAGCGGATCAACCAAAGTCTATGCTTCTGTACGAAGACATAGCTAAGCATAAGGTGTTGTTTGGGTCTCAATTGTCTGATGAACAAGAGAAAATTTTGCTAAAATTTCTGTTCAACAAGAAGGATGTTTTTGCTTGGTCAGCCAATGATCTTTGTGGTTTCAATAGAGATGTTATTGAACATTCACTCAATGTAGACCCAGCCATCAGACCAAGGAAGCAGAAGCTTTGAAAGATGTCTGATGATAAAGCCGAAGGGCAAGAAACAAAGTTAAAAGGCTTCTCAGTGCTAGAGTAATCAGGGAAGTAACATACCCAGAATGGCTAGCCAACACTATTATGGTAAAGAAGGCTAATGGAAAGTGGAGAATGTGTATTGACTTTACAGATCTCAACAAGGCATGCCCGAAGGATGAGTTCCCCTTGCCAAGAATGGACTCCCTCGTAGATGCAGTAGCCACTTTGGAGCTCATGAGTCTATTGGACTGCTACTCAGGCTATCATCAAATCTGGATGAAGAAGGAGGACGAGCCTAAAACAAGCTTCATAACCCCTAGTGAAACTTACTGCTACCTTCGGATGTTCGAGGGGCTCAAAAATGCTGGAGGAAGCTTCAGCAGAATGACTTCCAAAGTCCTCAGCTCTCAGATTGGCAGGAATGTTCTAACATATGTCAATGATATCATAGTAAAAAGTACAAAGCAAGAAAATCACATTGCCGACTTTGCAAGAAACATTTGCCAACTTCAAAAAGGCTGGCCTCAAGCTAAATCTAGATAAAAGTGTCTTCGAAGTGAAAAAGGGAAAAATTCTTGGGTGCCTAGTATCCACAAAAGGGATTGAAGCAAACCCAAGCAAAATAAAAGCTATACTTCGTATGGAGCCACCAAGGACAAGAAAAGGTGCCCAAAGACTAACAGGAAGGTCGGCATCTTTGAACATATTCATCTCAAGATCAGCAGAAAGGAATTTGCCATTCTTCGAAGTGCTAAAATCAGTCAAAGTCTTCCAATGGGGACCAGTTCAGCAAAAGGCCTTCGAAGGTCTGAAGCAATATCTAATACAGCTAACAACATTGACTCCACCTTCGTCAGGAGCCCCATTGCTACTGTATGTGGCTGCTTCCCACGCTGCAGTGAGTGCAGCGCTGGTGCAGGAGAGACAAGATGATCAAGCAAAGAAGCAAGTCCTAGTATACTTTGTTTCTGAAGTACTAAGTCCATCAAAAAGGAATTACACAGAGCTGGAGAAGGTACTATATGATGTATTGATGGCCTCCAGAAAGCTTCAGCATTATTTTCAGTCATATCACATTATAGTACCTTCATCTCAGCCTCTCAAGGACATTATAAGAAATAGAGAAGCTACAGGAAGAGTTGGAAAGTGGGCTGTAGAACTGAATGGATTCACTATTGATTTTATCCATAGATCATCGATCCAATCCTAAGCGTTAGCAGACTTCATTGTTGATTGGACACTAGGGGCTCAGGGAGAAGGAAGCATAACAAACACTGAAGCTTGGACAATGTTCTGTGATGGGTCATGGGGAACCTTTGGTGCAGGTGCAGCTGCTATTCTGATCTCACCATCTAAAATCAAAACTTGCTACGCAACCAGATTGGAGTTCAAGTGCACAAATAACATTGCAGAGTATGAAGCTCTTCTTTTGGGGCTTCGAAAGCTTAAGGAAATGGGAATAAGAAGGGCAGTTCTCAAATCTGACTCACAAGTCACCATAGGGCATGTTGATAAAAGCAGCAGAGCAAGAGACCCGAAGCTTGAAAAGTATCTTGATACAGTCCGAAAAATGGAAGCCTCCTTCGAAGGTTTCTCAATAAAGAACATTCCTAGAGAAGAAAATGAGTAGGTAGATTTACTAGTTAAATTGGTGGCACAGGGGTTCCCACTCCCCTCAGAAGTGTTATTCAAAACTCTCAAAGCACCTTTCAGTTGAGCTCATGGAACGAGCAGTGCTTATAGTTTCACCTGTGCACAGCGAGGACTGGAGAACTAAGATTGTGTCCTTCCTCCAAGGCAACTATCCTTCGGATGACAAAGCTTACATCAAAAGGATGCAAGCCAGGACAAGACCATATATGATCATAGAAGGGAAATTGTTCAAACAAGGAGTTTGTTCTCCACTATTAAAATGTTTGTCTAGAGCCGAAGGTCAGGAACTAATGAAAGAGATACACGTAGGGATATGTGGAGCTCACATCGGATCTAGGCCTCTTCTTGGAAAAGTCCTCAGACAAGGATTTTATTGGCCGAAGGCAGCTTCGGACGCAGCGGATCTAGTTCAAAAATGTGAAAACTAACAGAAGTGCGCCAGAGATCAAAAGCAACCTTCGTCTCTAACCCAGCTAATTCAGCCCACCTAGCCACTACAAAGGCAGGGCCTAGACTTACTAGGCCCACTTCCACCAGCGCAAGGGAACTTGAAATATGTTGTAGTAGTAGTGGAGTACTTCTCAAAGTGGATCGAAGCTAAACCCCTAGCTACGATCACTTTGGCCACAGTCCAGAAGTTCTTCTAGCAAAACATCCTTTGTCTGTTCGGTGTGCTGAAGGCTATCACGGTTCATAACAGAACTCAATTTGATGCTGAAACATTTAAAACATTTTGTGACCAAATTGGTACAAAGATACATTTTGCATTTGTGAGGCATTTAGAATCTAATGGATTGGTAGAGCGAGCTAACGGAATCATCACCACAAGAATAATGAAGTCAATCTTCAATTTGCCAAAAGGAAAGTGGCTAGATGAATTGGTAAAAGTGGTATGGAATCATAATACTATTGTCTCAAAATCAATAGGGTTTACTCCATTCAAGCTTTTATTTGGGGATGAAGCAATAACATCGGAAGAAGCAAGAACAGGATCAATAAGGACTCTAGCTACGACAGAGGACGAAGATGCTTGCAAAATAACAAAAGACACTATAGAAGGCGTCAGACTTCAGGCTATAGACCACATCAATAAATATCAAGCCAAAACAATCAAGTGGAGAGACAGAAAAGTAAGGTTAAAAAATATCAAGCCAGGACATTTGGTGCTTCGAAGAGTAGCCAACCTAGACACGGTGGGGAAGCTACAGCTTAAGTGGGAGGGTCCCTTCTTGGTAGTGTCTTTGTCAAGACTCGGTTCATACAGGCTGAGGGACATGGATGGCAATGACATTCCAAGATCTTGGAATGCAAATGAGCTTCAGAGATATTATGTATAAACTATGTAATTTTTTTTCTTTCCCCTATGTCACCCTTTTCCTTTCAAGAGGGGAGAAAGGTTTTTAATGGGGCCAGGTTGTAATTCTTCATTTTTCCTTACGCAGCCCTGGCAATACAAGGGCCAGCTTCCCCCACATGTAAAATGTAAAGATCTAAGATTACACCATCGAGTGTAAAAAAGTATGAAGAAGCTCCAAAGTTGTTCTTAAGGGGATGCAGAGCTTAGCTCCAAAGTCGTTCCTAAGGGGATGCAAAGCTAAAATACCACCTAAGTCAAAGGTGAAGAAGCTTCAAAGTTGTTCCTAAGGGGATGCAGAGCTAAAATACCACCTAAGTAAAAGGTGAAGAGACTCCAAAGTCATTCCTAAGGGGATGCAGAGTCTGGGTGTGTATTTGTGTCCATTTTTTATCTTCGGCATACATTTGCATACATCATCACATCATCTTCTACACTCATACAAACATACATTAGACATCTATAGCTTCATCGCATCATGACATATCGCATAAGCCATTAGCAGAAAAGAAGAGAAGGTTTCTGCTTTCAACATGAAAATGTTTCGTTGTGAACAAAGATGTTTCGTTGTGAACAAAGATGTTTCATCATGAACAAAGAAGCTTCATTGTGAATGAAGATGCTTTGTTATAAATGAAGATGTTTAATAGGAAAAGAAGGAAAAACGCTTCGTTATATATGAGGGGGCCATCTTTTGATTCTGGTCCAAAGGTGCTTCGATGTGAACGAAAAGAAGGGAAGGTGTTTTTCGCCTTCATCTCAAAAAGCTAGGAGCATCGGTTTTGTCCACAGTAAAGCAAACAACAGTGGGATAAAAGGTAAAGCAACATTACGGGGTATTTGTAGATATTTACAAAAAAATTACAATCAATCACAACTTTTCGCTGAATACAATGTTTTCTTGTACAAAGAAACCCTAAAAGTATTTTTTCAGTCATTAGCGCAAGAAAGAAAATCTTCTGAAGCTTTCTTCAGATCTTCAGAGTAAGCTTCGGCTCATCAGTCCTCACCAGCATCGCCCTAAAAACAATAAGGCAAAGGTATTGAGAAACGTAATAAGGAAAAATCTAAAATAAAAACATGAAGGTAAAGCAAAACTGCCATACTTTGTCAAGTAAAACTCGAGCTTTGTCTCCAGCAATCTCTCGGTCGCCCTTAGCCTAGATTTGAGTAATGAATCTATTACCTATGCTCCTAGCTTCAACGGGAAAATTAACTAGGTCAGATGGTGAGAGGCTAAAGTTGTGCCTATTAACAGTTCTTATGTGATTGCACCCAGCCATGGCAAAGGCAGCAGTTGTGCCATGAGAAGCCACTAATGCATAGAAATGAAATCACCATGGCCAGTTATAACTTCGTCAAGAATGTCAACTTCTATCTCGATGCATCCAAGAGCTTCGGGGATATCTTCAGCAGAAAGATCAACTTCTTCAGACACAGCTCCAACAGAATTGAAGATATTCTTTAGCCAAGCAATGCATTAAGTAGCAAAGCTAAAGCATTTATTTCGAAGATCTTTAACTGTTTCACTCAGTTTAAGATTCTTTTCAGTTTTGGCCTTGACTGTCGCATTTAAAGCTTCGGACTGACAGCTGAATCGATTTGAGTTCTCTTCCATAAGTGTTCAAGCTTCTTTCAGCTCTTTGCTTAATTTTCCATTCTGAGATCGAGCTTCGACAAGAGAACCTTCGGCCGAATTGAGCAGGCTATCTTTTTCCTTCAATGAATTTTCAAGTTCATCAATCCTTTTTTCCAAGCCTTGGATAACAAATTCATTCTTTCTATCTTCATCATCTTGCTGCATTTTCAGAGCCTTGCTCAGTAGTAGGCTCTAAAAGATGAATTAAATTAGATCTTCATTACTAAAATGCTTAAATCAGCATGGTAAAAGAAAAATAGTAGAGGAGTTCTACCTTAAAATTTGAGTAGAACAAGATGTCAATAACGTGTTGTCTTCTGTAGTAGCTGATGTCTTTCTCTAGCTTTAGGAATCCAATTCTCTTTGATAATATGCTTACAATTTTAGCCCCAGCCTGATCATGAATACAACCTAAAATCTCTTCGTCGACGCTGCCAAAGAGCACGGATCCGAGCTCATAGCCGCCAAATATAGCAAATTCCTTCAGTTTTGATACATCCTCTTCAGAAAGCTATTGGCCACCCAGGTGCTAAAGATCGAAGCTTTTATCTTCCAAAGGGGCTTCCTCAGTTTTCTTTCCCTTTGACGTTGAAGTCTCTGCAGCAATTGCCCCTCAATATTTTTCCTAGGTGCAACATTCGCAATAAGTCTATCGATTTCTAGCATAGTTGTACCAAGGGGACCGTCGCTGTCCTCAGCTTGTTGGGGACCTTCGTCAGCTATAGCAGGAGTAATTTCCTTTTGAATTGCTGGAGGAGGGGTGTCAAGGATGGCCTCATCACATTCATCATTCGACACTTCTTCTGAGCGTTCCCTCCGCTGGGCCCGAAGGGACTTTATCTGCTTCTTCTTCGGCACTTCCCTCAATAATTTTCTTTTGTGGCTATAACAAGCTTGTTAGATCGGACCCTAGAGGACTCAGCATTGGGAAAGGTAAGGGTGCAGTCATTACCTCTAGAATTTCTATCACCCTAATGGAAGTTGCCGAAGGGGTCTTCTCTAAATGCTTTGGAGGAGAAGGTCCCTCTTCTTCTCCACGCTCGGAAGTTGTAACCTTTCTTTTCTTTGGTAACGAAGGCTTTGGTGTCAGCTTCGGCTTCTTTGTTCACTTTTTCTTCTTGCCTGCTTCAACAGACCCCTGCGCTTGCCTTGTTAACACACTCACAACCTTTTTTCTCTTCAATCCCCCGGCTTCGTCATCAAGCTTTTCATAATCAGGGTACTCGAAGCCTAGGGCATCCATCACCCTTTTTAGTCTCCGCTTCTCCCGTGGGCCGAAGGCGGCTGCCATTAATTGATCTTCCTTCTTTGTATAATTTCCAAGGATTTCATTGCACATCTTTTCTATCAATTCCAACCATTTGGCGCATGGCTTGCCAAAACGTTTTTGGAATTTGAAGCGGTAGGGAAGCCGTACAAGTTCATATTTTTCACCTTCTTACTTTTCCTTTGGCATCCCCCATCCACCAGAAGTTGGAAATGTTCTATTTGCCAAGTATTCTTGCACAAAGTCCCTAGTGCTAATATGCTCAGCCACAACTCTGAATTCCACCTCGGCCAGCTGGCAGGGGGACCCCAGCTACATGTTGCACAAGGGCCGCATCATGTCGAAGCTTAGTTTCAAGGGACTCATTATGATATTCATAAGCTTCTCCCTTTTCTTCTCGTCGGCTTTCACGTAAAACCATTCATTGGTCCAACTAGTCGGCCATTTAGTGTGATAACCAATCACAGAAGCTTTAGTATCTTTTCAGTATGCGAAGTTGTAGCATCCGAAGTTCTTGTGCAGACCATCAGCTTTAGCCTTTGTCTGATAGTGGAGTTCGTGCACCCGGTGAAACCCTTCAGCATTTGCACTTTTCCCTTAGCTTCAGAGAGCCCATATGTACACGTTGAGTCTAACAATGGCGTTGGGGGTGAGTTGATGAAGGTAAATCTCGAACTTCTTCAGAACCTCACCAATCATTTCGCATAGGGGGGACCGAAGTCCTACCCTTAGAAGCTTCTAAAGACTACAACTTCGTCATCTTTTGGTTCTAGAATCACCTCTTTCCAAGCAAATCGAACTAGCTTGTCATCATTCTCTCCAAAATATCCTAATTTTTTCATTAAAACCAAATCTTCAGCTTTGACTGTGGATTTCCTGAACTCAATATGGTTGGGTTTGCTCGAGCTTAAAATGTCGTCATCATCCACATCTTCACTGTCAACTTTGGCAGTGGTTGGTTCAACTTCGGCATCAACAACATCTTCTGTTGGGGTTGTCTCTGTTTCTTTTTCTTCTTGTATAATCAACCCAGAGCGCCTCATCATTTCTAAGATGGGCGTTGTCTTAGAAGTCTCATCCTTTTCCCCTTCACGTGTTACCCTAGCAGTGGACCACTCTAGCCATTTTGGTTCTTGACAAACGAAGCTACACTTAAATGAGTGAACGCTTGTCTGAAGCTTATGCAACAAGCTTACAGAGAACAGGAAGCTTCAGCTTCAATAGAATTTTTCAGCAGCGCAATGACGCAATAGTAATGAATGTTGTGGTAACTTATCACCAGTCTGCATGTTTATATAGCCTTGCAGGTGAAGAAGGCGAATCGCCGAGACACACGTACTAACTGATCGGAGGGCTGGTAACCGGCGTAAGTTTTATATTCATTTTTTAATAACAAGCTCAGGGAAGGTGTTTTTCGGGCCTTCGACATCCAAAAGCCTTCATATTTTTCGCGGATCAAGCTCGTTATGAAAAAATGATCTAGCACCGCGTAGGGGCTACTATTGGGGGCTTTCCTCTTCCGAAGGTCCTCAAAAAAATAACTAACCTTTTGTTTCTAGTATGTTATTAAATATTAAGAAAAGCTTCGTGATGAGTATCTTTTTCCCCGAAGGTCCTCAAGACGAAGACATTGTCTGAAAATGATAACAACGAATGTCGAAGGTACTGTAATACCTAAAATTCTATTTTGGGAAATGTCTTCTAAAATGCGTTCCCCACTTATTATTTTTGTTTTCTCCTAATGGGTGATGGGGATACTAAATGGTTGTCACAAATATAGATCCTAAAACTTGTAAAACTAGAATTCGAATTAAAACTCAGAAAAATAAATAATTGGAGGTTTGCATATATATTTGAGTAAATACTCCTTTCATCAATACTATACTTAGTGTTGGTGACTTGTTCTCAAATGCTATGAGTTAAGAACAAGGCAACATAAAATATTAAACGTTAATTCCCTTCGTCCTTTGAAGCATTATCTCCCTTGGAATATAATGATCCTCAGATGAAGGTCATGAAGGACTTACCTTCATCACCACAACATATGTTAATGAAAGAAGAAGCATATGAAACATAAGAGGCAATATGAATAATCATATGACATTATTTACTATCTTTTCTTCTTATTATTATGAATAAACAGAAATGATATTGAATTACATTTATACCTTCGGCTTGACAGAAGGCAAAAGTACAAGCGTGACGCACTAGCGAATACAAGTCAGCGTGAACAGTACGGGAGTACTGTTCATCTATTTATAGGCACAGAACGTAGCCTGCGCAAAATTACATTAATGGCCTTCATATTCACTATTGACTTAATAATAATCTTCCGAAGACTAAATAGCATTTTCCTCCTTAAGTCAGTTCCTCTTTCTGCTATTGGGCCGAAGCTTCCCTGCGCAGCTTCGACGTTAGTTCAACCTTCGTTTCGATCCTGCTTTCCATATTGTGCACAGCTTCATCCCGAGTCCGAAGGTTCCTGTACATACATTATGCTTGGGAAACATTGTTAACCACGTTTTTGAGGACCTTCGGAAGACGAAGACCCCCAACACTAGCCCCTCGCAGTATTAATTTGTTATAATAACGAATTCAGACTGCGACGTGAACGAAGGCCTTAAGCCGAAGGTCCAAAAAAACACCTTCCCTTTGATAGAATAGCAACAACCAATGACAGACGGGGCCCTCCAAGTTGCAGCATGCTGGGCGTATAAATATGAACTCACACCGACATCATTTGATACACTGTTTCTGCCATTTGGATTGTTTTTCTCAAACTTTTAGCTCTTGCTTACTAACTCTCGCTAGATTTTCAAGCTTCTTGAGCTTCGGTTTAAATTCGTGTTTTCAGCATGTCTGAGGAAAAAATGACCCAGGAAAAGAAGGTTGTTTCAGAGACGAAGCTGACTAAAGAGGCGAAGCTATTTGAGGAGAAGAAGGCTGTGGATCCTTATATTGCTGGATTTATTGAATCGATGGCAAAGACAAACACAGATAAGATTACTAAAGAGATACTGGAAGGTTTATCTAAAGATACTGGTGATAGCGATAGCTACGATGTGGAAAGTGGAGACGAAGATTCCGAAGACCGAGCCTGGCGGCCAAGCCATACAGTCTTTGGAAAATCGACGATTAAACAGAGTCATCTTGACAACATGAGAGGAAGGTACTTTCGAGATATGTCTATCGTGAGAGTCGGTGGAGACAACACCGCCCCTGCCTCTGAGGAAAATGAAGTTGTTATTTACCGAAGCTTCTTCAAGGCTGGACTTCGGTTCCCTTCGAGCAAGTTTGTAGTTGAAGTGTTGAAGACCTATAAGATCTTCCTCCATCAGATGACCCCCGAAGCCGTACTAAGGATGGGGCTCTTTGTCTGGGCTGTGAGGAGCCAGGGGCTAGAGCCAAGCGCAAAGTTCTTCTGTAATATGCACGAACTCTTATATGAGACGTAAGCTACTGGCAAAGAACGGTACCACAATAACTTCGGTTGTTATGGATTTATTGCTCGCCCTAACGCAATGTTTCGGAAGAGATGGCCCGGAGCCTGGATGGAAGAGTGGTTTTATGTGAAGAATGATTTAAAGGCAAGAGAAGACATTAAAGAAATCATCATGCGCCCCATCTGGTCTCGCTTCGGCCTTCGAAGGCCGAAAGTGGAAATTGATGACGCCGCCGAAGCGTGTCAGAAGGCTTTCAGCACCGTTTGCTCCTTTATTGGCACAAGAGATTTAATTCAAGAACATATAGCCTTCAGAATATGGCCGCTTGTGGAAAGCTAGGAAATACTGAAGGAAACCATCACTGACTCTAGCGAAGGTGGTTTGGTCCGGCTGAAGTATACCTTCAGGTTTGGGATAAGTTTTATGAACCAAATGATGACTGGCTGAAATGCATCGAAACTACTAACGATGAGTTACTTGGGGCGTATTCCAAGACCAAGGATAATGCCTTGTCTGCAGCCTTCGGGGATCCGAATAAGAAAAGGTTGAACAGGGTATTTGATGCTATTGGCTTCGTATACCCTGACTATTGTTACCCGCTGCGAGGACAAGGAGTAAAAAGAAAGATTGCTGCTTCGGGAAAAGCTGCTGCTTCGGCGATCACGGCTGAGTCGAAGGGCAAGAAGATGAAGGTTCTGACTCATCGGCCGCGTTACATTGAACCGGCCGCGATACCTAAATTTGGCGAAAGGGCCACTTCAGCTGCCGAAACAAAAGAAACTATTCTGTCTGCGCAGAGCACTGAAGAGCCGGCTGTAATACCGAAGCTACCTTCAGTCGAGCTAGTTGAATCGAAGGCTGATAATGCTGAAGGGTCTGAAATTGAAAAAATAATGAAAATGCCAGAGATTTTGAGCCCTCCAACAGAGGCGACAGTGCCGAAGGTGCAAAAGGGTTCCGCCGCAACTCCTAAGAGGAGAAGGATGTCGAATGTGCTAGATGTTGTGTTAGAAACAACAAAAACCTTGAGTCCTGCTCCCACAAGAAAAATTGCCGAAATTGCCAAAGCGCAACCCAAAGCTGATATTAAGTAGGTAGAAGTCAAAACTGCAACAATTCAGGCTGAAACCAAAGCTGGGCCTTTAGAGCCTACTGAGAAGGAGCCTGCTGACCTCAAGGAAAAATCAACAGAGCAGATTGCAACTGAAAAAATCGAAGCTCCTGTTCCTGAAGCTTTGAACAAAAGTATTGACTACATTATTCGTCATGCTTCGGGAAAGGTAGTATCCCAAGAAGAGATGTTAGAAGCACAACACTATGCCCGAAGATTGAAATATCCGAAGGGGGCACTAGTGTTTAATGGGAGTGGCGAAGAAGACTTTTTGTACTGTCTCCCGGATAACAAAGAAATATCCGTTTGCCTGGAGATAAGTAAAAGCATCGGATTCCCAAAGCTGGAAGACGGTCTTTCGATTTTATCAAAGGACGAACTTGCTGACAGTCTAGCATACAATAGCATAAAGGTATACAAGCTAATTTTGTTTTTTGATAATGAAATATTTTTTGTGCTATGCTCAATTTTGTTTCCCTCTTGCAGGGCTTAATTCTTAGCAATGTGGTTAGGGCTCAGAAAGATATTGAAGATGAAAACTATACGATGGCTCTTAACAACCTTCGCTAAGAGGTGATCGAATTGAGAAACGAAGGTCTTGAAAAAGATAAAATATTAATTTCATAAGTAAACAAAGTGAAAGAAGACGAAGCTAGCTACAAGGCTCAGGCCAAAATCCAAAAGACTGAAATTGAAGACCTTCGTAAAAAGCTGGTAGAAGCTAAAGAAAAATGTGCACTCGCAGAAGCTAACCGAGATATCAGCGAATATTGGAAAAATTATTTAGAGAAAAATGTTGAAGAACTTCGCACATCCAAGGAAAGATGCTTTGGAAAATCCTTGGAGTGCGTGAAGGAAATAAAAGGTAGTTTTGCCAATGTGGGTGCCTATTCTACCGAAGAAAACTTCATACGAGGCGACCCCGAAGGTGTTATTGAATGGATAAGTGGGGAGGCCGAGACCTTCGAAGAAATCTTAAGCGATCGCGGGGATGTCTATGCATTTTCCGGTGCACGGGGGATTTCAGCTATCTTGGAGAAGGCAGGATGTGATCACATCAAGACCATGGCCCAATCCGAAGCTGCCTTCTCCATAGATGACACGAAGGATCCTTTAGCTGAAGCGACTTTAATGGATGGAAAATTCTATAATGATGTCTGGGTGAATGGTGGCCGAGAGATGGCCCATGAAATTATAAAGAAAAGTGAAAAAGACACCCATGACGCCCGGATAGAAGCAAAACAAGCTGAAGAAGCTGCAGAGCATGAAAGACGTATAAGTAATATCTTTTGATGTTCATCTTTGGCATTTGTTTCTGTAGCTTCGGACTAATTAATTTTTTCCCACTTCAGCTGAATTATCTCCGCCACCAGAACCATTCGATCCCCTTGCCGATCCAGAAACGAAGGAAGCACTGGAGATCATTTATATGGCTGAATCTATCGTTGACGAAGTCGTCAGTAAATTGCTAAATGAAATTGCGGAGAAGGTCCTGAAAGAAGACTAGCACTTATTGCGAAAACATTTTTAAATGGTCAATGCAAGAGACACTGGAATAGACATTGTGCTTTTATTGTAACAAAGCTGTAATATTTGATGTGTGTAACTTTGGATTGATCATGTAAATTATTATAATTTATTTCTTTACGATGCATGAAACTTTCATACGTACCGTTTTTGAGCCTTCGGCAAAAAAACACCTTCCCTTCTTTTCATGCTTCGTGAAGAAGATTCGTGGTTTGCGAAAATAAAGATATCCTTGCTTCGCAAAAAGAGACCCCTCTTTTACATGTAGGCTGATGAGGCTGTAATTCGAAGCTTACTTCGTTTGACAATATTTTTTGAAAGTCGGCTCCGTATTCCATTCTTGTGTCATCAATGCAATATGATGTATGATGTGATGCTATGCGAAATGATATGATGATATGATGCAAAATGATAATTATGCCACGGACACATACTCACACTCCCACACTGAAACACACAATCTTTACATTCCCTTAGGAACGACTGAAATCTCTTTGCCGTTTATTTTTCGGCTTCACCGTTTATTTTTTCGTGTAAGTTCTGCATCCCCTTAGGAATGTCGTTTGAACTTCTTCGCCTTCTATTTCGGCGGTATAAGTTCTGCATCCCCTTAGGAACGTCTTATGAACTTCTTCGTCTTATATTTCGGTGGTATTTGGCTCTGCATTCCCTTTGGAATGACTTTTGAGCAGAAAACTTACACTGCGCTCCCTTGGGAACGACTTTTTGTAGTTTGGCAAAACTTACGCTGTGCTCCCTTAGGAACGGCTTTTGGTAACTTCAGCAAAACTTATGCTGCGCTCCCTTAGGAACGGCTTTTTGTAGCTTCGGCAATTTTTAGCTCTGTATTCCCTTGGGAACAACTTTTGAGCTTTGACAATTTTTAGGTTTCGTAAGTATGTGAAGAAGATATATTCCATCTAGATAGAAGCAAAAATTATTACAAGAACTTAAAACTAGATTTACATTGTTTATTCGTTACTAAAAAACAAAATGACAGAACATAAAAGTATTTCAGAGGGAGGATATTGCTTAATAAATGTGCATTGATTCTGGCACAGTACTGTTGACTGTACGAGCTTCGGATTCCTCCCTGAATTTGCGTTGCTGTTGAGAGTGCTGGTGCGCTTCTGGCTGCAGGCTTCGGGAATGTGTAGGTTCTGTGGTGGTGGCGGTGGAAGCTGAGGCCAAGAAGCCTGAGAATGGCTAGCCGAAGCAACAGAGGCTGCATTATGATTGCCCACATACTCTAGTATGTAGGGAGAGTGGCACAAAGCAGTGTGTAAGACCTGCTTCGGCTGATTCTGCCTAGCTTCGGCTTCTGCGATCTCCTTTTGCTTCTTGATAGTGATTTGGCACATTCTTGTAGTATGGCCCTTGTCCTCACCACAGAATAGGCAATAGACTTTCCTGGGCTGATCCCCATATCTTCCTCCAAAGCCCCTGGCGCCTCTGCCCCTTGGAGCTGGTGGCCTAAAGGAGCTTTGCTGCTGCCCCAAAGACTGTGAGGTGTACTGTGGCCTTTGAAGTTGGCTTCCTTTGTCGTCATTCTGAGTGGAGCTGTGGATTGATCTGACATGCCTAGGGTGGATTCTTCCTCTGAAGCCCCTGGTTATCTCAGAAAATCTCTAAGCTTCCTCCCTTCTTTGGCGGAAGTCATTGTCAGCCCGGATATACTCATCCATCTTCTGAAGCAGCTTCTCCAAAGTTTGTGGGGGCTTCCTGGCGAAGTATTGAGCCATAGGTCCTGGCCGAAGACCCTTGATCATGGCCTCAATGACAATTTCATTGGGCACTGTGGGCGCTTGTGCCCTCAGCCGCAAGAACCTTCGGACATATGCCTGAAGGTATTCCTCATGATCTTGCGTGCACTGGAACAATGCCTGAACTGTGACTGGCTTCATTTGAAAGCCTTGGAAACTGGTAATCAGCATATCCTTGAGCTTCTGCCATGACGTGATTGTCCCTGGATGAAGAGAAGAATACCATGTCTGGGCTACATTCCGGACTGCCATGACGAAGGACTTCGCCATGACAGCTGCATTGCCTCCGTATGAGGATATTGTTGCCTCATAGCTCATCAAAAATTGCTTTGGGTCCCAGTGCCCATCATACATGGGTAGCTGGGTGGCTTGTAGGATTGTGGCCATGGGATAGCTAGCAATTTTGCTGCCAAGGGAGAAGCATCATCAAAAGTAAAGGTATCATGATTAAAATCATCATACCATCCATCTTCGTTGAATAAGCCCTCTTGACGAAGCTCCCTGTGTTGAGGCCTTCGGTCTTGGTCATCTTGAACAAGATGACGCACTTCCTCAGTAGCTTCATCGATCTTCCTTTGAAGATCGGCCAGTCGAGCCATCTTCTCTTTTTTCCTTTGCACTTCTTGATGGATTATTTCTATGTCCCTGATCTCTTGGTCTAACTCCTCATCCTGGAATGTTAGACTGGTGGCCTTTCTCTTCTGGCTTTGAGCCTCCCGGAGAGAGAGAGTCTCCTGGTTTGTGTCCAGTGGCTACAGTGCAGCAGCCCCTGGCGCTGTTGTCTTCTTCGGTGGCATAACGAAGGTCAGTACTTTGCCGAAGGTTGTGGAAGTGAGTACACCGGAGGTGGGTGCCAATGTTGGTGACTTGTTCTCAAATGCTATGAGTTAAGAACAAGGCAACATAAAATATTAAAAGTTAATTCCCTTCGTCCTTCGAAGCATTATCTCCCTTGGGATATAATGATCCTCAGACGAAGGTCATGAAGGACTTACCTTCATCACCACAACATATGTTAATGAAAGAAGAAGCACATGAAACATAAGAGGCAACATGAATAATCATATGACATTATTTACTATCTTTTCTTATTATTATTATGAATAAACAGAAATGATATTGAATTACATTTATACCTTTGGCTTGACAGAAGGCAAAAGTACAAGCGTGACGCACTAGCGAATACAAGTCAGCGTGAACAGTACGGGAGTACTGTTCATCTATTTATAGGCACAGGATGCAGTCTGCGCAAAATTACATTCATGCCCTTCATATTCACTATTGACTTAATAACAATCTTCCGAGGACTAAATATCCTTTTCCTCCTTAAGTCGGTTCCTCTTTCTGCTATTGAGCCAAAGCTTCCCTGTGCGCAGCTTCGGCGTTAGTTCAACCTTCATTTTGATCCTGCTTTCCATATTGTGCACAGCTTCATCCCGTGTCCGAAGGTTCCTGTACATATATTATGCTTGGGAAACATTGTTAACCACGTTTTTGAGGACCTTCGGAAGACGAAGGCCCCCAACACTTAGAAGCATGTATTAAAATAAGTAATAAAAGAAACTTTGCATCCATTATGGACTTTGGGTAATTTGAGAAAGTTTATTATGTGACTTGAATAAATATGTTTTCAAATAGGAGATTATATAGAAGATCATTATATGAGTTAAATTATTGAATAAAACATTTATAAATATCTCCTAAAATATGTAAGCTAAGGTATATTTCAATGAATGATAAAGATTAGAAGTTAGTGTCTTAATACTCCTTATGTGAGCATAAGTGGTGAATTCAAAATCATTTTTATAGATATGATAAAATAAATAAATAAATAAATAAATAAATAAAATTTTGGATTCGCGTTCATACTGAGTTCTTTTGTTCTTCATTAAAATGTGAGGGAAAATTCAAGACCAAACCTGAACCTGAAATCCAAATTTAAAAAAAAACTAGGAAAAAAATAGGAAAGATATAAAATAGAATAAAGAAAAGAGGGAAAGACTACCTAACCTGGGCCGAATTTATTCACTAGCAGCCCAGCTCCTTACCTGCCTGGCCGACCCACTGGTGCCCCACCTCATGGCTCATCTCTGATTCTCACCCCATCGGCCGAAGTCATTTCTGTTTCCCGCTACCCACTTCACGCGGTGCAGCCCCCCTGTCTGCTTTTCTTGTATCTATGGCAGTTGGGCCCCAAAACGCCAGGACCGTCTTCCTCACTGTGGACTCACCCGAAGTCCATGGATTCTGGTCATAAATCTCACCGGTAGTTATCAACCTCCCGCCGCCACAGACTCATTCCTCGGCCCTATAAGATGTGTTCCGGTACCCCCTTCCTTCCATCGAGCTTGCACCGACTTTGGGTCATCCATACCCGACCGTCGCCATTATACAATAGCTGGGCATGTGTGCCGCCGCAGGGGCAATCCCTGTGCGCCACCGCTGGGGGTGATTTGGGTGGTCTGGCCAAATTTTTGCTTCATCCCGCGTGTAAGCATGCGCTTTCCGTACGGGGGAAGCCACCAGCAGTGCCCAAAGTGCTCGCCGGAGCCATGGCGTTCACCGCGGTCGCGTCTCATCGTGGGCATCCGTCTATGTCGCCGTTTGTAGAACAGGAAAAGCTTGGGAGGGTTCGCTTGGTTCCCGTGGCTGTAATGGTAACCGCTCCGGTGACGAATCTCCACAAGGAACACCGCAATTGCTCATTGGAACGGTCCATTCACCATTGGCCATGTGATGCCATGGTCGGGGGCTCTACACTACACGAATCAAGGTAAGAATACATCCATAGTGATCACCATGTCGTGCACATCGTGTAGCTCCGTTCAATTTGACAATGGTGCTCGGGGGAGGCTGATGGGTGTCTCGCCCGCGTTCTCCACCGCATGGGCAGGGTGGCGGCGGCACTGTTGCAACCGAGCGAGGGAGAAAGCCAGGGGGCTGTTGACTGATTAGCGAATAGTGCAGATTAAATCTAGGGCACCGGTTTGGGTGAGACCATTATGAACCATGCGATTTAGATCCTACGCACAGGGTTGGTTTTCGTTACTTTGAATCCACGGTGTCGAAATAGGATCTGATGGGTACGGTTGCATGTCGGTTGGTTTGGATCCTGGTCTAATCCTGACCATCGGTGCGATCCAATGGCTGGTATTAATTTGTAGGTCGCGCCACCTTACAAAAGAGCCCCTGCTCTTTTTCAAATTTAACCCGCCATCCTACGCGGTGAATACTGAGTCTGGTAGACTTTTGCAAGTTTAACCCCGGGCTTCTCTGTATTAGTGTGCTTAGTCTAGTGACTTAAGAAAATAGGAAAAACAATATAGAAAATACTTTTCTAGCACAAAAATAATTCTAGAACTTGTGTAATTCCTAGAAAATCCATTTTTCTCCAAATTGACCCATTCCAGTTGAAATAATTTTGTATTAATATTGTCTATCAACAAGTAACATTGTTTAACCATGAAAATTGAACTAAAATTGTTCATTTGAATTAATCTATTCTAGGTGCTTAATAACTTCAGAAATTCATAACTCCTTAATCGTAACTCCGAATTTAGTGATTCTCGTTCCCACGATCTCGTAGCGACACGTAGATTATTATTATTTAGTTTGGGCTTATGTTTGATGTGATGATAATTTTGCCTATACACTGTTTGTATTGTTACGACTAGCGCGAGGTTACGAGCTACCTAAAGATTATCCTGGTACCTGGAATCTCAAGTCCCAGGCAAGTTGTGTCCTTGATCACTTCTTTTTACCCAGTCATGTTCTGATTAATCATAATGATCTGCATAGGTTAATTTTTGATGGGACCCAATAGTTACCCTAGTTTGGCTATCTTTATACCTTGTTTACCATTGAATTTTAGGGTAGTACCTGTTATTGCTTTATGTGGTTGGGTATAGAGATACACATTATTCATGATCATACTTTTATTATTAGTTGTTATTTATCGTTCATGTTAAGATCATTATGTTAATTGGAACATGGAGCGACCACCCGAGAAAACGGTGCTACCACAAGGGAGGAATGGGACCCCTTGGCTAATTAATTAGGAAAGCTAGTGGATGACTACCTTACCCGAAAGGGGCAAGGGCAGTAGGGGAGTGGTTAGTGTAGGGAGGTCCTTGGGTTGATTTTGCTGCAATGGCGGTCAGGCGAGAGATCCCTGCATTGGAGCTTCCTATAAACTGTAGCGGGTTTTCTGAAGCTAGTGGAACTTTGTAAAGGCCTCGTAGTGTTACCCTGCCTCGCCTCTTAGGTAGAGGTGTATGGGAGTCGCTATCCCTTGGTAGATGGGTAACATGACTTATGGGTAAAGATGCGCAACCTCTGCAGAGTGTAAAACTGGTATACTAGCCGTGCTCATGGTCATGAGCATCTCGGACCCTCACATGATTAATTTATGGAACTAAATTTAATTTGTCATTTGCATTGCATCGCAGGTGATGTTGTTACTTTTGTTCTACTACTTAATTGGGTTGGTATTTACTTATACTTAGTAACTGCTAATAAAATTTTGACCAACTTTAAAAGCAATGCTCAGCTCTAACCATCCTTTTTGGTAAGCCTTACACTTCACATGAGCTCCCACCTTTGGCGAGATCATGCACATTATTTCCCATAACTTGTTGAGCAATGAACGTATGTGAGCTCACTCTTGCTGTCTCACACCCCCCCCCCCACACACACAGGTCAAGAACAGGTACCGCAAGATGAGGCTCATGGAGGATGCTGTGATGAGTTCGTGAGAGGTCTAGGCCATTGTCTCCCAGTCAACTTTGGGTTACTGCATCATTGTCTCCTTATGATGTAATTATTTATTTATTTTATACAGAACTCCTATTATATAGTAAAGATGTGACATTCGTTTCTGTACCACTATTCATCATATGTGTGAGACTTAGTCCCAGCACACATGGTGTTTATTTCGCGGCTGGGTTTTGGACCCCTAAAACTGGGGTGTGACAGGTACAGCTGAAAGACGACAGCTTCGGCTTAGAGTGGTAATGAAGGTCAAGCATAATGCCGAGCTGAAGAGAAAAAGACTAGTTAATCCCTGATGATTTATATTACGGTTATGTGTGCATATTAAGGTCATAAATGCATTTTTATCCGGGCTGCGTCCCGTGCCTATAAATAGGTGAACAGTACCCTCAAACTGTTCACGATGATTGTAATTGCTCTCGCGTCAACACCTTCGAACAAGCCGAAGATACCAATGTAATATAAATTCTACTAATATTCGTATATTTATCATGCAATAAATATTTGAACCAGTATATGAATGAATAGTATCTATGATTTCTATCAATTGTTATTCTCGTTAATGATGAAGGTGCATCCTTCATGACCTTCGTCTGAAGGTCATTATATCCGAGAGGAGATGATGCTTCGAAGGACGAAGGTCCCTAAATTCTAACAATTGTGTTGCCTTGTTCTTGATTCACAACATTTAAGAAAAAGAGACCAATAGGGGCCCTGCACTCCAACATATTGTACCCTTCGCTGGGGTTCCTTTTTCTACTTCTTGTTAGCTGGCTCTGAAAGTCTCCTAGAGGGGGGTGAATAGGTGAAACCTGAAAATTAAAATTTTATCCCCCAACTAGATCCCTTGATTAGTGGTTAGAACAAGACATACAATTATCGGAGTATAAAACTAAGACCTTGCTTGTAAAGAGTATTGCTTTCAAATAATGCGGAATTGATAAGACAATACAACTAATAAGTCTATGAGAATAAAGCAAGAAGGATTAAATGAGAAGAGCAATAAGTCAAGTTGTTTCTTGCGAAGTGTTGCTTCACTAAATGATAATTTAACTTGAAGCAACACCAAATGATATTAGCAAATAATAGCACAAGAAAACTTAGAGTAAGGGAAAGCAAACAAATCACAAGCAATAAACACAAAGGACACGGGTGATTTGTTTTACCGAGGTTCGGCCCTCGAAGGCCTAGTCCCCGTTGAGGAGTCCACTTAAGGATGGGTCTTTTTCAACCCTTTCACTCTCTCCACCGATCACTCAAGGATCGGCGAGCTCTTCTTCTTCTCAAGGATCACTCTCGATCCCGCAAGGACCACCACACTCTTTGGTGTCTCTTGCTAGCTTTGACAAGCCTCCAAAACTTTGGAGGAAGTTCAATGGGAGTCAAAACTCCACGCACAAATGAACACAAAGATGTAGCACACACTATCTCTCAAGGAATCTCACAAGGCACTAGCGCTAAACTCAAGTGAGTAGCTCTCTCTTGCTTGCTTTGTCTTTTGTGGCACTTGTGTTGGTTGTAGTGGTCTAAATCTTGTGTATAGGATGGATCAATGAATATATGCGGTTGGGAGGGCTTGAGTATGTCAACTAGATGACTTGGAATGGTTCTTGGGCTCCCACCCTTGAAGTGGCCGGTTGGGATGGTATTTATAGCCACCAACCAAATTGTAGCCGTTGGAGAAGGCTGCTGGCGATGGGCGCACCGGACAGTCCGGTGCACCACCGGACAGTGTCCGGTGTGCCACCACATCATATTCCCATTAGGGCTTGGAGCTGGTCGACCGTTGGAGGCTTTGTCCTCATGTGGCACAACACCGAACTGTCCGGTGCCCCTCTGACCGTCTGCTCTGACATCTGATTTGCACTGTTCACTTTGCAGAGTCGACCGTTGCGCGCAGTTAGCCGTTGCTCCGCTGGTGCACCGGACAGTCCGGTGGCACACCGGACAGTCCGGTGAATTATAGCGGAGGTGCGCCTGGAAAACCCGAAGGTGAAGAGTTTGAAGTCGATCTTCCCTGATGCACCGGACACTGTCCAGTGGCACACCGGACAGTACGGTACGCCAGACCAGGGAGCATTTCAGTTTCCTTTGCTCCTTTCTTCTTGAACCCTTTCTTGGTCTTTTTATTGACTTATTGTGAACCATTGGCACCTGTAGAACTTATAGACTAGAGCAAACTAGTTAGTCCAATTATTTGTGTTGGGCAATTCAACCACCAAAATCAATTAGGAAATAGGTGTAAGCCTAATTCCCTTTCAATCTCCCCCTTTTTGGTGATTGATGCCAACACAAACCAAAGCAAGTATAGAAGTGCATAATCGAACTAGTTTGCATAATTGTAAGTGCAAAGGTTACTTAGAATTGAGCCAATATAAATACTCATAAGATATGCATGGATTGTTTCTTTATTTTTAACATTTTGGACCACACTTGCACCACATGTTTTGTTGTTGCAAATTCTTTTTGTAAAATCTTTTCAAAGACATTTTGCAACTAGTCAAAGGTAAATGAATAAGATTTTTGAGAAGAATTTATAAGATTTGAAAATTTCTCCCCTATTTCAAATGCTTTTCCTTTGACTAAACAAAACTCCCCCTCAATAAAAACTTTCTCTTAGTGTTCAAGCGGGTTTTAAGACTTCAATTTTGAAAATACTACTTCCTCCCCCTTTTGAACACAATGAGATACCAATTTGAAAATCATAAGTTTTAAAAATTTGGTGGTGGTGTGCGGTCCTTTTGCTTTGGGCTAATACTTTCTCCCCCTTTGGCATGAATCGCCAAAAACGGATACTTAGAGTGAAATATAAGCCTTTTTTTTGCTACTTTCTCCCCCTTTGGTAAATAACATATGAGTGAAGATTATACCAAAGACAAAGAATTGCTCGGAGTGACGGTGAAGGATGAGTTATGGAGTGGAGTGGAAGCCTTTGTTTTCGCCGAAGACTCCAATTCCCTTTCAATATACCTATGACTTGGTTTGAAATACACTTGAAAACACATTAGTCATAGCATATATAAAAGAGACATGATCAAAAGGATATATCAAATTAAGCATGATCATAGTTCTATATAACATAGATTGCTCCCCCTAAATATGTGCATGGAGAGAAACACATATTTTGTCCTTAAATGCCAATTGCACATAATTAGGTTAATGAGAACATATCTATATCATATAGAATGTGAAGTGCATTTGTGTCATAGTATAAGTGTGATGCTCATGACAGTTTATGCACTTATGAAAGCATGTTATGAACAATTTAAGCATTTCCCTTAAGGATTTCAAAGAGGCTTAAGGACCATCCACCTTTGGAACAAAGGTAGCTTATCCTCGTTACAAGGTTAAGCTTTAAGCTCTTTGACAATAAAATCACTTCATCTAGTTTAAGCAAAGATGCATTAATGCAGGAGTGAAATTTTAAGAGGTTAAACTAGGTATGAAGCAGGGATAATGCATGGATATGCTTTCTCTTCCTTTTATACAAGACATACAAAGAATGTATAGAAAAGGAAGATTTAGGTACATGTGTAAATAAAAGGAAGCAGTTTTACCGTTTTGTACCTTCACATAGAGACGCTCTCTTCATTGTGCTTTGTCCTTAGTCTTAGATGCTTAAGACCTATACTCAATGACAATATATGGAGATATTTTGCACAAGAGAGAGTTCTACAACTAGGATCCTTTTTCAAGTTATTGTAAGCATATATCAAATGGATCATAAATTGCATAAAAGTATCATGAATTCTCCTTTTAACTTAGTGCATATCAAGTAGCAATAGATAGTATACACGGCACTAAGAAACATGATTGTTAATTGAAGTCATTCAATGATCAAACAAATAACAGATGTGATCAAAAGAACAACATACGCATAAGATTATCAAATAAGCTTAAAGTAGGAGAATCCAGCAAATATGCTACTTTGGCAATGAAAGCTACAATCCTTGATAAAGATGACATTACTTTAACAAGATGGATTAAATTGAAGTAGCATACTTCATGAGAAACTTAATCTCATGCAAGAGACTATATGAAATTACTAAGATAAAGCAATAGTCTCAACATAATCAAGATATAAGAATAGACTCCCCCTAAAGATATGCATCAAGTATTTGAAAGAATTGATTCAATGCATTCACTTTTAAAGACATATAGGGAAAAGCATTATACATCTTGATCAAGGCTTATAAAATTTGCAATAAACAACTTAAGCCTGGTAATCTCATTATGAAAGGATTTAGAATACTCACAACCTCACCATTGATTGTTTTGAGGATCTTATTATCCAGGTGAGTGTTGTTGTTCTTGACGTCCTTCTCTTTCATGTGAGTGTCCTCCCTTTGTAGTTGTTTCTTTTTCCTTTCAAACTTATTGAAAATACTCAAGAAAGATGTTAATAGCACAAGAGAGCATATGATGAAGGATGATTTCTTTAGATAATAAATAAAAACAATTCATCATTCATAAGTCACACAGACATGAAGTAAAATCCTCATTATTAGTGCACATCATTAGAAAAGAGGAATATGCACCTTTTAAATATTTTGACCAATCATAGGAAGTTCACTTCTTCATATTAAATTTATTAATCATTACATGGAAGTAAATCAATATGAGAATATGTATAGCAAAGGCATGAAATAGATTTTAATGGACTAGTGCATTTATGAGAATGAGATTGAATGCACACCTAGTTGACTTAAGTCCAATAAAGAATCTATTCCTCACATGGGTAGAAAATGATAATTTAGATTAAATAGCCATTGAGATGGGAACTATTTTTAAGAAGATGAGTTCCCATACCTTTGCTTTTACCTTTCTTCCTTCGGGCGAAGAGCAACCCTTGAGACTTGTGGCTTTGAACATGCACTTACTTTCTTGTAGATTTCCATAAGTAAGCTCAGGAGATATGTCATTAGTAGCACAAGCACTAGTCTCCATTTTTGTAATCATTTTTGATAAGGAATGAAAAGATGGATTACTAAAACATGAAAACTTCATAGCATGAACTAGATTATCCTATAGATGATGTTATGCTCAATTTTAACTCATGAAACATGCATAAATAATCCCTTAAGATTATAGGAATAAATCTAATTCATGATTTGGAAAGCGATAAATGTGAAAGAATCAAATCCAATTTAAGCAAGTAAAAACACATCATAAATCATTGGATTGATTTTTCTTTTCATGTTAGATTACACATTCCTAAAGAGAAACTTATTCTCTATAAGTGAGACTACTTGGGTTACTTAGATAAAATCATTGGTCTCACTATTCTAGTTATAGAGAGAGTTTTCCTTTTATAAGTGTCCTAAGGATTTGAATTCCTTACGTGACACCTTATTCTTTTAAGAACTTGAAATATCTCTCTATATCTAGAATCATGGCAATAATAAGATAATTAGTGTAAAACATGCCATGAGGTACTTCAACAATTTAAAGCATGTAGATTGTCATAATATAGAAATGATGAATGCACAATCTACCATATGAGAGGAATTTCTTCAAAGAATGGTGACATAATTTCAAAAACATCTTGAGTGCTTCATTTTTCTATGTGACTACACAAGACACATAAGAAATGATAATTTAAGATACTTGTACTTAAAAGCATAAGAGTTACCATCCTTTGGCATTCCTCAATGTTGTAGGCCTTGATTTTCCGCATATGATAATCTTTTATTTCCTACAACATCAATATCTTCCCGAGATGATATGAGTTTTGAATATAACAATTTGAAATAACTTTGGGTCAATCTTGAATATGTAGATCATTGGAGATTGATAGCTTGAGTTGATAAGAATTGAAATAACTCTCTCAAGCACCCCAAACCTTCATATCATCTCCTACAAAGCTTGTCAAGCATATTTTGGTACCCATCTCTTGATGGATCCATCAAGGTTAGTCAACAAAGATCTAGGGACCCAAATGTCCTTTGTGTTAGCACTTGGTAAACTCATTACCTTTCTAGCACAAGTTGCAATTTTGGGTTGCCTAGTTACATGAGAAGTAATTGACAAGCTAGGAGTGGGAGATTTACCTATGGGACAATCCTTGCATTGATGTCCCTTCTTTCGACATATGTAGCATAGGCGATCTTCAACTCTTGAAGATTTCTTCCTTCCTTGTTTCTTGCTTGCTACATGGTTAGTGAATATTTTCTTTTCTAACATAATGTCTTTTTGTTTTAAATGGGGACAAGATCTAAATAAGTGTCCCTTCTTGGAGCATTTAAAACAAAGTCTATCATCCTTGTTAATAATCAAGCCATTTTTAATGTAGGGACATGACCTAATCAAGTGCCCCTTTTCAAAGCATTCACTACACCTCTTATTTCTCTTAGTGTGAAGTGTGGCTTGATTATTACCTTGGATGTTACCTTTTATGGAGGCGTGGTTGAGGCTTTTGGAGGATGCATTGATTCTCATCTTTTGTTCCTTCCTCTTGGCAATCCTCAAGTCCTTGACATTTCCTTTAAGGGATTTAATGCATGCCACGGTTGTTCCCGTCTCAAGCTTCTTCACCATGTGATCACGGTTATCTTGAGAAGGTTGAGCAATACACTTCCCTTTTAGTTGTGTCAAGTTCATCTTTAGCCTCTTGTTTTCTTCTTTGAGCTTTTGATATGTATCATCAATTGTTCCAGCAAATTCTAGCTCAAAGAAAGATTTGCTTGTCGACGGACAACAAGCATTAGCACATGGCAATGTAGTTTCAATTTGAGTACATGTGCATGAGTGAGGTTGTTGGGATTTTAAGTTTTCTATCACAACCTCATGTGTAATATTTAATATGATATGATCATCCATAAGATTTTCATAAGTACATAGAAGCATATCATATTTTTCTTGAAAAGCTAGATTTTCATCTTTTAGCTTTTCTACTTGGTCCTTAAGCAAGGCATTCCTATTTACTAATTGAGCGATATAATGTAAACGGTTATCTTGCTCAATTGAAATAGTTTCATACCTTTGGACCAAATCAACATGAGAGCACTTTTAGCTCCTCATGTTTCTTAGTCAACTCGTTAAAGTGTAGCATTTTCATGGAGAGAATATCTTCTAGCCTTTGACGAGCTTCGCTTTGCTCTCTCGCTCTTTCTAGAAGTTTTAGCATGACCGCCTTATCTTCTTGGCTTAGTCGAGCGTAGAGTTGCATGAAGCTTCTTTCTTCCTCCTCATCCTCATTTGTGCTTTCGCTATCATTTTCATTAGCCACACAACATATGTGGGAATCGAAACGGGAAGACAAACCTTTTGGAGAGGTGGATTCATCGTTTGGTCTCCATCGTTCATTTTCTTCTTCCTTCAAAGGGTTAGTTTCACAAAGACCAAAGGAAGTAGAAGCACAAAATGAACTATCATGTTTGGACTCATTAAATTTGATTTTAATTCTAGTCCAAATATCATGCGCATCATGAATGGATTCATTATAATTTGATATGAAGGCACGATAATCTTCATTGCTAAGAGAATTACTTAAGACGTCATAAGCTAGGTAGTTTAAGCGAAAACATCTTTGATCTTCCTCGGAAATAATTTTTCTATTATAATTAGAGGGAAATATACTCTTGTCTATAATTTGTTCTAATTGAGGATCTACGGTCCTAAAAGCATTTATTACTCTAGTGGACCAAGAATCATAATTAGAACAATTGGGAAGTAATATCTCAAGAGTTACCTCCTTGTTCTCCTTGGAAGATGTCTTCTTGTTCTTTTGGGATCTTTTATGAGCCATCACTTCGAGTTGTAAGACTCAATATGAAGTGCCTAGTTCTGATACCAATTGAAAGTCGCCTAGAGGGGGGGTGAATAGGCGAAACCTGAAAATTAAAATTTTATCCCCCAACTAGATCCCTTGATTAGTGGTTAGAACAAGACATACAATTATCGGAGTATAAAACTAAGACCTTGCTTGTAAAGAGTATTGCTTTCAAATAATGCGGAATTGATAAGACAATACAACTAATAAGTCTATGAGAATAAAGCAAGAAGGCTTCAATGAGAAGAGCAATAAGTCAAGTTGTTTCTTGCGAAGTGTTGCTTCACTAAATGAGAATTTAACTTGAAGCAACACCAAATGATATTAGCAAATAATAGCACAAGAAAACTTAGAGTAAGGGAAAGCAAACAAATCACAAGCAATAAACACAAAGGACACTGGTGATTTGTTTTACCGAGGTTCGGCCCTCGAAGGCCTAGTCCCCGTTGAGGAGTTCACTTAAGGACGGGTCTTTTTCAACCCTTTCCCTCTCTCCACCGATCACTCAAGGATCGACGAGCTCTTCTTCTTCTCAAGGATCACTCTCGATCCCGCAAGGACCACCATGTAGGAAACGGGTGACGCCTAAGAGGGGGGGGGGTGAATTAGGACTTCTAAAACTTTTACTAAACTAGGCCACAATTAAATCCCTAGAGCAAAACCTATGCAAATAATCAAAACTAGAATGTGCAAACTAGGTTTTGTCTAAGTGTTGCTATCTCTACCGCAAAGACTAAGTTTTAATCTACACTAAATAAGTATGACAACAAGATTGAAACTTAAATGCTTAATATAAATGCGGAATGTAAAGAGCTAAGTAGAGAAGCAAACTCTTGTGGATGACACCGGTATTTTTACCGAGGTATCCGGAACCACGCAAGGTCCCGACTAATCCTCGTTGGTGCCCCTACGCAAAGGGAAGCCCACGCGAGGGCCAAGCACCACGGTCGAGTAACTCCGTAGAGAGCCGCGGGCCTTCTCCACGCGCAAGTGGTGCTCCGCTTCCGGCTCCTCTCGGACGCTCCCCACCGTCTCCACTATCGAGCTTCCGGCCGAAACGCCGCGGGCCTCGTTCCCTCCGGTACACGGTGGCGGCCGTGACACAAACGCGGTTGTCACGGTCTCGCAAGATTCTCGCCCCACTCGGTACAATTACAACGGCTCGCGCAAGAGCCGAGGGGTTGTGAGGTTTATCTAAACTCACTCAACAATCTAGGGTTCACCTAGAGCAAGCGCTAAAGCGGTCTAACTAACCTAAGCACTTCGCAAAGCACCTACGCTAATCACCGAGTGATTCTATTAAGCACTTGGGTGTTTGAGCTCTTGGAAATATGCACTATGTGTCTTGGTATGTTGCTTGGGCTCTCACACTTGAGAATGGCCGGTTGGGGTGGTATTTATAGCCTCCACACCCCCAACTAGCCGTTGGACAGAAAGCAGCAGCTTTCTGTCGTCGGGTGCACTGGACAGTCCGGTGCACCACCGGACACTGCACAGTAGATGTCCGGTGCACGCCACGTCAGTCGACCGTTGGCGCCTGTAGCAGTCGACCGTTGGATCCGACCGTTGCCTTCTGCCCGTTGGCACACCGGACAGTCCGGTGCACACCGGACAGTCCGGTGCTACAGCCAGAGAGCGCCTTTCTGCGGCCTCTCTGCGCAGACTGTCCGGTGCCTCACCGGACAGTCCGGTGCACACCGGACACCGATGTCCGGTGCGCCACCAGGCGCTGGCTGACAGCCCTCGTCTTGGATTTCTTCGCTGATTTCTTCGGGCTTCTTTGTTCTTGAGTATTGGACTCCTACGCATCTTTTTATGTCTTCTTTTGAGGTGTTGCATCCTCATTGCCTTGGTCCAATTCTCTTCGCATCCTGTGAACTACAAACACAAACACTAGAAAACTTATTAGTTCACGGATTGTGTTGTTCATCAAACACCAAAACTCAATTAGCCAAATGGCCAGGGGTCCATTTTCCTTACAATCTCCCCCTTTTTGGTGATTGATGACAACACAACCAAAGCAAGCAAATAATACAAGTATTTGAATGAAAAAATGCAATTTACTTGCTAAGATGCATGATTGTCCCCACAATGTGATATTATGGACTTAAGCCTCCCCCTAACTCCATAATTCACTTACTTCCTATTTCCGGACCAAATAACCAAAACCACTTGAAAAGCCATTTGTAAATATAAAATTTTAAATTGGTGGTGTTTGGTGTTTGATATAGTTTTCATTGCTTTGGTCCCTAAACTTCTCCCCCTTTGGCATCAACCACCGAAAAGGAAGACATTAAAAGCATGTAGGAAGTAAATAAAAGCTTGCCCTCATCAAGAATTGTATCAAATGATATCACTAGAAGGATATTAAATTAAATTATATGAATGATACCACTTGAAAGAGTCCTTAAAAGATTACTCCCCCTAAATGAGTATTCTCCTTTAGAAAGAGTTTTTCTCCCCCTTTAGAGATGAAGAAATACTCCCCCTGATAGAGATCCTCTACTTAGGAGAAAGCATGTGAAAATTAGAGGTGCAAGACATGATTTGAAAAGACTAACTTTCCTTATGCATAGGTAACAGAATATGAGTTAACTACTTATGCATTTTTGCAACATGGAAGCATATGATATGAAATATAGTCTAATCAAATATTGGAGAAGACATGTAAATGATACTGAATGTGGTCTCAAAAGATACCAATTGAAAGTCAATGGTGAGCTTGAGAGACATGAGAGTTCTTGGAGATTTTGCAGTGGAAGATTGTTGTCTTTTTCCGGGGACTTCATTTTCCTTACAATGAGACTATCACATGAAATAGACTTGAAAAGGTGTTAGTCTCAAAGTGTTAGATTATAGAGTAACCTCCCCCTAAAGGTGTGCATACAAGTTTTGAATACTTGTAGGAGACATGCTCTTTGATTTGATATCAAGAGGGGCAAATTATCCATAATCCAAACTTTGGCACATATAAGTTAAATGATACACCTTGTAGGAATCAAGATTTTCAATTTGTGCATCATTTACTATGGAGTGATATAGAAGCAATGTGCCAAGCTTAAATAAACATTTTAAGCCATGTAGGTTTGCTTAAGTATATGAATTGAAAGCAAGCAAACCTACCATGTGATTTACCTAGTATGCATGATTTTAAACAAAAGTACATAACAATTGTAATACTAGGCAAGAAAGGTAAACTAGATAGAAGGTAAATAGATACGCATATCTAAAAATGAAGAATACAATAAAACTAGTTACCTTAGTCATGGGTGGGAAATTTGGGTCCAAAATTTTCACTAACCCACTTGGCAATAAACTTGATCCAATATGATGTATCCCATGATATACATCCCAATTTAGCCAAGTCTCCAAATTTCCCGAAGACCTTTGGTCCACTCACTTCCCTTTCGGGATCCAAACCTTCTTGGTGCTTTTCATGGTTGAAATTATCTCCTTTGGCACCCATATGTGTTTGGTCCCTTTTCCTTTGTTGGCTTGCTTGTTGGCCTTGATTGCTATCACCTTTCCATTCTTTTTCTTCTTGATCAAATATGGTGTAGCATCCTTTTTGTTCACCTTTTTGATGTAGGTGTTGGAGATTTTGCTTGATGGCTTTTGCTTGAGCTTTTGCCTTTGTTTATCCCCGGTCATCGCCTTGCATTGGAAAGACTTGTGGCCTTCTTTGTGGCATAGCCTACAAATCACAGTTTCTCCCTCTACAGGCTTGTTCACTCCCGCAGTGGTGTTATCCTGTGGAGGTCGGATTTGTTTGGCTTTGCCTTTCTTGTCATACAAAGCCTTGCCAAGGCGAGCCACTTCTTGCTTTAATTGTTCATTTTCCTTTGCAACCTCATCCGTACATGTCTCTACAACAATATTCTCAACAACGACTTGGTTGCAGGGGTTAGAATCATCAATTAAATCAAAGCAGGAAGTAGAAGCATCTTTCATAATTTCAGGTATTTCAACTAAAGATGCTGCTGGGGTGCTACCAATGTTTTCTAGCTTAGTAGTTAGCTCATTATTGTGTATGCTAAGAATTTCCATTTTCTCTAGCAAATTTTCAATAGCTTCTTGGGAGCTAGCTAACTTAGCCTTAAGTTTTTCATTCTTTTTAATAAGGCTATCATCGGTAGCAGTGGATGGAGCACTAGATTCTAATAGCTCAATTTTAGTTGATAGCTCACTATTTAAGTTTGCAAAAGTTTCAAATTTTTCTAGCAAACCTTTGTAATCATTTTGAGAGCTAACCAACTTATTTTTCAAAGTTTTAAGTTGAGCTTTTTGCTTAGTGCAAACATCCTGGAAAAATTTTACGGCTTCCGCAAGCTCTTCTAGAGAGGCCTTTCCCTCACCTTCATCATCACTACTACTTTCATCACTAGAGGATGGAATGCTTTTGTTACCTCTTGCCATAAGGCATTTGTGTGATGACCGTGATGATCGTGACGAGGACCGGTGGCTGCGCGTCCTTGGAGGTTCATCTTCACTTGAAGAATCATCCCAAGTTCTAACACTTGTGAGCGCCTTGCCTTTGCTCCTCTCCTTTTTGGGTTTGGCCATATTTGGATAGTTGTCCCTGAAGTGGCCCTTCTCCCCACATGCGAAGCATCCTCTCTTCCTTTGCTTTTTCCTGTCAATGTTAAAGAGAAGATCCTCGACCTGCAGGGGCACACCCATTAGATTAATCTTGCGGATCATCCTCATTACCTTTCCGACGCGTCGGATTGTTTCTTCGTCCTCGGAGGATGATGTGCACGGTTGATTATCTTCATCATCATCACTTTCTTCTTCTTCTTCCTCTTCTTCGCTTGAGGAACTTGGAGTGGGAGCCTTCTTTTTGCCCTTCCTTTCATCACATGCAAAAGCATATGGTCTTGAGGAAGTTGGCTCCTCTCCCCGACTCATTTTTCGCGACATCTCAAAGGCCGCGATTTTCCCAATCACAATGGTCGGGGTCATGTTGCTCAAATCCTCCATGTTGTGAAGGATGGTGATGATGCTCCCATATCTTTGTTGTGGTAGCAGGGAGATAATCTTCCTCACAATGTCCGCATCACCTAGCTTATTAATTCCAATCGAATTGAGCTCATTGATAATTAGATTCAAACGAGAATACATGTCTCTAACAAGCTCATCATCTTTCATAGCAAAAGAATTATACTCATTTAAGACTAGGCAATGTTTTTGCTCACGGACATTGGATGTGCCGTCATGGAGCTCATGCAATTTTAGCCAAATCTCATTAGCAGTTTTTAGGGTAAATACTTGATTGAAAATATCCATGCTAAGAGATTCATACAAGCAATTTTTGGCTCTAGCATTTAAATGGATTTCTTTTTCCTCACTCGTGGTGGGTTTCTCGGGATTCTTGAGGGGTTTCATCCCGTCACGAGTGACTCTCCAAACACCTAGATCAACGGCCTCTAGGTAACAAGCCATTCTAGCACTATAATATGGGAAGTTAGTGCCGTCGAAGTGTGGTGGCCTATGGGTATCCATCCCTTCCTCTAAAAAGCGTCGGCTCTTTTAGCGGTGAAGCTAAAGCGTTTCAAATGAGCCAAACCGGCTCTGATACCACTTGTAGGAAACGGGTGACGCCTAAGAGGGGGGTGAATTAAAACTTCTAAAACTTTTACTAAACTAGGCCACAATTAAATCCCTAGAGCAAAACCTATGCAAATAATCAAAACTAGAATGTGCAAACTAGGTTTTGTCTAAGTGTTGCTATCTCTACCGCAAAGACTAAGTTTTAATCTACACTAAATAAGTATGACAACAAGATTGAAACTTAAATGCTTAATATAAATGCGGAATGTAAAGAGCTAAGTAGAGAAGCAAACTCTTGTGGATGACACCGGTATTTTTACCGAGGTATCCGGAACCACGCAAGGTCCCGACTAATCCTCGTTGGTGCCCCTACGCAAAGGGAAGCCCACGCGAGGGCCAAGCACCACAGTCGAGTAACTCCGTAGAGAGCCGCGGGCCTTCTCCACGCGCAAGTGGTGCTCCGCTTCCGGCTCCTCTCGACGCTCCCCGCCGTCTCCACTATCGAGCTTCCGGCCGAAACGCCGCGGGCCTCGTTCCCTCCGGTACACGGTGGCGGCCGTGACACAAACGCGGTTGTCACGGTCTCGCAAGATTCTCGCCCCACTCGGTACAATTACAACGGCTCGCGCAAGAGCCGAGGGGTTGTGAGGTTTATCTAAACTCACTCAACAATCTAGGGTTCACCTAGAGCAAGCGCTAAAGCGGTCTAACTAACCTAAGCACTTCGCAAAGCACCTACGCTAATCACCGAGTGATTCTATTAAGCACTTGGGTGTTTGAGCTCTTGGAAATATGCACTATGTGTCTTGGTATGTTGCTTGGGCTCTCACACTTGAGAATGGCCGGTTGGGGTGGTATTTATAGCCTCCACACCCCCAACTAGCCGTTGGACAGAAAGCAGCAGCTTTCTGTCGTCGGGTGCACCGGACAGTCCGGTGCACCACCGGACACTGCACAGTAGATGTCCGGTGCACGCCACGTCAGTCGACCGTTGGCGCCTGTAGCAGTCGACCGTTGGATCCGACCGTTGCCTTCTGCCCGTTGGCACACCGGACAGTCCGGTGCACACCGGACAGTCCGGTGCTACAGCCAGAGAGCGCCTTTCTGCGGCCTCTCTGCGCAGACTGTCCGGTGCCTCACCGGACAGTCCGGTGCACACCGGACACCGATGTCCGGTGCGCCACCAGGCGCTGGCTGACAGCCCTCGTCTTGGATTTCTTCGCTGATTTCTTCGGGCTTCTTTGTTCTTGAGTATTGGACTCCTACGCATCTTTTTATGTCTTCTTTTGAGGTGTTGCATCCTCATTGCCTTGGTCCAATTCTCTTCGCATCCTGTGAACTACAAACACAAACACTAGAAAACTTATTAGTTCACGGATTGTGTTGTTCATCAAACACCAAAACTCAATTAGCCAAATGGCCAGGGGTCCATTTTCCTTACAATCTCCCCCTTTTTGGTGATTGATGACAACACAACCAAAGCAAGCAAATAATACAAGTATTTGAATGAAAAAATGCAATTTACTTGCTAAGATGCATGATTGTCCCCACAATGTGATATTATGGACTTAAGCCTCCCCCTAACTCCATAATTCACTTACTTCCTATTTCCGGACCAAATAACCAAAACCACTTGAAAAGCCATTTGTAAATATAAAATTTTAAATTGGTGGTGTTTGGTGTTTGATATAGTTTTCATTGCTTTGGTCCCTAAACTTCTCCCCCTTTGGCATCAACCACCGAAAAGGAAGACATTAAAAGCATGTAGGAAGTAAATAAAAGCTTGCCCTCATCAAGAATTGTATCAAATGATATCACTAGAAGGATATTAAATTAAATTATATGAATGATACCACTTGAAAGAGTCCTTAAAAGATTACTCCCCCTAAATGAGTATTCTCCTTTAGAAAGAGTTTTTCTCCCCCTTTAGAGATGAAGAAATACTCCCCCTGATAGAGATCCTCTACTTAGGAGAAAGCATGTGAAAATTAGAGGTGCAAGACATGATTTGAAAAGACTAACTTTCCTTATGCATAGGTAACAGAATATGAGTTAACTACTTATGCATTTTTGCAACATGGAAGCATATGATATGAAATATAGTCTAATCAAATATTGGAGAAGACATGTAAATGATACTGAATGTGGTCTCAAAAGATACCAATTGAAAGTCAATGGTGAGCTTGAGAGACATGAGAGTTCTTGGAGATTTTGCAGTGGAAGATTGTTGTCTTTTTCCGGGGACTTCATTTTCCTTACAATGAGACTATCACATGAAATAGACTTGAAAAGGTGTTAGTCTCAAAGTGTTAGATTATAGAGTAACCTCCCCCTAAAGGTGTGCATACAAGTTTTGAATACTTGTAGGAGACATGCACTTTGATTTGATATCAAGAGGGGCAAATTATCCATAATCCAAACTTTGGCACATATAAGTTAAATGATACACCTTGTAGGAATCAAGATTTTCAATTTGTGCATCATTTACTATGGAGTGATATAGAAGCAATGTGCCGAGCTTAAATAAACATTTTAAGCCATGTAGGTTTGCTTAAGTATATGAATTGAAAGCAAGCAAACCTACCATGTGATTTACCTAGTATGCATGATTTTAAACAAAAGTACATAACAATTGTAATACTAGGCAAGAAAGGTAAACTAGATAGAAGGTAAATAGATACGCATATCTAAAAATGAAGAATACAATAAAACTAGTTACCTTAGTCATGGGTGGGAAATTTGGGTCCAAAATTTTCACTAACCCACTTGGCAATAAACTTGATCCAATATGATGTATCCCATGATATACATCCCAATTTAGCCAAGTCTCCAAATTTCCCGAAGACCTTTGGTCCACTCACTTCCCTTTCGGGATCCAAACCTTCTTGGTGCTTTTCATGGTTGAAATTATCTCCTTTGGCACCCATATGTGTTTGGTCCCTTTTCCTTTGTTGGCTTGCTTGTTGGCCTTGATTGCTATCACCTTTCCATTCTTTTTCTTCTTGATCAAATATGGTGTAGCATCCTTTTTGTTCACCTTTTTGATGTAGGTGTTGGAGATTTTGCTTGATGGCTTTTGCTTGAGCTTTTGCCTTTGTTTATCCCCGGTCATCGCCTTGCATTGGAAAGACTTGTGGCCTTCTTTGTGGCATAGCCTACAAATCACAGTTTCTCCCTCTACAGGCTTGTTCACTCCCGCAGTGGTGTTATCCTGTGGAGGTCGGATTTGTTTGGCTTTGCCTTTCTTGTCATACAAAGCCTTGCCAAGGCGAGCCACTTCTTGCTTTAATTGTTCATTTTCCTTTGCAACCTCATCCGTACATGTCTCTACAACAATATTCTCAACAACGACTTGGTTGCAGGGGTTAGAATCATCAATTAAATCAAAGCAGGAAGTAGAAGCATCTTTCATAATTATTTCAGGTATTTCAACTAAAGATGCTGCTGGGGTGCTACCAATGTTTTCTAGCTTAGTAGTTAGCTCATTATTGTGTATGCTAAGAATTTCCATTTTCTCTAGAAAATTTTCAATAGCTTCTTGGGAGCTAGCTAACTTAGCCTTAAGTTTTTCATTCTTTTTAATAAGGCTATCATCGGTAGCAGTGGATGGAGCACTAGATTCTAATAGCTCAATTTTAGTTGATAGCTCACTATTTAAGTTTGCAAAAGTTTCAAATTTTTCTAGCAAACCTTTGTAATCATTTTGAGAACTAACCAACTTATTTTTCAAAGTTTTAAGTTGAGCTTTTTGCTTAGTGCAAACATCCTGGAAAAATTTTACGGCTTCCGCAAGCTCTTCTAGAGAGGCCTTTCCCTCACCTTCATCATCACTACTACTTTCATCACTAGAGGATGGAATGCTTTTGTTACCTCTTGCCATAAGGCATTTGTGTGATGACCGTGATGATCGTGACGAGGACCGGTGGCTGCGCGTCCTTGGAGGTTCATCTTCACTTGAAGAATCATCCCAAGTTCTAACACTTGTGAGCGCCTTGCCTTTGCTCCTCTCCTTTTTGGGTTTGGCCATATTTGGACAGTTGTCCCTGAAGTGGCCCTTCTCCCCACATGCGAAGCATCCTCTCTTCCTTTGCTTTTTCCTGTCAATGTTAAAGAGAAGATCCTCGACCTGCAGGGGCACACCCATTAGATTAATCTTGCGGATCATCCTCATTACCTTTCCGACGCGTCGGATTGTTTCTTCGTCCTCGGAGGATGATGTGCACGGTTGATTATCTTCATCATCATCACTTTCTTCTTCTTCTTCCTCTTCTTCGCTTGAGGAACTTGGAGTGGGAGCCTTCTTTTTGCCCTTCCTTTCATCACATGCAAAAGCATATGGTCTTGAGGAAGTTGGCTCCTCTCCCCGACTCATTTTTCGCGACATCTCAAAGGCCGCGATTTTCCCAATCACAATGGTCGGGGTCATGTTGCTCAAATCCTCCATGTTGTGAAGGATGGTGATGATGCTCCCATATCTTTGTTGTGGTAGCAGGGAGATAATCTTCCTCACAATGTCCGCATCACCTAGCTTATTAATTCCAATCGAATTGAGCTCATTGATAATTAGATTCAAACGAGAATACATGTCTCTAACAAGCTCATCATCTTTCATAGCAAAAGAATTATACTCATTTAAGACTAGGCAATGTTTTTGCTCACGGACATTGGATGTGCCGTCATGGAGCTCATGCAATTTTAGCCAAATCTCATTAGCAGTTTTTAGGGTAAATACTTGATTGAAAATATCCATGCTAAGAGATTCATACAAGCAATTTTTGGCTCTAGCATTTAAATGGATTTCTTTTTCCTCACTCGTGGTGGGTTTCTCGGGATTCTTGAGGGGTTTCATCCCGTCACGAGTGACTCTCCAAACACCTAGATCAACGGCCTCTAGGTAACAAGCCATTCTAGCACTATAATATGGGAAGTTAGTGCCGTCGAAGTGTGGTGGCCTATGGGTATCCATCCCTTCCTCTAAAAAGCGTCGGCTCTTTTAGCGGTGAAGCTAAAGCGTTTCAAATGAGCCAAACCGGCTCTGATACCACTTGTAGGAAACGGGTGACGCCTAAGAGGGGGGGTGAATTAGGACTTCTAAAACTTTTACTAAACTAGGCCACAATTAAATCCCTAGAGCAAAACCTATGCAAATAATCAAAACTAGAATGTGCAAACTAGGTTTTGTCTAAGTGTTGCTATCTCTACCGCAAAGACTAAGTTTTAATCTACACTAAATAAGTATGACAACAAGATTGAAACTTAAATGCTTAATATAAATGCGGAATGTAAAGAGCTAAGTAGAGAAGCAAACTCTTGTGGATGACACCGGTATTTTTACCGAGGTATCCGGAACCACGCAAGGTCCCGACTAATCCTCGTTGGTGCCCCTACGCAAAGGGAAGCCCACGCGAGGGCCAAGCACCACGGTCGAGTAACTCCGTAGAGAGCCGCGGGCCTTCTCCACGCGCAAGTGGTGCTCCGCTTCCGGCTCCTCTCGGACGCTCCCCGCCGTCTCCACTATCGAGCTTCCGGCCGAAACGCCGCGGGCCTCGTTCCCTCCGGTACACGGTGGCGGCCGTGACACAAACGCGGTTGTCACGGTCTCGCAAGATTCTCGCCCCACTCGGTACAATTACAACGGCTCGCGCAAGAGCCGAGGGGTTGTGAGGTTTATCTAAACTCACTCAACAATCTAGGGTTCACCTAGAGCAAGCGCTAAAGCGGTCTAACTAACCTAAGCACTTTGCAAAGCACCTACGCTAATCACCGAGTGATTCTATTAAGCACTTGGGTGTTTGAGCTCTTGGAAATATGCACTATGTGTCTTGGTATGTTGCTTGGGCTCTCACACTTGAGAATGGCCGGTTGGGGTGGTATTTATAGCCTCCACACCCCCAACTAGCCGTTGGACAGAAAGCAGCAGCTTTCTGTCGTCGGGTGCACCGGACAGTCCGGTGCACCACCGGACACTGCACAGTAGATGTCCGGTGCACGCCACGTCAGTCGACCGTTGGCGCCTGTAGCAGTCGACCGTTGGATCCGACCGTTGCCTTCTGCCCGTTGGCACACCGGACAGTCCGGTGCACACCGGACAGTCCGGTGCTACAGCCAGAGAGCGCCTTTCTGCGGCCTCTCTGCGCAGACTGTCCGGTGCCTCACCGGACAGTCCGGTGCACACCGGACACCGATGTCCGGTGCGCCACCAGGCGCTGGCTGACAGCCCTCGTCTTGGATTTCTTCGCTGATTTCTTCGGGCTTCTTTGTTCTTGAGTATTGGACTCCTACGCATCTTTTTATGTCTTCTTTTGAGGTGTTGCATCCTCATTGCCTTGGTCCAATTCTCTTCGCATCCTGTGAACTACAAACACAAACACTAGAAAACTTATTAGTTCACGGATTGTGTTGTTCATCAAACACCAAAACTCAATTAGCCAAATGGCCAGGGGTCCATTTTCCTTACAATCTCCCCCTTTTTGGTGATTGATGACAACACAACCAAAGCAAGCAAATAATACAAGTATTTGAATGAAAAAATGCAATTTACTTGCTAAGATGCATGATTGTCCCCACAATGTGATATTATGGACTTAAGCCTCCCCCTAACTCCATAATTCACTTACTTCCTATTTCCGGACCAAATAACCAAAACCACTTGAAAAGCCATTTGTAAATATAAAATTTTAAATTGGTGGTGTTTGGTGTTTGATATAGTTTTCATTGCTTTGGTCCCTAAACTTCTCCCCCTTTGGCATCAACCACCGAAAAGGAAGACATTAAAAGCATGTAGGAAGTTAATAAAAGCTTGCCCTCATCAAGAATTGTATCAAATGATATCACTAGAAGGATATTAAATTAAATTATATGAATGATACCACTTGAAAGAGTCCTTAAAAGATTACTCCCCCTAAATGAGTATTCTCCTTTAGAAAGAGTTTTTCTCCCCCTTTAGAGATGAAGAAATACTCCCCCTGATAGAGATCCTCTACTTAGGAGAAAGCATGTGAAAATTAGAGGTGCAAGACATGATTTGAAAAGACTAACTTTCCTTATGCATAGGTAACAGAATATGAGTTAACTACTTATGCATTTTTGCAACATGGAAGCATATGATATGAAATATAGTCTAATCAAATATTGGAGAAGACATGTAAATGATACTGAATGTGGTCTCAAAAGATACCAATTGAAAGTCAATGGTGAGCTTGAGAGACATGAGAGTTCTTGGAGATTTTGCAGTGGAAGATTGTTGTCTTTTTCTGGGGACTTCATTTTCCTTACAATGAGACTATCACATGAAATAGACTTGAAAAGGTGTTAGTCTCAAAGTGTTAGATTATAGAGTAACCTCCCCCTAAAGGTGTGCATACAAGTTTTGAATACTTGTAGGAGACATGCACTTTGATTTGATATCAAGAGGGGCAAATTATCCATAATCCAAACTTTGGCACATATAAGTTAAATGATACACCTTGTAGGAATCAAGATTTTCAATTTGTGCATCATTTACTATGGAGTGATATAGAAGCAATGTGCCGAGCTTAAATAAACATTTTAAGCCATGTAGGTTTGCTTAAGTATATGAATTGAAAGCAAGCAAACCTACCATGTGATTTACCTAGTATGCATGATTTTAAACAAAAGTACATAACAATTGTAATACTAGGCAAGAAAGGTAAACTAGATAGAAGGTAAATAGATACGCATATCTAAAAATGAAGAATACAATAAAACTAGTTACCTTAGTCATGGGTGGGAAATTTGGGTCCAAAATTTTCACTAACCCACTTGGCAATAAACTTGATCCAATATAATGTATCCCATGATATACATCCCAATTTAGCCAAGTCTCCAAATTTCCCGAAGACCTTTGGTCCACTCACTTCCCTTTCGGGATCCAAACCTTCTTGGTGCTTTTCATGGTTGAAATTATCTCCTTTGGCACCCATATGTGTTTGGTCCCTTTTCCTTTGTTGGCTTGCTTGTTGGCCTTGATTGCTATCACCTTTCCATTCTTTTTCTTCTTGATCAAATATGGTGTAGCATCCTTTTTGTTCACCTTTTTGATGTAGGTGTTGGAGATTTTGCTTGATGGCTTTTGCTTGAGCTTTTGCCTTTGTTTATCCCCGGTCATCGCCTTGCATTGGAAAGACTTGTGGCCTTCTTTGTGGCATAGCCTACAAATCACAGTTTCTCCCTCTACAGGCTTGTTCACTCCCGCAGTGGTGTTATCCTGTGGAGGTCGGATTTGTTTGGCTTTGCCTTTCTTGTCATACAAAGCCTTGCCAAGGCGAGCCACTTCTTGCTTTAATTGTTCATTTTCCTTTGCAACCTCATCCGTACATGTCTCTACAACAATATTCTCAACAACGACTTGGTTGCAGGGGTTAGAATCATCAATTAAATCAAAGCAGGAAGTAGAAGCATCTTTCATAATTATTTCAAGTATTTCAACTAAAGATGCTGCTGGGGTGCTACCAATGTTTTCTAGCTTAGTAGTTAGCTCATTATTGTGTATGCTAAGAATTTCCATTTTCTCTAGAAAATTTTCAATAGCTTCTTGGGAGCTAGCTAACTTAGCCTTAAGTTTTTCATTCTTTTTAATAAGGCTATCATCGGTAGCAGTGGATGGAGCACTAGATTCTAATAGCTCAATTTTAGTTGATAGCTCACTATTTAAGTTTGCAAAAGTTTCAAATTTTTCTAGCAAACCTTTGTAATCATTTTGAGAGCTAACCAACTTATTTTTCAAAGTTTTAAGTTGAGCTTTTTGCTTAGTGCAAACATCCTGGAAAAATTTTACGGCTTCCGCAAGCTCTTCTAGAGAGGCCTTTCCCTCACCTTCATCATCACTACTACTTTCATCACTAGAGGATGGAATGCTTTTGTTACCTCTTGCCATAAGGCATTTGTGTGATGACCGTGATGATCGTGACGAGGACCGGTGGCTGCGCGTCCTTGGAGGTTCATCTTCACTTGAAGAATCATCCCAAGTTCTAACACTTGTGAGCGCCTTGCCTTTGCTCCTCTCCTTTTTGGGTTTGGCCATATTTGGACAGTTGTCCCTGAAGTGGCCCTTCTCCCCACATGCGAAGCATCCTCTCTTCCTTTGCTTTTTCCTGTCAATGTTAAAGAGAAGATCCTCGACCTGCAGGGGCACACCCATTAGATTAATCTTGCGGATCATCCTCATTACCTTTCCGACGCGTCGGATTATTTCTTCGTCCTCGGAGGATGATGTGCACGGTTGATTATCTTCATCATCATCACTTTCTTCTTCTTCTTCCTCTTCTTCGCTTGAGGAACTTGGAGTGGGAGCCTTCTTTTTGCCCTTCCTTTCATCACATGCAAAAGCATATGGTCTTGAGGAAGTTGGCTCCTCTCCCCGACTCATTTTTCACGACATCTCAAAGGCCGCGATTTTCCCAATCACAATGGTCGGGGTCATGTTGCTCAAATCCTCTATGTTGTGAAGGATGGTGATGATGCTCCCATATCTTTGTTGTGGTAGCAGGGAGATAATCTTCCTCACAATGTCCGCATCACCTAGCTTATTAATTCCAATCGAATTGAGCTCATTGATAATTAGATTCAAACGAGAATACATGTCTCTAACAAGCTCATCATCTTTCATAGCAAAAGAATTATACTCATTTAAGACTAGGCAATGTTTTTGCTCACGGACATTGGATGTGCCATCATGGAGCTCATGCAATTTTAGCCAAATCTCATTAGCAGTTTTTAGGGTAAATACTTGATTGAAAATATCCATGCTAAGAGATTCATACAAGCAATTTTTGGCTCTAGCATTTAAATGGATTTCTTTTTCCTCACTCGTGGTGGGTTTCTCGGGATTCTTGAGGGGTTTCATCCCGTCACGAGTGACTCTCCAAACACCTAGATCAACGGCCTCTAGGTAACAAGCCATTCTAGCACTATAATATGGGAAGTTAGTGCCGTCGAAGTGTGGTGGCCTATGGGTATCCATCCCTTCCTCTAAAAAGCGTCGGCTCTTTTAGCGGTGAAGCTAAAGCGTTTCAAATGAGCCAAACCGGCTCTGATACCACTTGTAGGAAACGGGTGACGCCTAAGAGGGGGTGAATTAAAACTTCTAAAACTTTTACTAAACTAGGCCACAATTAAATCCCTAGAGCAAAACCTATGCAAATAATCAAAACTAGAATGTGCAAACTAGGTTTTGTCTAAGTGTTGCTATCTCTACCGCAAAGACTAAGTTTTAATCTACACTAAATAAGTATGACAACAAGATTGAAACTTAAATGCTTAATATAAATGCGGAATGTAAAGAGCTAAGTAGAGAAGCAAACTCTTGTGGATGACACCGGTATTTTTACCGAGGTATCCGGAACCACGCAAGGTCCCGACTAATCCTCGTTGGTGCCCCTACGCAAAGGGAAGCCCACGCGAGGGCCAAGCACCACGGTCGAGTAACTCCGTAGAGAGCCGCGGGCCTTCTCCACGCGCAAGTGGTGCTCCGCTTCCGGCTCCTCTCGACGCTCCCCGCCGTCTCCACTATCGAGCTTCCGGCCGAAACGCCGCGGGCCTCGTTCCCTCCGGTACACGGTGGCGGCCGTGACACAAACGCAGTTGTCACGGTCTCGCAAGATTCTCGCCCCACTCGGTACAATTACAACGGCTCGCGCAAGAGCCGAGGGGTTGTGAGGTTTATCTAAACTCACTCAACAATCTAGGGTTCACCTAGAGCAAGCGCTAAAGCGGTCTAACTAACCTAAGCACTTCGCAAAGCACCTACGCTAATCACCGAGTGATTCTATTAAGCACTTGGGTGTTTGAGCTCTTGGAAATATGCACTATGTGTCTTGGTATGTTGCTTGGGCTCTCACACTTGAGAATGGCCGGTTGGGGTGGTATTTATAGCCTCCACACCCCCAACTAGCCGTTGGACAGAAAGCAGCAGCTTTCTGTCGTCGGGTGCACCGGACAGTCCGGTGCACCACCGGACACTGCACAGTAGATGTCCGGTGCACGCCACGTCAGTCGACCGTTGGCGCCTGTAGCAGTCGACCGTTGGATCCGACCGTTGCCTTCTGCCCGTTGGCACACCGGACAGTCCGGTGCACACCGGACAGTCCGGTGCTACAGCCAGAGAGCGCCTTTCTGCGGCCTCTCTGCGCAGACTGTCCGGTGCCTCACCGGACAGTCCGGTGCACACCGGACACCGATGTCCGGTGCGCCACCAGGCGCTGGCTGACAGCCCTCGTCTTGGATTTCTTCGCTGATTTCTCCGGGCTTCTTTGTTCTTGAGTATTGGACTCCTACGCATCTTTTTATGTCTTCTTTTGAGGTGTTGCATCCTCATTGCCTTGGTCCAATTCTCTTCGCATCCTGTGAACTACAAACACAAACACTAGAAAACTTATTAGTTCACGGATTGTGTTGTTCATCAAACACCAAAACTCAATTAGCCAAATGGCCAGGGGTCCATTTTCCTTACAATCTCCCCCTTTTTGGTGATTGATGACAACACAACCAAAGCAAGCAAATAATACAAGTATTTGAATGAAAAAATGCAATTTACTTGCTAAGATGCATGATTGTCCCCACAATGTGATATTATGGACTTAAGCCTCCCCCTAACTCCATAATTCACTTACTTCCTATTTCCGGACCAAATAACCAAAACCACTTGAAAAGCCATTTGTAAATATAAAATTTTAAATTGGTGGTGTTTGGTGTTTGATATAGTTTTCATTGCTTTGGTCCCTAAACTTCTCCCCCTTTGGCATCAACCACCGAAAAGGAAGACATTAAAAGCATGTAGGAAGTAAATAAAAGCTTGCCCTCATCAAGAATTGTATCAAATGATATCACTAGAAGGATATTAAATTAAATTATATGAATGATACCACTTGAAAGAGTCCTTAAAAGATTACTCCCCCTAAATGAGTATTCTCCTTTAGAAAGAGTTTTTCTCCCCCTTTAGAGATGAAGAAATACTCCCCCTGATAGAGATCCTCTACTTAGGAGAAAGCATGTGAAAATTAGAGGTGCAAGACATGATTTGAAAAGACTAACTTTCCTTATGCATAGGTAACAGAATATGAGTTAACTACTTATGCATTTTTGCAACATGGAAGCATATGATATGAAATATAGTCTAATCAAATATTGGAGAAGACATGTAAATGATACTGAATGTGGTCTCAAAAGATACCAATTGAAAGTCAATGGTGAGCTTGAGAGACATGAGAGTTCTTGGAGATTTTGCAGTGGAAGATTGTTGTCTTTTTCCGGGGACTTCATTTTCCTTACAATGAGACTATCACATGAAATAGACTTGAAAAGGTGTTAGTCTCAAAGTGTTAGATTATAGAGTAACCTCCCCCTAAAGGTGTGCATACAAGTTTTGAATACTTGTAGGAGACATGCACTTTGATTTGATATCAAGAGGGGCAAATTATCCATAATCCAAACTTTGGCACATATAAGTTAAATGATACACCTTGTAGGAATCAAGATTTTCAATTTCTGCATCATTTACTATGGAGTGATATAGAAGCAATGTGCCGAGCTTAAATAAACATTTTAAGCCATGTAGGTTTGCTTAAGTATATGAATTGAAAGCAAGCAAACCTACCATGTGATTTACCTAGTATGCATGATTTTAAACAAAAGTACATAACAATTGTAATACTAGGCAAGAAAGGTAAACTAGATAGAAGGTAAATAGATACGCATATCTAAAAATGAAGAATACAATAAAACTAGTTACCTTAGTCATGGGTGGGAAATTTGGGTCCAAAATTTTCACTAACCCACTTGGCAATAAACTTGATCCAATATGATGTATCCCATGATATACATCCCAATTTAGCCAAGTCTCCAAATTTCCCGAAGACCTTTGGTCCACTCACTTCCCTTTCGGGATCCAAACCTTCTTGGTGCTTTTCATGGTTGAAATTATCTCCTTTGGCACCCATATGTGTTTGGTCCCTTTTCCTTTGTTGGCTTGCTTGTTGGCCTTGATTGCTATCACCTTTCCATTCTTTTTCTTCTTGATCAAATATGGTGTAGCATCCTTTTTGTTCACCTTTTTGATGTAGGTGTTGGAGATTTTGCTTGATGGCTTTTGCTTGAGCTTTTGCCTTTGTTTATCCCCGGTCATCGCCTTGCATTGGAAAGACTTGTGGCCTTCTTTGTGGCATAGCCTACAAATCACAGTTTCTCCCTCTACAGGCTTGTTCACTCCCGCAGTGGTGTTATCCTGTGGAGGTCGGATTTGTTTGGCTTTGCCTTTCTTGTCATACAAAGCCTTGCCAAGGCGAGCCACTTCTTGCTTTAATTGTTCATTTTCCTTTGCAACCTCATCCGTACATGTCTCTACAACAATATTCTCAACAACGACTTGGTTGCAGGGGTTAGAATCATCAATTAAATCAAAGCAGGAAGTAGAAGCATCTTTCATAATTATTTCAGGTATTTCAACTAAAGATGCTGCTGGGGTGCTACCAATGTTTTCTAGCTTAGTAGTTAGCTCATTATTGTGTATGCTAAGAATTTCCATTTTCTCTAGAAAATTTTCAATAGCTTCTTGGGAGCTAGCTAACTTAGCCTTAAGTTTTTCATTCTTTTTAATAAGGCTATCATCGGTAGCAGTGGATGGAGCACTAGATTCTAATAGCTCAATTTTAGTTGATAGCTCACTATTTAAGTTTGCAAAAGTTTCAAATTTTTCTAGCAAACCTTTGTAATCATTTTGAGAGCTAACCAACTTATTTTTCAAAGTTTTAAGTTGAGCTTTTTGCTTAGTGCAAACATCCTGGAAAAATTTTACGGCTTCCGCAAGCTCTTCTAGAGAGGCCTTTCCCTCACCTTCATCATCACTACTACTTTCATCACTAGAGGATGGAATGCTTTTGTTACCTCTTGCCATAAGGCATTTGTGTGATGACCGTGATGATCGTGACGAGGACCGGTGGCTGCGCGTCCTTGGAGGTTCATCTTCACTTGAAGAATCATCCCAAGTTCTAACACTTGTGAGCGCCTTGCCTTTGCTCCTCTCCTTTTTGGGTTTGGCCATATTTGGACAGTTGTCCCTGAAGTGGCCCTTCTCCCCACATGCGAAGCATCCTCTCTTCCTTTGCTTTTTCCTGTCAATGTTAAAGAGAAGATCCTCGACCTGCAGGGGCACACCCATTAGATTAATCTTGCGGATCATCCTCATTACCTTTCCGACGCGTCGGATTGTTTCTTCGTCCTCGGAGGATGATGTGCACGGTTGATTATCTTCATCATCATCACTTTCTTCTTCTTCTTCCTCTTCTTCGCTTGAGGAACTTGGAGTGGGAGCCTTCTTTTTGCCCTTCCTTTCATCACATGCAAAAGCATATGGTCTTGAGGAAGTTGGCTCCTCTCCCCGACTCATTTTTCGCGACATCTCAAAGGCCGCGATTTTCCCAATCACAATGGTCGGGGTCATGTTGCTCAAATCCTCCATGTTGTGAAGGATGGTGATGATGCTCCCATATCTTTGTTGTGGTAGCAGGGAGATAATCTTCCTCACAATGTCCGCATCACCTAGCTTATTAATTCCAATCGAATTGAGCTCATTGATAATTAGATTCAAACGAGAATACATGTCTCTAACAAGCTCATCATCTTTCATAGCAAAAGAATTATACTCATTTAAGACTAGGCAATGTTTTTGCTCACGGACATTGGATGTGCCGTCATGGAGCTCATGCAATTTTAGCCAAATCTCATTAGCAGTTTTTAGGGTAAATACTTGATTGAAAATATCCATGCTAAGAGATTCATACAAGCAATTTTTGGCTCTAGCATTTAAATGGATTTCTTTTTCCTCACTCGTGGTGGGTTTCTCGGGATTCTTGAGGGGTTTCATCCCGTCACGAGTGACTCTCCAAACACCTAGATCAACGGCCTCTAGGTAACAAGCCATTCTAGCACTATAATATGGGAAGTTAGTGCCGTCGAAGTGTGGTGGCCTATGGGTATCCATCCCTTCCTCTAAAAAGCGTCGGCTCTTTTAGCGGTGAAGCTAAAGCGTTTCAAATGAGCCAAACCGGCTCTGATACCACTTGTAGGAAACGGGTGACGCCTAAGAGGGGGGGGTGAATTAGGACTTCTAAAACTTTTACTAAACTAGGCCACAATTAAATCCCTAGAGCAAAACCTATGCAAATAATCAAAACTAGAATGTGCAAACTAGGTTTTGTCTAAGTGTTGCTATCTCTACCGCAAAGACTAAGTTTTAATCTACACTAAATAAGTATGACAACAAGATTGAAACTTAAATGCTTAATATAAATGCGGAATGTAAAGAGCTAAGTAGAGAAGCAAACTCTTGTGGATGACACCGGTATTTTTACCGAGGTATCCGGAACCACGCAAGGTCCCGACTAATCCTCGTTGGTGCCCCTACGCAAAGGGAAGCCCACGCGAGGGCCAAGCACCACGGTCGAGTAACTCCGTAGAGAGCCGCGGGCCTTCTCCACGCGCAAGTGGTGCTCCGCTTCCGGCTCCTCTCGGACGCTCCCCGCCGTCTCCACTATCGAGCTTCCGGCCGAAACGCCGCGGGCCTCGTTCCCTCCGGTACACGGTGGCGGCCGTGACACAAACGCGGTTGTCACGGTCTCGCAAGATTCTCGCCCCACTCGGTACAATTACAACGGCTCGCGCAAGAGCCGAGGGGTTGTGAGGTTTATCTAAACTCACTCAACAATCTAGGGTTCACCTAGAGCAAGCGCTAAAGCGGTCTAACTAACCTAAGCACTTTGCAAAGCACCTACGCTAATCACCGAGTGATTCTATTAAGCACTTGGGTGTTTGAGCTCTTGGAAATATGCACTATGTGTCTTGGTATGTTGCTTGGGCTCTCACACTTGAGAATGGCCGGTTGGGGTGGTATTTATAGCCTCCACACCCCCAACTAGCCGTTGGACAGAAAGCAGCAGCTTTCTGTCGTCGGGTGCACCGGACAGTCCGGTGCACCACCGGACACTGCACAGTAGATGTCCGGTGCACGCCACGTCAGTCGACCGTTGGCGCCTGTAGCAGTCGACCGTTGGATCCGACCGTTGCCTTCTGCCCGTTGGCACACCGGACAATCCGGTGCACACCGGACAGTCCGGTGCTACAGCCAGAGAGCGCCTTTCTGCGGCCTCTCTGCGCAGACTGTCCGGTGCCTCACCGGACAGTCCGGTGCACACCGGACACCGATGTCCGGTGCGCCACCAGGCGCTGGCTGACAGCCCTCGTCTTGGATTTCTTCGCTGATTTCTTCGGGCTTCTTTGTTCTTGAGTATTGGACTCCTACGCATCTTTTTATGTCTTCTTTTGAGGTGTTGCATCCTCATTGCCTTGGTCCAATTCTCTTCGCATCCTGTGAACTACAAACACAAACACTAGAAAACTTATTAGTTCACGGATTGTGTTGTTCATCAAACACCAAAACTCAATTAGCCAAATGGCCAGGGGTCCATTTTCCTTACAATCTCCCCCTTTTTGGTGATTGATGACAACACAACCAAAGCAAGCAAATAATACAAGTATTTGAATGAAAAAATGCAATTTACTTGCTAAGATGCATGATTGTCCCCACAATGTGATATTATGGACTTAAGCCTCCCCCTAACTCCATAATTCACTTACTTCCTATTTCCGGACCAAATAACCAAAACCACTTGAAAAGCCATTTGTAAATATAAAATTTTAAATTGGTGGTGTTTGGTGTTTGATATAGTTTTCATTGCTTTGGTCCCTAAACTTCTCCCCCTTTGGCATCAACCACCGAAAAGGAAGACATTAAAAGCATGTAGGAAGTAAATAAAAGCTTGCCCTCATCAAGAATTGTATCAAATGATATCACTAGAAGGATATTAAATTAAATTATATGAATGATACCACTTGAAAGAGTCCTTAAAAGATTACTCCCCCTAAATGAGTATTCTCCTTTAGAAAGAGTTTTTCTCCCCCTTTAGAGATGAAGAAATACTCCCCCTGATAGAGATCCTCTACTTAGGAGAAAGCATGTGAAAATTAGAGGTGCAAGACATGATTTGAAAAGACTAACTTTCCTTATGCATAGGTAACAGAATATGAGTTAACTACTTATGCATTTTTGCAACATGGAAGCATATGATATGAAATATAGTCTAATCAAATATTGGAGAAGACATGTAAATGATACTGAATGTGGTCTCAAAAGATACCAATTGAAAGTCAATGGTGAGCTTGAGAGACATGAGAGTTCTTGGAGATTTTGCAGTGGAAGATTGTTGTCTTTTTCCGGGGACTTCATTTTCCTTACAATGAGACTATCACATGAAATAGACTTGAAAAGGTGTTAGTCTCAAAGTGTTAGATTATAGAGTAACCTCCCCCTAAAGGTGTGCATACAAGTTTTGAATACTTGTAGGAGACATGCACTTTGATTTGATATCAAGAGGGGCAAATTATCCATAATCCAAACTTTGGCACATATAAGTTAAATGATACACCTTGTAGGAATCAAGATTTTCAATTTGTGCATCATTTACTATGGAGTGATATAGAAGCAATGTGCCGAGCTTAAATAAACATTTTAAGCCATGTAGGTTTGCTTAAGTATATGAATTGAAAGCAAGCAAACCTACCATGTGATTTACCTAGTATGCATGATTTTAAACAAAAGTACATAACAATTGTAATACTAGGCAAGAAAGGTAAACTAGATAGAAGGTAAATAGATACGCATATCTAAAAATGAAGAATACAATAAAACTAGTTACCTTAGTCATGGGTGGGAAATTTGGGTCCAAAATTTTCACTAACCCACTTGGCAATAAACTTGATCCAATATGATGTATCCCATGATATACATCCCAATTTAGCCAAGTCTCCAAATTTCCCGAAGACCTTTGGTCCACTCACTTCCCTTTCGGGATCCAAACCTTCTTGGTGCTTTTCATGGTTGAAATTATCTCCTTTGGCACCCATATGTGTTTGGTCCCTTTTCCTTTGTTGGCTTGCTTGTTGGCCTTGATTGCTATCACCTTTCCATTCTTTTTCTTCTTGATCAAATATGGTGTAGCATCCTTTTTGTTCACCTTTTTGATGTAGGTGTTGGAGATTTTGCTTGATGGCTTTTGCTTGAGCTTTTGCCTTTGTTTATCCCCGGTCATCGCCTTGCATTGGAAAGACTTGTGGCCTTCTTTGTGGCATAGCCTACAAATCACAGTTTCTCCCTCTACAGGCTTGTTCACTCCCGCAGTGGTGTTATCCTGTGGAGGTCGGATTTGTTTGGCTTTGCCTTTCTTGTCATACAAAGCCTTGCCAAGGCGAGCCACTTCTTGCTTTAATTGTTCATTTTCCTTTGCAACCTCATCCGTACATGTCTCTACAACAATATTCTCAACAACGACTTGGTTGCAGGGGTTAGAATCATCAATTAAATCAAAGCAGGAAGTAGAAGCATCTTTCATAATTATTTCAAGTATTTCAACTAAAGATGCTGCTGGGGTGCTACCAATGTTTTCTAGCTTAGTAGTTAGCTCATTATTGTGTATGCTAAGAATTTCCATTTTCTCTAGAAAATTTTCAATAGCTTCTTGGGAGCTAGCTAACTTAGCCTTAAGTTTTTCATTCTTTTTAATAAGGCTATCATCGGTAGCAGTGGATGGAGCACTAGATTCTAATAGCTCAATTTTAGTTGATAGCTCACTATTTAAGTTTGCAAAAGTTTCAAATTTTTCTAGCAAACCTTTGTAATCATTTTGAGAGCTAACCAACTTATTTTTCAAAGTTTTAAGTTGAGCTTTTTGCTTAGTGCAAACATCCTGGAAAAATTTTACGGCTTCCGCAAGCTCTTCTAGAGAGGCCTTTCCCTCACCTTCATCATCACTACTACTTTCATCACTAGAGGATGGAATGCTTTTGTTACCTCTTGCCATAAGGCATTTGTGTGATGACCGTGATGATCGTGACGAGGACCGGTGGCTGCGCGTCCTTGGAGGTTCATCTTCACTTGAAGAATCATCCCAAGTTCTAACACTTGTGAGCGCCTTGCCTTTGCTCCTCTCCTTTTTGGGTTTGGCCATATTTGGACAGTTGTCCCTGAAGTGGCCCTTCTCCCCACATGCGAAGCATCCTCTCTTCCTTTGCTTTTTCCTGTCAATGTTAAAGAGAAGATCCTCGACCTGCAGGGGCACACCCATTAGATTAATCTTGCGGATCATCCTCATTACCTTTCCGACGCGTCGGATTATTTCTTCGTCCTCGGAGGATGATGTGCACGGTTGATTATCTTCATCATCATCACTTTCTTCTTCTTCTTCCTCTTCTTCGCTTGAGGAACTTGGAGTGGGAGCCTTCTTTTTGCCCTTCCTTTCATCACATGCAAAAGCATATGGTCTTGAGGAAGTTGGCTCCTCTCCCCGACTCATTTTTCACGACATCTCAAAGGCCGCGATTTTCCCAATCACAATGGTCGGGGTCATGTTGCTCAAATCCTCTATGTTGTGAAGGATGGTGATGATGCTCCCATATCTTTGTTGTGGTAGCAGGGAGATAATCTTCCTCACAATGTCCGCATCACCTAGCTTATTAATTCCAATCGAATTGAGCTCATTGATAATTAGATTCAAACGAGAATACATGTCTCTAACAAGCTCATCATCTTTCATAGCAAAAGAATTATACTCATTTAAGACTAGGCAATGTTTTTGCTCACGGACATTGGATGTGCCATCATGGAGCTCATGCAATTTTAGCCAAATCTCATTAGCAGTTTTTAGGGTAAATACTTGATTGAAAATATCCATGCTAAGAGATTCATACAAGCAATTTTTGGCTCTAGCATTTAAATGGATTTCTTTTTCCTCACTCGTGGTGGGTTTCTCGGGATTCTTGAGGGGTTTCATCCCGTCACGAGTGACTCTCCAAACACCTAGATCAACGGCCTCTAGGTAACAAGCCATTCTAGCACTATAATATGGGAAGTTAGTGCCGTCGAAGTGTGGTGGCCTATGGGTATCCATCCCTTCCTCTAAAAAGCGTCGGCTCTTTTAGCGGTGAAGCTAAAGCGTTTCAAATGAGCCAAACCGGCTCTGATACCACTTGTAGGAAACGGGTGACGCCTAAGAGGGGGTGAATTAAAACTTCTAAAACTTTTACTAAACTAGGCCACAATTAAATCCCTAGAGCAAAACCTATGCAAATAATCAAAACTAGAATGTGCAAACTAGGTTTTGTCTAAGTGTTGCTATCTCTACCGCAAAGACTAAGTTTTAATCTACACTAAATAAGTATGACAACAAGATTGAAACTTAAATGCTTAATATAAATGCGGAATGTAAAGAGCTAAGTAGAGAAGCAAACTCTTGTGGATGACACCGGTATTTTTACCGAGGTATCCGGAACCACGCAAGGTCCCGACTAATCCTCGTTGGTGCCCCTACGCAAAGGGAAGCCCACGCGAGGGCCAAGCACCACGGTCGAGTAACTCCGTAGAGAGCCGCGGGCCTTCTCCACGCGCAAGTGGTGCTCCGCTTCCGGCTCCTCTCGACGCTCCCCGCCGTCTCCACTATCGAGCTTCCGGCCGAAACGCCGCGGGCCTCGTTCCCTCCGGTACACGGTGGCGGCCGTGACACAAACGCAGTTGTCACGGTCTCGCAAGATTCTCGCCCCACTCGGTACAATTACAACGGCTCGCGCAAGAGCCGAGGGGTTGTGAGGTTTATCTAAACTCACTCAACAATCTAGGGTTCACCTAGAGCAAGCGCTAAAGCGGTCTAACTAACCTAAGCACTTCGCAAAGCACCTACGCTAATCACCGAGTGATTCTATTAAGCACTTGGGTGTTTGAGCTCTTGGAAATATGCACTATGTGTCTTGGTATGTTGCTTGGGCTCTCACACTTGAGAATGGCCGGTTGGGGTGGTATTTATAGCCTCCACACCCCCAACTAGCCGTTGGACAGAAAGCAGCAGCTTTCTGTCGTCGGGTGCACCGGACAGTCCGGTGCACCACCGGACACTGCACAGTAGATGTCCGGTGCACGCCACGTCAGTCGACCGTTGGCGCCTGTAGCAGTCGACCGTTGGATCCGACCGTTGCCTTCTGCCCGTTGGCACACCGGACAGTCCGGTGCACACCGGACAGTCCGGTGCTACAGCCAGAGAGCGCCTTTCTGCGGCCTCTCTGCGCAGACTGTCCGGTGCCTCACCGGACAGTCCGGTGCACACCGGACACCGATGTCCGGTGCGCCACCAGGCGCTGGCTGACAGCCCTCGTCTTGGATTTCTTCGCTGATTTCTCCGGGCTTCTTTGTTCTTGAGTATTGGACTCCTACGCATCTTTTTATGTCTTCTTTTGAGGTGTTGCATCCTCATTGCCTTGGTCCAATTCTCTTCGCATCCTGTGAACTACAAACACAAACACTAGAAAACTTATTAGTTCACGGATTGTGTTGTTCATCAAACACCAAAACTCAATTAGCCAAATGGCCAAGGGTCCATTTTCCTTACAATCTCCCCCTTTTTGGTGATTGATGACAACACAACCAAAGCAAGCAAATAATACAAGTATTTGAATGAAAAAATGCAATTTACTTGCTAAGATGCATGATTGTCCCCACAATGTGATATTATGGACTTAAGCCTCCCCCTAACTCCATAATTCACTTACTTCCTATTTCCGGACCAAATAACCAAAACCACTTGAAAAGCCATTTGTAAATATAAAATTTTAAATTGGTGGTGTTTGGTGTTTGATATAGTTTTCATTGCTTTGGTCCCTAAACTTCTCCCCCTTTGGCATCAACCACCGAAAAGGAAGACATTAAAAGCATGTAGGAAGTAAATAAAAGCTTGCCCTCATCAAGAATTGTATCAAATGATATCACTAGAAGGATATTAAATTAAATTATATGAATGATACCACTTGAAAGAGTCCTTAAAAGATTACTCCCCCTAAATGAGTATTCTCCTTTAGAAAGAGTTTTTCTCCCCCTTTAGAGATGAAGAAATACTCCCCCTGATAGAGATCCTCTACTTAGGAGAAAGCATGTGAAAATTAGAGGTGCAAGACATGATTTGAAAAGACTAACTTTCCTTATGCATAGGTAACAGAATATGAGTTAACTACTTATGCATTTTTGCAACATGGAAGCATATGATATGAAATATAGTCTAATCAAATATTGGAGAAGACATGTAAATGATACTGAATGTGGTCTCAAAAGATACCAATTGAAAGTCAATGGTGAGCTTGAGAGACATGAGAGTTCTTGGAGATTTTGCAGTGGAAGATTGTTGTCTTTTTCCGGGGACTTCATTTTCCTTACAATGAGACTATCACATGAAATAGACTTGAAAAGGTGTTAGTCTCTAAGTGTTAGATTATAGAGTAACCTCCCCCTAAAGGTGTGCATACAAGTTTTGAATACTTGTAGGAGACATGCACTTTGATTTGATATCAAGAGGGGCAAATTATCCATAATCCAAACTTTGGCACATATAAGTTAAATGATACACCTTGTAGGAATCAAGATTTTCAATTTCTGCATCATTTACTATGGAGTGATATAGAAGCAATGTGCCGAGCTTAAATAAACATTTTAAGCCATGTAGGTTTGCTTAAGTATATGAATTGAAAGCAAGCAAACCTACCATGTGATTTACCTAGTATGCATGATTTTAAACAAAAGTACATAACAATTGTAATACTAGGCAAGAAAGGTAAACTAGATAGAAGGTAAATAGATACGCATATCTAAAAATGAAGAATACAATAAAACTAGTTACCTTAGTCATGGGTGGGAAATTTGGGTCCAAAATTTTCACTAACCCACTTGGCAATAAACTTGATCCAATATGATGTATCCCATGATATACATCCCAATTTAGCCAAGTCTCCAAATTTCCCGAAGACCTTTGGTCCACTCACTTCCCTTTCGGGATCCAAACCTTCTTGGTGCTTTTCATGGTTGAAATTATCTCCTTTGGCACCCATATGTGTTTGGTCCCTTTTCCTTTGTTGGCTTGCTTGTTGGCCTTGATTGCTATCACCTTTCCATTCTTTTTCTTCTTGATCAAATATGGTGTAGCATCCTTTTTGTTCACCTTTTTGATGTAGGTGTTGGAGATTTTGCTTGATGGCTTTTGCTTGAGCTTTTGCCTTTGTTTATCCCCGGTCATCGCCTTGCATTGGAAAGACTTGTGGCCTTCTTTGTGGCATAGCCTACAAATCACAGTTTCTCCCTCTACAGGCTTGTTCACTCCCGCAGTGGTGTTATCCTGTGGAGGTCGGATTTGTTTGGCTTTGCCTTTCTTGTCATACAAAGCCTTGCCAAGGCGAGCCACTTCTTGCTTTAATTGTTCATTTTCCTTTGCAACCTCATCCGTACATGTCTCTACAACAATATTCTCAACAACGACTTGGTTGCAGGGGTTAGAATCATCAATTAAATCAAAGCAGGAAGTAGAAGCATCTTTCATAATTATTTCAGGTATTTCAACTAAAGATGCTGCTGGGGTGCTACCAATGTTTTCTAGCTTAGTAGTTAGCTCATTATTGTGTATGCTAAGAATTTCCATTTTCTCTAGAAAATTTTCAATAGCTTCTTGGGAGCTAGCTAACTTAGCCTTAAGTTTTTCATTCTTTTTAATAAGGCTATCATCGGTAGCAGTGGATGGAGCACTAGATTCTAATAGCTCAATTTTAGTTGATAGCTCACTATTTAAGTTTGCAAAAGTTTCAAATTTTTCTAGCAAACCTTTGTAATCATTTTGAGAGCTAACCAACTTATTTTTCAAAGTTTTAAGTTGAGCTTTTTGCTTAGTGCAAACATCCTGGAAAAATTTTACGGCTTCCGCAAGCTCTTCTAGAGAGGCCTTTCCCTCACCTTCATCATCACTACTACTTTCATCACTAGAGGATGGAATGCTTTTGTTACCTCTTGCCATAAGGCATTTGTGTGATGACCGTGATGATCGTGACGAGGACCGGTGGCTGCGCGTCCTTGGAGGTTCATCTTCACTTGAAGAATCATCCCAAGTTCTAACACTTGTGAGCGCCTTGCCTTTGCTCCTCTCCTTTTTGGGTTTGGCCATATTTGGACAGTTGTCCCTGAAGTGGCCCTTCTCCCCACATGCGAAGCATCCTCTCTTCCTTTGCTTTTTCCTGTCAATGTTAAAGAGAAGATCCTCGACCTGCAGGGGCACACCCATTAGATTAATCTTGCGGATCATCCTCATTACCTTTCCGACGCGTCGGATTGTTTCTTCGTCCTCGGAGGATGATGTGCACGGTTGATTATCTTCATCATCATCACTTTCTTCTTCTTCTTCCTCTTCTTCGCTTGAGGAACTTGGAGTGGGAGCCTTCTTTTTGCCCTTCCTTTCATCACATGCAAAAGCATATGGTCTTGAGGAAGTTGGCTCCTCTCCCCGACTCATTTTTCGCGACATCTCAAAGGCCGCGATTTTCCCAATCACAATGGTCGGGGTCATGTTGCTCAAATCCTCCATGTTGTGAAGGATGGTGATGATGCTCCCATATCTTTGTTGTGGTAGCAGGGAGATAATCTTCCTCACAATGTCCGCATCACCTAGCTTATTAATTCCAATCGAATTGAGCTCATTGATAATTAGATTCAAACGAGAATACATGTCTCTAACAAGCTCATCATCTTTCATAGCAAAAGAATTATACTCATTTAAGACTAGGCAATGTTTTTGCTCACGGACATTGGATGTGCCGTCATGGAGCTCATGCAATTTTAGCCAAATCTCATTAGCAGTTTTTAGGGTAAATACTTGATTGAAAATATCCATGCTAAGAGATTCATACAAGCAATTTTTGGCTCTAGCATTTAAATGGATTTCTTTTTCCTCACTCGTGGTGGGTTTCTCGGGATTCTTGAGGGGTTTCATCCCGTCACGAGTGACTCTCCAAACACCTAGATCAACGGCCTCTAGGTAACAAGCCATTCTAGCACTATAATATGGGAAGTTAGTGCCGTCGAAGTGTGGTGGCCTATGGGTATCCATCCCTTCCTCTAAAAAGCGTCGGCTCTTTTAGCGGTGAAGCTAAAGCGTTTCAAATGAGCCAAACCGGCTCTGATACCACTTGTAGGAAACGGGTGACGCCTAAGAGGGGGGGTGAATTAGGACTTCTAAAACTTTTACTAAACTAGGCCACAATTAAATCCCTAGAGCAAAACCTATGCAAATAATCAAAACTAGAATGTGCAAACTAGGTTTTGTCTAAGTGTTGCTATCTCTACCGCAAAGACTAAGTTTTAATCTACACTAAATAAGTATGACAACAAGATTGAAACTTAAATGCTTAATATAAATGCGGAATGTAAAGAGCTAAGTAGAGAAGCAAACTCTTGTGGATGACACCGGTATTTTTACCGAGGTATCCGGAACCACGCAAGGTCCCGACTAATCCTCGTTGGTGCCCCTACGCAAAGGGAAGCCCACGCGAGGGCCAAGCACCACGGTCGAGTAACTCCGTAGAGAGCCGCGGGCCTTCTCCACGCGCAAGTGGTGCTCCGCTTCCGGCTCCTCTCGGACGCTCCCCGCCGTCTCCACTATCGAGCTTCCGGCCGAAACGCCGCGGGCCTCGTTCCCTCCGGTACACGGTGGCGGCCGTGACACAAACGCGGTTGTCACGGTCTCGCAAGATTCTCGCCCCACTCGGTACAATTACAACGGCTCGCGCAAGAGCCGAGGGGTTGTGAGGTTTATCTAAACTCACTCAACAATCTAGGGTTCACCTAGAGCAAGCGCTAAAGCGGTCTAACTAACCTAAGCACTTCGCAAAGCACCTACGCTAATCACCGAGTGATTCTATTAAGCACTTGGGTGTTTGAGCTCTTGGAAATATGCACTATGTGTCTTGGTATGTTGCTTGGGCTCTCACACTTGAGAATGGCCGGTTGGGGTGGTATTTATAGCCTCCACACCCCCAACTAGCCGTTGGACAGAAAGCAGCAGCTTTCTGTCGTCGGGTGCACCGGACAGTCCGGTGCACCACCGGACACTGCACAGTAGATGTCCGGTGCACGCCACGTCAGTCGACCGTTGGCGCCTGTAGCAGTCGACCGTTGGATCCGACCGTTGCCTTCTGCCCGTTGGCACACCGGACAGTCCGGTGCACACCGGACAGTCCGGTGCTACAGCCAGAGAGCGCCTTTCTGCGGCCTCTCTGCGCAGACTGTCCGGTGCCTCACCGGACAGTTCGGTGCACACCGGACACCGATGTCTGGTGCGCCACCAGGCGCTGGCTGACAGCCCTCGTCTTGGATTTCTTCGCTGATTTCTTCGGGCTTCTTTGTTCTTGAGTATTGGACTCCTACGCATCTTTTTATGTCTTCTTTTGAGGTGTTGCATCCTCATTGCCTTGGTCCAATTCTCTTCGCATCCTGTGAACTACAAACACAAACACTAGAAAACTTATTAGTTCACGGATTGTGTTGTTCATCAAACACCAAAACTCAATTAGCCAAATGGCCCGGGGTCCATTTTCCTTACACACCACACTCTTTGGTGTCTCTTGCTAGCTTTTACAAGCCTCCAAATCTTTGGAGGAAGTTCAATGGGAGTCAAAACTCCACGCACAAATGAACACAAAGATGTAGCACACACTATCTCTCAAGGAATCTCACAAGGCACTAGCGCTAAACTCAAGTGAGTAGCTCTCTCTTGCTTGGTTTCTCTTTTGTGGCACTTGTGTTGGTTGTAGTGGTCTAAATCTTGTGTATAGGATGGATCAATGAATATATGCGGTTGGGAGGGCTTGAGTATGTCAACTAGATGACTTGGAATGTTGCTTGGGCTCCCACCCTTGAAGTGGCCGGTTGGGGTGGTATTTATAGCCACCAACCAAATTGTAGCCGTTGGAGAAGGCTGCTGGCGATGGGCGCACCGGACAGTCCGGTGCGCCACCGGACAGTGTCCGGTGTGCCGCCACGTCATCTTCCCGTTAGGGCTTGGAGCTGGTCGACCGTTGGAGCCAAAAACAAGGCAACACAATATTAGACATTAAGGACCTTCGTCCTTCGAAGCATTATCTTCTCTTGAAGATAATAGTTCTTGATGAAGGTGATAAATAATACGTCTTCACTTTCAATCAACCCTTCCGTACAAGCAGAACATTATAATATGATATAATATTTATATTTATGTTGAGTAAAGGGTAAGAGATCAAATATCCTTCTATTTTATTTGTATGTTTAAACAAGATTGTAATCTAAGTTACACAATGACATGTGATTACATTATACCTACGGCTCCATGTGAAGGGAAAATTCAAGAATATTCTTCAATGAACACGTGAATAGTATGAGGGTATTATTCATCTATTTATAGGCATGGGACACAGCCCAGGCAAAAGTACAATTGTGCCCTTGATATCTATACATTTGTTCTAATACAAATAATGAGGGTTAAGCTATCTTTCTACTCTTGACTTGATTTGTTGCAAGCCCTTCGGAGCTAGCTAAAACCAAAGCTATGATCGTGTCATTTGCTGAAGCTTTGCTTCGCTGTTCTACCTTCGGCACTTGGTCCTGCAACATGTCTATTAGGTGAATCAAAGCAATCTGAGGACCTTCGGCAGAAAAGGAGACCCCCAACACTGTTCACCTATTTATAGGGAAGATGAACCACCTTTGTACAAAATTACAATCATGCCCCTCAAGGTTTTACACACATTGTTTACAGATGACATCAGGGCAATAAAGTATTAACTCCATCCTGGTTGTCCTGGTTAGGCCCCCATTGTTTCGTAGCTTCTCCTCTAGTTTATGTCCGAAGCTCTTCTGTTGTCGCTGAAGTTATCGACTTTGGCTACTTACGCGCATAGGCGAAGCTTCTTTGCATGCTGTCTTGGCTGAAGTTCAGTTATGTTCGCCTATGGAAATGTACCTCTGCCTTTGCTTGATTCATTCCAAAGGTGGTTTTTACGGAAGCACCTATAATACTTTTAGAGATGTATCAGGAAATAATGGTTAATTAGTGTTTTGAGGACCTTCGAAGGATGAAAGCCCCCAACAGTAGCCCATTGTAGTTTTAGTTTGTTTCCTCGCAATGAACTCAGACTGCAAAATGAACGAAGATCTTGTGCCTAAGGTTCGAAAAAACACCATCCCTGAGCTAATCAGTGAAATACTTGAAATGTAGGGCCCATTCTGCAGTGGTAATTTTATTATTTTTTTCTCTTACCTTTTTATTCGCCCCTGGCCTAGATTTTGTGTATAAATAGAATGAAAATTGTATGCGCATTTATCACACCATTCAAATGTTTGTTGATGGAATAGCTAGTGCTTTTAAACCGAAGGTTATTACTGTCAATTGCGATCATTTTAGCTTCGGTGGTTTTTTGGTTTTTGCTAGGATGGTTGAGGGGAACAAGAGTGAGGAGTTTGCACTTGCTGGGTTTCGGAAGGCCATGGAGAAGAGTAATATTGCAAAGATTACTGATGAAATACTAGCCGGATTGTCGGACGATTCCAAGGATAGTGAGGACTTTGATTTTGAGGGTGATGTTGATGATGCCGAAGAATGACCCTGCAAACCAAGCCATGATGTCTTTGGGAAGTCAATCATGAAGAAGGGTCATATTGAGGCTATGAAGGGTAAGTATTTCATGATGTTTCTATTGTTAGACTTGGTGGGGACACTATTGTTCCACTTCCTAAGAAGCATGAAGTAGTTGTTCATCGAAGCTTTTTGAAGGTGGGACTACGTTTTCCTCTTCATAAAATGTTGGTGGAAGTCCTTAAAAGGTTTGAAATATATCTTCATCAGCTTACCCCCGAGGCTCTGATTAGAGTGGGGGTTTTCATATGGCCAATGAGCAGTCAAGGCATAGATTCGGATGCCGATTGCTTTTGCAACATCCATGAGCTTCATTTTCAGATGAAGGCTACTGGAAAAGAGCTGCATAGATCCGGATGCCGGTTGTTATACCTTCGTATATCGGCTAGATGCCAGGTGTCCTGTCCAGACTTTTCAGAAAAAGTGGCTAGGCTCGTGGATGAACCAATGGTTCTACGTAAAAAATAATTTGGACAAGAGGGAGGACATCAAGGTAGAATTCAGTGGCCTATCATATCTCGCTTCGGCATAAAATGTCCAACTATTATGGAGACAAAAAAGGCCCAAGCTTTCCTGGTGGCATTTAATGTTGTGTGTTGTTACATTTGCACTAGAGATTTGGTCTAGGAGCATATAGCTTTTAGAGTCAGGCCCCTCATCAATGAATGGGAAATGCCAAAGGAGACTAAAGACGAGTCAAGCTAGAGTGATGGGAAAAGGTGGCTTAGTGTACTTAAAATAGACATATAGATACAGAAATCAGTTTAGTGAACCTAATGACGAGTGGCTTGAAGCTATCGAGGCAACATGCAATGAAATGTTGGGAGCTTGTACCAGTGCTAAAGATGAAGCTATGAATACTGCATTTGGTGCTCGAGGGAAGAGAAGATTAAACAGGGTGTTTGATGCCATAGGTTTATCTATCCTAACTACTTCCCTATTTGAAGGAAAGGTCAAAAAAGGAAAGGTGCTTTAAGATCTCCTTTGGCTGCTCCGAAGCAAAAAAGAGTGAAAATTCTAGCAAATCTGCCAAAGTCATACTATGTTGAAAGGGTAGCAATGATACCTACACTCTCAACCGTGGCGGCAGACGAGACGAAGGTTCCGTCCTCGAAGGATGAGTCTCCTACAGTTTTAAAGGTAACAACCCTTGACTTTTACTCTTTAACTGATTTAATTTTTGGCAAAATGTTTGTTTTATTTTATATTTTAATGCAAGAAACAGAAAAAAAAATTGTGGAGGAGAATGTTACTGAAGTGCCGACTCAGGACGAAGTACCCCCGACTAGCATGGAGCTAAAGATGCCATTCAATGTTGGAGACCAGTCGAAGCTGACAGCTGTTATGATGGGAACTCCTCGAGAGGGGAAAGAATGGCCAATGTTCTAAAGGTTGTCCTAAAGCCTTCAAAGGTGGCTTCACCCGTAGTGCAGAAGATTACCAAAAGTCCTCTCAGCGCCACTATCGTTGAAAATGTGACCAGTGAGCTGAAGGTGACTGCCAACACAGAGGTTTCTCTTGATGTGGACACGACTAGTGCTTTGAAAGCCTATTCAATAAATGTTGTCTGAAGAAAAATAATAAGAGAAAATCGAAGCTTCTAATGTTGAAGGTTCAACAGAGGGAAAGACTTCATTAGCATCCGAAGGAGCGGCGCTTGCACCCCACGAATACATTATTCGCCATGCTTTGGGTGGAAAATTGACTACTGAGCAATTTGTTGAAGTTCAGTATTACGCTGAAGGTTTGATGTACCCTTCGTATATGGTGGCAATGATGAGGATGACTATCTCTACTGTCTTCCAGGCAGTAGGGAAATTGAAGTATGCCGTGAAATGATTGATAAGATGGGTTACCCGAAGCTTGAATGTGGGCTATTTGCTATGCGAAAGGATCAACTTGCAGATTGCCTTGCATACAACAATTTAAAGGTTGGCACATAATTTTCACTTACTATTTTTCATGAATAGTACTTGATTGACTAATTTTTTAAAATACAGGGACTTATCCTAAGCAAAGCTTTGAAGGCCAAGAAGGATGCCAAAGAGGAGAGCACTCGAATAGCCTTCGAGAATTTGCTATTGGAGGTTATCGAGCTTCAATACCAGGCAGAGGAGAAAGAGAAGATTCTGAATACTCTGGCTAGTGAATTGCTTGAAGATCTTGCTGAGTTTAGGAAATCTTTTGAAGAGAAGAATGACTAAATTTTAAAGTTGGAAGATGAGAAGAAATAAAATGCAAAGCACATTGATGACATCAAAGCTAAATTGGTAGCTCAAGCTAAGGCACATGGGTCTGAAATGTCTAAGCCAAAGTAAATTTGGATGAGGTAAAGAAAAAATTTGAAGTTGAAGAAGCAAAGCACGAGATAGCCGAAGCTAAACGTGACAGAATTCGAAAAAATATTGATAAGCTTTAGGAGTCAAAGGAACAATGTTTCCCATTACCGCACAATGCTGCGAGAAATTAAAAAGTACGTTTGCTAGCATCGACGATTTTCCAATGACAAAAAGTTCGTTCGTGGTGATGCCGAAGGAGCAATAAAATGGATAGAAGGTGAAGTTGAGGCCTTTGACAAAGTCCTTACAGGTCAAGGATACTTTTGTGCTTGTATGGGTGCACGAGGAGTAGCCTCGTTGCTTGAAAAGGCTAGTTGCGAGCATGTGAAGTTTGTGATCCGACTAGAGTTTAAGGTTTCCGCAAGTGATATTAAAGACCCTTCGCCCAAAGCTATTGAACTGGGAGGAAATTCTATTATGATATCTAGCTTGTTGGTGGAAGGCAAATGGCGGATGAAGCGGTTAGAGACAGTGAGGGAAAGGTTCCTTTTGAATGTTGAATCTTGCCCTTTTTTATGTAGTAGTATTTTAACACATTGTATTTTGTTTTACAGGCTCACCAAGCTACCGAAGCGACTAAAAAGGCTGAGGAAGCTCTGCGATTGGAGAAACTCAAAGGTACTCTATTTTGTTCTAAGTGTTTTAGCTTCGGATTAACTATGGTTTACAACATAAATACAAAAAAATTACAATGGACCTTCCCCCTCTACCGAAAGCCGTATAATCCTAAAAATGATCTAGAGCTGAAAGATTTCCTGGCAGAGCTCGAGGTGGTGCACAAGGCAATAGACGAAGTGTTGAAAAAGTATTGAATGATGTTGCCGAAAGAGTTTTGAATGAAGATTAAAGAGCAATTGTAAAAACCTTTTTAAGGATATGTCTGTTGTGTATATATGAACCATTGTGTGAAATTTGTGTTTTGTGTAAGTGAGGATTCTATTATATTTCTTTATGCAGCGTGAAATGAGTATACGTATCATTTGATCCGAAGGCGAAAAAACACCTTTCCTTCTTTTCACGCTTTGTAAAGAAATCAACTTTTAGGAACGACTTCATTGAGATTTGCATTCCCTTAGGAACGACTTTGAAGCTTTTACACCTTTACTAGGTGTTTTCATTGAGCTCTGCATTCCCTTAGCAATGACTTTGGAACTTTTACAACTTTATAACATCACATTCTATGGTGTAGTTTTATTATAGATAGTCGAAGGGTATACCTTCTAAATGTTTTTTGTGACGGGAATGTAAAGAAAAGACAGAAAATGAAATTACAATAGATTTCGAACTTGTCTTTTTTAGCTTCGCCTCTTTGACCCAGCCCTTCAGGCGCTTCAGTAGATGTGCTTTGATTCTAGGATAGCACTATTTACTCTTCTGGCTTCAGATTGTTCCCTTGCATCTCGATGTAGTGTGTTTTGTGTAGAAAATAGCTACTAGATCTGAGGCAGCCCTGGAGGTTGCTGCTCATATGATGAGGATGCTAGTATAATCGGCTGAGGCACGATCCAACGAGCCAAAGAGTGACTTGCTGAAGCAACAGATCGAAAGGGTTTTAGGTTTGGCTATTAGTTATGAACATACTCTAGGATGTATGGGGAGTAGTATGAAGAGGTTTTGTCGTGCCACATCTTTGGTAATTTCCTTCTGCTTTTGGATTGTTACCAAGCAAGTCCTTGTGATGTGTCCCTTGTCCTCTCTACAGAAAAGATAGAACATCTTCTTTGGTTGAGATAAACCTTCCTCCCAAACTCCTTCCTCTTCTTCCACCTCTTGGAGCTAGTGATCTGAAGCTTTTTTGTGATTGTTGTTGTTGTTGGGTTCCTATAGACTGGGATTGGCTCTGTTGTCCCCAAGTGTGATTGCTTTTGTCTTCGTTTTGAGTTGGATTGTGTATGGTTTTGACATGTCTTGGGTTGAATCTTCCACCAAAGCCCCTGGTCATCTCTGTGTACCTCTAGGCTTCTTCTCTCCTCTAACGAAAGTCATTATCTATCAATATACTCATCCATCTTCTGAAGAAGCTTTTCTAGAGACTGAGGGGGTTTCCTGGAAAAGCATTGAGCCACTGGTCCTGGGCGAAGTCCCTTAATCATGGCCTTTATAACTATTTCATTTGGGACTCTGGTGCTTGAGCTCGTAGTCAGAGGAATCTTCGGACATAAGTTGTGTTGCCTCCGTAAGATGATGTTGTTGCTTCATAGCTCAACAAGAATTGCTTCGGGTCAGAATGATCATCATACATAGCAATTGAGGTGGTTTGTATGAAGGTGGCCATGGTATGGCCTACAACTCCATAGCTAAAGGAGAAGCATCATCATAAGCAAAATTGTCATGGTTGAATACTTCATACCACATGTTTTCATGATTGTGGCCCTGATGTCGAAGATCTTTCTGATTTTGTTGATGTTCTTATCTTTTAGAGTCTTGTTCAATGTTGTGCATCTCTTTGGTTGCTTCATCAATCTTCTTATGAAGTTCAGAAAGTCGAAGCATCTTCTCTTTACGCTTCTCCACTTGAAGGTGTAACCTTAGAGTTACATTTACAAATTTATGAAGGGTACATGCCCTTATGGTTCATTGCAACACCTAGTGAAGTGATTTTCTGTTTGAAAGGTAGTCTAGAAATAGTTATGAAAACAACAAAATGTAAGAGATTTTCTAGATTCCTTGCACAGATTCGGTTCCTTAGGTCAACCCCTCAGGCCCTAATATATGTGCTTGGACTCGGGGACCACATTGTTTACCATGCGAGTTTTATAAGGCTCCCATTTGTACTAATGAAGCATGTCCTGTACTCGAAACTAAGGGTGGCCTACAGGCACTTTATCATATGGTGAAGGCCCTAGCATGAATGGTAGTAGAATCGCCCAATGAATGGGTGAGATGCTAGTTGAAGCAATGGAACCCAATTATTATTAAACCTTCCACCAAAGCTTTGCCCCCTGTCCCTCCTCTTGGGACTAGTGGGCGAAAGTTGTCATGTGAAGATTGTTGTTATTCTCCTGGTGCTTGAGATGAATCATGTTGATGGCTTTGTTGTCCCTAAGATTCTCCAGATTTATCTTCACTTTGGCCTGGGTTTTGGATGCTTCAGACATGCCTAGGGTAAAATCTCCCCCTGAAGCCCCTAGCGGTCTTTGCATACCACTATCCTTCTTCCCTTCTTTAGCAAAAATCGTTGTCCACCCTATATACTCATCCATTTTATGTAACAGCTTCTCTAGAGAATGGAGAGGTTTCCTAACAAAGTTTTGGGCTACTAAACCTAGATGAAGCCCTTTAATCATTTCTTTGATGATAATATCATTTGGTACACTTGGTGCTTGAGCCCAGAGTCGAAGAAACCTTCAGACATAAGCCTGAAGATATTAATCATGCTCCTGTGTACACTGGAATAAGACTTGTGCCATAATGGGCTTCGTCTAAAACCCGGAAAGCTAGTAAGGGGCATTTCTTTAAGCTTCTGCCAAGATATGATAGTGCCTGGTCGAAGGGAAGAATACCAAGTTTGGGCTACACTTCTGACTGCCATGACGAAAGTCTCTACCATCATCACCGAATTGCCACCATACGATGATATTGTAGCTTTGTAGCTCATCAAGAACTGCTTCGGGTCTAGTAGACCATACATTGGCAGCTAAGTTGGCATGTACGATGGTGGCCATGGCATAGCTTGCAACTCTGGTGTCAAAGAAGAAGTAGCATCAAAGAGGTAACCATTGTAGTTGTGCTCTTCATGATGGAGGTTTCTCTGGTGATGTGGGTCTTCAGGTTGCCCTCCTTGTTGTGTTATGTGACATAATTTCTGTGATGCATCGTTGATCTTCTTTTGAAGCTGAGAGAATCAAAGCATTTCTCCTTGCTCTTCTTGACCTGTTGGTGGATAGCTTTAAGATCTCGGATCTCTTGGTCAAGATTGTCTCATGTTGGAGGTCCATGACCTTCCTCTTCTGGTTTTGTGCTTGGAGAAGGAGCTCTTCTTCATTTTGGTTCTAGTCTATGGGAGTAAGAATAGGATCGGCAGGTGATGACTTCTTTGGAGGCATGACAAAGATGAATTTGCGGTCAAGGATTCACCGGAGATGGGTGCCAATGTTGGTCACCTGCTTTGATTCCTGAAAGGGACCAAAACAGGGCAACACAATTAATGACAAGGGACCTTCGTTCCTTTAATCTATTCAAAAGATACATTAAATGAAGAAGATTATAAAATGATGATATCTTTGAAATAAATGAGGACATTTAAGAAAGATAATTACTGGTGTACTACTTTTATTGCTTCTGATTCATCATATACAATTACAAGTATACCTTTTGTAGGTACAAGAATAAGTGAAAAAAGTACAACTTATAGACAAAGCAGAACATATCACAACCATGAAAAAGGTGTCCCTTATGCATGGTACTGTACATATATTTATAGTGGCGAGGTACAACTTCGTAAAAATTACATTTATGTCCTTTAGTCCTACACATATGAGTTATAAAATCAATCAAGGGAATTGTCCACATTTCCTTCGTCGCTGTGTTGAATAAGCTTTGAAGATTTCATCTATGTCCTTGTCGACATGTTCATATTGCGGAGCCGAAGCTTGATGCTTCACCCTTGTGCTTTCACAATCATCAGTTGCATGTTGCTTCGGTGAAGGTATCCTTCATCGATAAGCCTATTAGGCCTGAAACAAACTTTGAAACAAACTGCTGAAAAAATGTTTTAAGGACCTTGAGCTAAGGGTGGCCCCCAACATTCATAGAGAACCACCCCGAGCTCCTCTTCTAGGAGCTTCATGATCTTATCAACCTCATGTGTCATCTTGAGGGTATCCCATATCTCCTTGGCACTCTCCAATCCATTCACCTTATTGTACTCCTCCATGTAAAAAGAAGCAAGAAGTATTGTGGTGTCTAGGAGTTGTGGTGAATGATTTGTTCTGCCTCCACTGGGTTGTACTCCTCGTCGTCGCTATCGATGATCTCCATTCCTAGTTCAACAACATCCCAAATAGTTGGGTTGAGTAAGCATAAATGACCTTTCATTTATAGCCAAAAGCCCGCAATTAGCCATTAGGTGAGATTTCAAAAATTTGTACCTGCCTTAAGTGCACCTAGGGTCCATTGTTCAAGTTTGATGTGCCACTAGACCTCTTGTATGCTGGCATAAACAACAGAAAGTTGCCAAGTCAGGTGGCACCGGACTAGTCTGGTGCATCACTGGACTCCGCGACGTCAGCTGTCACGTCATATAGCCTTTGAAGTATCTATTGGAGCATGAACTAGCCGTTGAGCCTAACGGGTCCGGTGCACACCAGACTGGTGTGCTGGACGCTTCAGCTCTTCAAGAACAGACCTCTTTGCACAAGTGGTCCGGTGCACCAGGCCATCGAAACCCCATTGAAGTATTCTCTGCTTAATTGGTCCTATGCGCCACCGAATTGGTCCTGTGCACCTGCCTTCACTAAGCACTTAGTTCGGTGTGCACTGTTCCGTGCGGTGTGGACCTATTGAGTTGAAGTCCAAATTGGAAAATCTTCTTCAACTTGATTCGGCTATTCTTGACATCATTCCTATGACTTAGATAAACATTTCTAGTGACTGTCCAACTAGTCTAAGTCATAGTTTTTGGTCTTTTTCAATTCTCCATCGTAGAATCTTGTTTTTGCTCAAACTAGGCCTCAAATGCACCTTTTTTAAAATTTGAATTTTTGAACTATATAATGTGATCAAGTAGATTCCTAAGGGCATTCAGAACTTACCCAAACTTGTGATCTAGCCATAGCTCACATTATCCAAGTTCCGCCCTTCCAAGCCTCAATTTAAGCCAAACGTTGCATTGAATCTTTCACTTTGATTCTTATGAACCTGCACTCATACACTTAGCAAATTAGTTAGATCAGAATGTTGTATTGGTCATCAAAAACCAAAACCAAAGTAGAAATAGCATATAGCACATTTCTCTTTTATCTAGTCTGGAGCATGCTTGATCACATAAACATTCAAACTGAACGGAATGGAACCAATAGCTCGTTCCACATGCAACTTCATACTCCCTCCGTCATGGAAAGAATATAATTTCAATATATTTCTGGGTCAACCAATTTCGGAGTTTCAATTTTTATTAAAAAAAAATACGATGAAAGTATGTGTCATTAGATTTGATAGAGAATATATTTTAAATATCAACCTTTTCGATTATCATATTTCATTGTCTTAAATTTGGCTAAATATAGATAAAAATATCAAATAAATATTCTTAGAATAAGTACAAAATATATTTTATAATAAATAATTTAGAGCCTTAAATGTGAATACTATTGATTAGAAAATTGATCAGACTTGAATCACCTTAGCTGACACGTAAACTAAACCATGTTATGATTTGGAATAGATGGACCTTTAGAGTAAATAAATAGTTTAACCCGCGGTTAACGGAGTGGTACTCAGGCTGGGCGCAGTGAGGTACTGGGAAGCTCTCTCTAAAGCTTTAGAGTGAGGTATAGGGTAACCCGAATGCTGCAGCGGTGTGCTCTAAACCTCACCGTATGGTAGGGTGAACGTTCTCTCACCTCAGCTATGGAGTTGCTGCCGTCGCTCCCCTACTGCTTCTCTTTCTTCACGTGGCATGCCAGGTCACGGTATGGTAGGGAGAGTGTGGAGAAGAAAGAGAAGGGTAGTTGGTATAGGGTGGAAATATAGGGTAGAGATGAGTGCGGAGGATTGTAGTATAGAGTAGAGAATCTCGCTGACTAGGACAGAATATTGCTTTTAGGGTAGAGAAATAGGGTAGAATGAGTGCGGATAGCCTCACAGCCCTACCCAAGGAACAGGGTTCTTGCAGCAATCCAGTGCACACAGCTGCGCGTACTCGTGTCGGGGGCAGCCAGCCGGACCACCCATCCATCTGTGAGCTCTGGCCCTGGCACTGGGTGTCCCTGCGTGGACGCGCACACGCAAAGGCTCTGGGCGACAGAGACGAGACAGGGGGACGACTTGGCAATCATCCCTGCTGTCTCGTCGTGCATGGCATTGGCATGCTTGGATCTCCTTCCGCTTCCACAGATGCCATGCCACCCTCACTTGTCACTGGCATACGACTCTGGTAGCAGCAGCAGTATTCACGTGGTGCTTGCTTCGCTATCCATCTCTGAGCTCCAGCCATTGGAAGCTTCCCTGTAAAAAAAAAATGTGTTCATGAAATCATGGGAAGAGAGGGCCCATCACTGAGCCTCTCACGTCACATCGGACGAGAGGCATCTTCATAGCGGTACAACGCGCGCAGAGTAGCTAGGCAGCTAGCAGCAAGCAAATGGAATATCGCTGGAGCCCTGCATGTTGTATTGGTAGTTCAGCTGATCCTGATGATCTGTGTGATCTTGATCTGCACCAACTGCTGCTTGTGCACTTCATCATGCATGCTCCATTGCCCTTGCCCAGAGGCATTGTCAGCTCCAGGCATGCAATGCAAGCTATACGCCCAAGGAGGAGATGTGAGCATGGGGCCAGAAGGCGTGTGATACTATAATAATACCAAGCCACCGCATTAGATAACACAAAGACGAGACAGACGAAGGCACGGGTTAGGTTGGTTAATAATAACAGGCCAGACGTACTACTCCACTCATATTGCTTGCTGCTCTGCCTTGCTGACCTTTTTGCCCATGGATATCTTTATTTTATTTTACTGACTTTTCTTATTATGCGATCCTTTGTTTTTTTTTTGTGTGTGTATCTATTAGATAGGAGCCAATAAAATGGATGATCCAATAAAATGGACGATCCAATTGGGCAGTACAATTGGTACAACAGCCCCATGCTTCTTCTTTTTTTTTCTCAGATGCCAGAGCCTTGCTATACCTACTACTACTACTACTACTACCCAGTTGAGTCCTATCAGATTGCCCTCCCAACTACTCCGTACTACTCTTGCCCAAAGTTCCAACAACACGACATACATATATAATGCAAAAGTCAAACGCAAATCTTTTCCGATCATATTCTCCAAGGCACTAACGGGTCAAAGGTCCAAAAGGATGCTCCAACCAGATAATGGATGGAGGCATATACGGAACTGAAAGGGCCGGGGGGCGCGCGGATGCCCGGTTACTCCTCTCATCCAAAAGCATGTCAACACTCGCACTCCAAGCTAGGTGACGAAATGAGTGGAATCGTCGATTTCAAACAAAAACAAAATTAACATTGGCCTTACAAATTAAACTATGCCCGTATTCCCATCGGGGTATTTATCTAAAGTTTACTAGCATGGCTCTGTTGATTTTCCATGTCCCTCTCCCGAGCTAGGAGGACCACCTTCTCGAGTGTCTCCAAAAGTGACCTTTTGCCTTATTGTTGTTATTATCTTGGACCTCTTGTCAGCCGCAACTTCTCTAAAAGGTGTGTGTGGGGTGGGGTGGGAGCTGTGGTCCTCATTCATCCTATGATAATCATGTTTGTCATGCCATTCATTGCTACCAAAGATCTGCTAATACTACGGCCAGGCCAGGCCAGGCAGACGCTAGGAGAGTAATAAGCAAGAGAGGCTTTTGTACAGTCCATGTTAGCTGCTAGACTGACATAGAACTAGAATAAAGCACCTCATTTTTGAGAAAACTGGTTTATAGGAATTAGGGTGCTTGCAAACATACTAATTTATGCTCCGGTTTTTCAGGAACTGAATTCCTAGTTTCTAAGAAACCAAGAAAATGATCTTTTCTAGCTAAAACAAGTTTTTGTCCCGCAAATTACATACTGCCCTTAGTGCTTTGTTACCAGGCTTATGTATGCAATCCTCTCTGTGCTCGCTTTGCCCACTTTAAATGTTTAATTATCATTTAAAATTTTTTGAATTCAAAAATAGGAGGTCAACCTATATTTAAAATTGGCAACAAAAAAATGAAGGGAATAATTGAATCAGTTACTTTTAAAATAAAGTAACGGTACACTTGTCTTTGTGTACTGGAAATAAAAGCTACAAATTGGTTTTCTAGAAAAGTGGGTTCTAAACACGCACCTATTTTTCCCCATAAACCAGTTTCTAGAAATTAGGTATAGAAACCAATTTCTTAGAATTAGAAACTGTGTTGCTTACAAACTGGTACTATAAATTATTTGATTCAACTTGATTTGGGTGCCAACAGTACTATAGTCAGAACAAAAAGGAATCCAAGCCAAAGCTACTATGTAAAGTGATACATAGCTCTTATTCTCTTAATACAGCAACATGCATATAATAGCTTACCTAGCTTGGGGTCCTAGTACAGTATATACTAAGTAGTATGGAACCCAGATGACAGCATGTTTGTTAGGCGATAGCCATGTTTTAGCAAATCATCGTATCATATCATATCATATATAGGGGCACAGCACAAGAACAGGTAGCGACAGGCAGTTAGGCAGGGAGGTACAGTTCCAGAATTCGTTGTGTAATGGCAACGCAACGAGAGGTCTACAGTTTCCTAGTATTCCATAGGGCCAGCCAGATTAAAAATTCTCCAAAGACCAAGTCAGGTCAAATCTGTAAAAATCATGTTACAGCTAGCTAGCCATGCACTCTGCCAGGTGGAGATGACAGCCGATTGATATCTCCCTTTTGCAATTATTGACTGTTTTCCGTGTCTATCTATGTCCATGAAACCATGATCCATGAACCTCTGACCTCTCATCAAGTGGTTTATGCAAAACTTTAACTTATTCAACGGGGCATGTCTATGGCAAATCAGGAACCTGTGCAATCATGCAAACCACTTTAGTTCGAGCTAAAAAAAATACTAGAAAACAAATGAATCTAAATTTGCGGTACCATAATAGCATTAGATTCAGAGTTAGTCTAACATTGTTGTAACACTATAAAAATCATCAAATAAAAATAATACATTTAATTGTTAATGATAATTATGGTAATGAATTTTTTTTAAATGTTTGATTTTTTAATTGTATTTAGAATAATTTTTGATTGCTCATGATTGATTTTTTATATTAAATAAAATTTCTTCTTAAATAAAAATCCTAGTAAATAATATAATATAATAATTACTAGTCCAAAAATAAATATTTCATTTATAAATAATTTTGGTGTAATTATTATGAATTTTAGGGATATTTAAAAATATATTTTGAATTTAGAAAAGGAAATAGAAAAAAAGAAAAACAAAACCTAACCCTAAGCCCACCAGGGCCCAACAGGGACCGGCTGCGCCCCTGCTGCCCTAACCCTAGACGCGCCCGGCTCCCCTGCCTAACCCAGTCGCCGCCCCCCCCAGCCCACCCGGTCTCTCTCTCTCCTCCCCTCGCTTCTCTTCCAGCGCCACGCCGCCAGGAGGCTACCTCGACCGCCAGGACGCCGCTCGCCCTCCCCTGACCGAGCCATCCGCGTGCCCAGGCACCGACGCTCCACCCGACACCGACCGCGCGCCCTGCCCCGACGCACCCGATGCAAAGCCCCGCCTCGCAACCCCGCGCCCTGCACGCCAGCGACCCGAGCCGCCCAGCACCATGCGCGCCCGAGCACCGAGCCCGACCGCGCAGCGCCCCGCGCTAAGGATCGAAGTCGCTGCGACCATCCGTTCTTCTCCCCGCGTTATTGGAGTTCATTGCTTCTGTTTCTTCTTCTCTCTCCCTCCATTCAAGCTCCATGAATGCCATTAATGGCCTTGAAGACCATGGCCGGCCACCTCCCCCTCGGTGCCTCTCTCTCTATAAATTGGACACCGAGCTCCTCTCTTCTCTTCCTCCCCGAGCTCGCCCCTTCTCTCTCTCACGCTCCTTGCTCGCCCACATCGTCGTTGTCCACCCCGCAATCCGTGGAGCCTCGCCGGAGACGTGCCCGAACCCCGTCCAAACCTCGTCGTTCCCTGCCCGCCAAGCCCTTCCTTGTCGACGTTCATCCTTGCGCATGAACGAGAACCCAATGTTGAAGACAACCCCAAATGTTGATTTATTTTCCAAATCATGTTTTGAATTAATTTATGGATCTTGTGAATTATCGTTGTAATATTGATGCGATTTGGCAATTCACGTGTATGATTTTAGAGATTCGATATATACGTGTAACCAAAATCGAATCCCGTGACAATACTTTGAATATGTGTATGATTTTATAATTTTAAAAATGATTACGGACACTATTCACTACCTCAGTGATTTTCATACTAGAAATGTTTATAATTAAATTCGCTTTAGTGTGTATATCGATATTGGTTAGTATTGGTATTGTATAATTTTATATAAGAAAAATAGAAGAAATACTAAGCCACGTATTTCCGGTCAAATAAAGATATAGATTTTACTATTCATAATAAATGTATTCATAAGTATAACGCTTAAATAGTAAAATGCTTATTTATGTCATAACAACCATGAATATGTTATTAAAAGTCACATTTAGTAATTGACAATTAATTCTTAAAATATTAATGTTAGAAAAATTGAATAAACAATTTTTAGTTATACATATAAATTCTATTTAGAAAAAAAATGAGAAAACAGAAAGAATAGAGTTTTCTAAAGATACTAAAATGATAGAATTGGTGTTCATATCTTTAAAATGATGATCTATCGGTTTAAATGTAGTTTTCTCAACAAATATAGATTTAGTGTTTTCCTAATAGAATGATAATCATTTATTATCCCTTCACATAAAACCCATTTAGTCTCATATTTAAGTATCCATAATTATATGCTTTACAATAGTAATATGTCATATAACTTTTCTAATAACGATATAATGGCTTAATTAAGTGCTCACACCGTCATAAACTAAAATGATAGTTTATACATAATTTCCTTTCTAATGAATTAGATCATTTGTTCCTACAATAGAATTAAAGATAATTAATAGATTAATTATCCTTTATCATAATTTATTAATCAAACCTATAGTCAATTTGTTCTTAACTAGATTTATGGCATGCTTAATGATTTCATAGAATTTAGTCCATATTATATACGAATCACTTAGCTTTTCCTAAAGGAATAAAATAAAATAATAAGAGTTTAAGTTCTTTTATAACTTAAAATGTTACTTTATATATGGACTTTTTGAATATAATATTTGTTGGAGACTTGTTCTCAAATGATATGAATTAAGAACAAGGCAACACAAAGGATATATTAACAGTTAATGCCTTTCGTCCTTCGAAGCATTATTTCTCTAAGGATATAACGATCTTCGGACGAAGGTCATGAAGGAAGTACCTTCATCATCGTAGCATACATTAATGAAAGATGAAGCATATGAAAATATGAGAAATAACATGAATGATCATATGATATTATGTATATATCTTTATTATATAATCATGAGTGAATAAGAATAATATTGAATTACATTTGTACCTTCGGCTTGACAGCAAACGTGAGGCACGAGCAAGTACCAGACAGCGTGAAAAGTATAGGGGTACTGTTCATCTATTTATAAGCACAGGACGCAGCCTGTGAGAAATTACATTCATGCCCTTTATATTTACTATTGATTTATAGACGAAACTATGAGGACTAGATGGTCTTTTCCCTTTAAGTCGGTTCCTTTTTTCGCTATTTAGCCGAAGCTCCCTTGTGCGTAACTTCGGAGCGACTCCAACATTCGTCACGATCATGCTTTTCACATCGTATATGCTTTTAACCCGAGTCTGAAGGTACCTATTCATATGTCACACTTGGAAGATATTGTTAAATCATGTTTTTGAGGACCTTCGGAGGACGAAGGCCCCCAACAGTAGCCCCTCATAGTATTAATTTGTTTAAGTTAACAAATTCAGACTGCGACATTGACGAAGGCCTTAAGCCGAAGGTCCGAAAAAACACCTTCCCTTTGCTAGAATAGCAACAATCAATGACAAACGCCCCCCCCCCAATTTGGAGCGTGCTGAGCATATAAATAAGAACTCACACCAGCTATATTTGATACGCTACTTGTGCCATTTGTTTTACTTCCTCAATTTCGCAGCACTTGCTCACTAACGCTTGCTAGTTTTTCAAGCTTTCTGAGCTTCGGCTAAAAAGACGCATTTTCGTCCTTGCTGAAGGAGAAATGTCTCAGGACAAGAAGGTTGCTGCTGAGACGAAGCTGACTGAAGAGGAGAAGCTTTTTGAGGAGAAGAAGGCTATAAATCCCTATATTGTTGGATTTATCGAGTCAATGGCAAAAACAAATACAGAGAAGATTACTAAGGAGATACTAGAAGGCCTGTCTGAAGATACTGGTGACAGTGACAGTTATGATGCGGAAAGTGAGGGCGAAGATTCTGGGGATTGACCCTGGAGGCCAAGTCATACAATATTTGAGAAATCAACAATTAAACAGAGTCATCTTGACAATATGAGAGGAAGGTACTTTAGGGATATGTCTATTGTAAGAGCTGGTGGAGACAACAATGTCCCTACCCCCGAGAAAAACAAAGTTGTGATCTACCGAAGCTTCTTCAAAGTTGGGCTTCGGTTCCCACTAAGCAGGTTTGTAGTTGAAGTGCTAAAAATCTACCAAATATTCCTTCATCAGTTGACCCCCGAAGCCATATTGAGGATGGGAGTTTTTGTCTGGGCAGTAAGAAGCCAAGGGATAGAGCCCAGCACGAAATGTTTCTATAGCATGCACGAACTTCTGTATGAGACGAAGGCCATGGGTAAAGAACAGTATCACAACAACTTCGGTTGTTATGGATTTATCGCCTGTGCCAACGCAAGCCATCTAGTGCCAACATTTCGGAAGAGATGGCCTGGAACTTGGATGGGAGAATGGTTTTATGTGAAGAACGACTTGACGGCAAGGGAGGACATCAAGGAGGTTATCATGCGCCCCATATGGTCCCGCTTCGGTCTCCGAAAGCCAAAGGTTGAAATTGATGAAGCCGCCGAAGCGTGTCAGAAGGCGTTTGGTACTGTCTGTTTCTTCATTGGTACAAGAGATTTAATTCAAGAGCATATAGAATTCAGAGTGTGGCCGCTTGCGGAAGGCTGGGAAATGCCGAAGGAAACCATCAATGATTCTAGCGAAGGTGATTTGGTCCAGCTGAAATACACCTTCAGGTTTGGAGATAAGTTTGATGAACCAAATGACGATTGGCTGAAGTGTATTGAAGTTACAAGTGATGAACTGCTTGGATCATATTCCAAGGCAGAAGATAATACATTATCCACAACCTTTGGAAGTCGGGGAAATAAGAGATTGAATAGAGTTTTTGATGCTATTGGCTTCGTCTACCCTAACTACCGTTACCCGCTGCGGGGACAGGGGAAGAAGAGAAAAACTGATGCATCGGCTGCCCTAGCTGAGCCTGTGCCGAAGGCTGCGAGCAAAAAGATGAAGGTACTTACCCACCGGCCGCCTTACATTAAACCGGACGTGGTTCCTGAGTTTGGCGCAGGGACATCTTATGCTACCGAAAGAAAAGAAACTGCTTCAACTACACAGAATACTGAAAAGCCGGCTACAATGCCGACGGTACCTTTGGTTGAGCTGGTTGAAACGAAGGTTGACAAAGATAAGGCTGAAAGGTCAAAAACTGAAGAAGTAACAAAGATGCCAGGGATTTTAAGTCCTTCAACAGAAGCAACGACGCTGAAGGCACAAAAGAGTTCTGCCACAACTCCTAAGAGGAGGATAGTAAATGTATTAGATGTACTGGAAACGACCGACTCCATAAGTCTTGCTCCCACAGGGAAGGTTGCCGAAGCTGACAAAATGCAACCCAAAGCTGATACTAAGCAAATTGAAGTTGAAGCTATAAGAACCCAGACTAAAACCGAGGCAGGGCCCACAGTGCCTGTTGAGACGAAGCTTGCCACAACCGAGCAGGGGGGCGAAAGAATAACTCCAGATACTAATATAGCTTTTGAGAAAAGTGTGGACAAAGAGACCAAATCCCTTACTCTCGAAGCACTCTCTGAAGATTTTGATTATGTCATTCGACATGCTGCGGGAAAAAGATTGTCCGAAGAAGAAATTTTTGAAGCCAAACACTATGCGCGGGAACTGAAGTACCCGAAGGGGGCCTTAGTGTTCAACGGTACGGACGAAGATGATTTCTTGTACTGTCTCCCGGACAATAGAGAATTATCCGTCTGTCGGGAGATGGCCAGAAGTATGGGCTTCCCGAAGCTCGAAGTTGGCCTTTGCGCCATGACGAAGGCCGATCTCGCAGATAGTCTTGCATACAACAGCCTGAAGCTATATAAATTGTGAATTTTGAAGCTTATGAACTCTGGAATGAAGTCTTTTACTCTTATGTTAATCCTTTTATTCTTTCTTGCAGGGCTTGATACTTAGCAACGCCCTAAGAGTGCAAAAGAATGCTGAAGACGAGAGCTGCACTATAGCTCTCAACAACCTTCGAACAGAGGTTATCAGGCTGAGAAATGAAGCCAAAGAAAAAGACAAAATTCTTCTTTCATTAGTGGATAAAGTAAAAGAAGATGAAGCAAGTTTCAAGGCTCAAGCTGAAATTCAAAAGAATGAGATTGAAGACCTTCAGAAATAGCTGGCTGAAGCCAAAGAAAACTGTGGGCTCGTAGAGGCCAACCGAGATATTAGTGAATATTGGAAAAACTATTTAGAAAAAACAGTTGAAGAACTGCGTGCATCCAAAGACAGATGCTTCGAAAAATCCCTGGGCTGCGTGGAGAAGATAAAGGCTAGCTTCGCCAAAGTGGGTGCCTATTCCAACGAAGATAACTTTATACAAGGCGATCCTGAAGGTGTTATCGAATAGATAAGCGGAGAGGCCGAAGCTTTTGAAGAAATTTTAAGTGATCGCGCGGATGTTTGCGCGTTCTCCAGTGCAAGAGGAATTTCAGCCATCTTGGAGAAGGCAGGTTGCGATCATATCAAGACTCTGGCCCAAGCCGAAGCTGCCTTCTCCATGGATGACACAAAGGATCCTTCAGCTGAAGCAAGCTTAATGGGCGGAAAATTTTACACTGACATCTGGGCAAATGGTGGCCGAGAAATAGCTCACGAAATTATGAAGAAGAGTGAAAAAGACATCCATGACGCCCTAGTACAAGCTAAGAAAGCTGAAGAAGTTGCAGAGCGCGAGAGGCGCATAGGTATTGTTTCGTGGCATCTAACTTCGGCATTTGTTTTTGTGACTTGAAAATGATTAATTTTTTCTACTGTAGCTGAACTATCTCCTCCACTGGAACTGTTCGACCCCCTGGCCGACCCAGAAATGAAGGAAGCAATAGAGATCGTCAATATGGCCGAATCTATTGTTGACGAAGTTGTTAACAAGTTGTTAAATGAAATTGCGGAGAAGGTCCTAAAAGAGGACTAGTACTTTTTGTAAAAACATTTTTAGATAGTCAATGTAGCTTTGTTGTATGATGAATATAATATTCGATGTGCATATTTTTGAATCTAATATGTAAATTATTTGTGATTCAGTTCTTTGCGATGCATGAAACTTTATATACATACCGTTTTGAGCCTTCGGTGAAAAAACACCTTCCCTTCTTTTCATGCTTCGTAAAGAAGAAAACTTGTGCTTCGTGAAAATATCCATGCTTCGTAAAAACATCCCAGCTTCGTAAACAAAGGATCACTTCTTTTGCAATAGAGTTGACGAAGCTGTATTTCTCAGCTTACTTTGTGCCTTAGCACATTTTCATTTTTTATAAAGCGGCCTCCGAAGGTTCGACTTTGTATTCAATTCGTATCATCGGTGCAATATGATGTATGATGTGATGCTATGCGGAATGATGTGATGATGTGAAGGATGATGCTAATGCCGAAGATATGCACCCACACGCCCACACTGGAGCATACCATCTCTGCGTCCCCTTAGGAACGATCGGAATCTCTTTGCCGTTTATTTTTCGGCTTCACCGCTTATTTTTCGGTGTAAGTTCTGCATCCCCTTAGGAACGTCTTTTGAACTTCTTCGCCTTCTATTTCGGTGGTATCACTGTTGACTTTTCGGTGTAAGTTCTGCATTCCCTTAGGAACGTCTTTTGAACTTCTTTGCCTTATATTTCGGCGGTATTTGGCTCTGCATTCCCTTTGGAACGACTTTTGAGCAGAAAACTTACACTGCGCTCCCTTAGAACGACTTTTTTGTAGCTTCGTCAAAACTTACACTACGCTCCCTTAGGAACGACTTTTTTGTAGCTTTGGTATTTATCTAGCTCTGTATTCCCTTTGGAACGACTTTTGAGCTTCGGTAATTTTTGAGCTTCGTAAATCTGTGAAGAAGATATATTTAATTTTAATAGAAACGAAACTATTACAAGGAATTAAAACTAGATTTACATTACTTGTTCTTTATTGAAAAACAAAAAAGACATAGAATGTAAGAAATTTTTTCAGAGGTAGGATATCTCTCAATAAATGTGCTTTGATTCCGGCACAGTGCTGTTGACTATGCGAGCTTCGGGTTCCTCCCTGAATTCCCATTGCTGTTGAGAGTGCTGGTGCCCTTCTGGCTGCTGGCTTCGGGAATAGGTTGGTTGTAGTGGTGGTGGGAGTTGTGGCCAAGAAGCCTGTGAATGGCTAGCCGAAGCAACAGAAGCTGCAGGATGATTGCCCACACTCTGGTATGTAAGGAGAATGGCACGAAGTAGTGTGCAAGACCTGCTTCGGCTGATTCTGCCGAGCTTCGGCTTCTGCTATCTCCTTTTGCTTCTGAATGGTGATTTGGCACATTCTTGTAGTATGGCCCTTGTCCTCACCACAGAATAAGTAGTAGATCTTTCTAGGTTGATCCCTAAATCTTCCCTTGAAGCCCCTGGCGCCTCTGCCCCTCGGAGCTGGTGGCCTAAAAGAGCTTTGTTGTTGCCCCGAAGATTGCGAGTTGTATTGCGACCTCTGAGGCTGACTCCCTTGGTCATCACTTAGAGTGGAATTATGGATTGACCTAACATGCCTCGGGTGAATTCTTCCTCCGAAGCCCCTGGTCATTTTCGAGAATCTGTAAGCTTCCTCCCTTCTTTGGCGGAAGTCGTTGTCGGCCCGGATGTACTCATCCATTTTCTGGAGCAGCTTCTCCAGAGTTTGTGGGGGCTTCCTGGCAAAGTACTGAGCCGTAGGTCCTAGTCGAAGGCCCTTAATGTCACACCCGGGTTTCGGGACACCAAGACCCGGGCGCGAACATAATCATCAGGTGTGCTGGGACCAAGTCTCACACATATGATGAATCATGGCACAGGATCGAATGTCACATCTTTACTATATAACAGGAGTTCTATACAAAATAAATAATTACATTATAAGGAGACAACGGTCCATCAACCCGAAGTTGACTGGGAGACGACGGCCTAGACCTCTCACGAACACACCGCAGCATCCTCCATGCGCATCATCATGCGGTACCTGTTCTTGACCTGTGGGGGGGTGTGAGACAGCAAGAGTGAGCTCACATACATTCATAGCTCAACAAGTTGTGGGGAATAATGTGCATGAACTCGCCAAAGGTGGGAGCTCACGTGAAGTGTAAGGCTTACCAAAGGGAATGGTTAGAGCTGAGCATTGCTTTTAAAGTTGGTCAAAATTTTATTAGCAATTACTAAGTATAAGTAAATACCAAACCCAATTAAGTAGTAGAACAGAAGTAATAACAACACCTGCGATGCAATGCATATGACAAATTGAATTTAGTTCCATAAATTAATCATGTGAGTGTCCGAGCTGCTCATGACCGTGAGCACGGCTAGTATACCAGTTTTACACTCTGCAGAGGTTGCGCATCTTTACCCACAAGTCGTGTTACCCATCTGCCAAGAGACGCCCAATCCCATACACCTCTACCGAGGAGGCGAGGCAGGGTAACACTACGAGGCCTTTACAAAGTTCCACTAGCTTCAGAAAACCCGCTACAGTTTATAGGAAGCTCCAATGCAGGAATCCCTCGCATGACCGCCATCGCAGCAAAATCATCCCAAGGGCCTCCCTACACTAACCACTCCCCTACTGCCCTTGCCCCTTTCGGGTAAGGTAGTCTTCCACTAGTTTTCCTAGTTAGTTGGCCAAGGGCGTCCCATTAAACCCTTGTGGTAGCACTGTTTTCCCAGGTGGTTCTCTATGTTCCAATTAACATAATGATCTTATCATGAACAGTAAATAACAACTGATAATAAAAGTATAATCATGAATAAAATATATCTCTATACCCAAAACCACATAAAGCAATAGCAGGTACTACCCAAAGATTCAGTGGTGAACAAGGTATAAAGATAGTCAAACTAGGGCAACCTATTGGGTCCCATCAAAATTAACCTATGCAGATCATTATGATTAATCAGAACATGACTGGGTAAAAAGAAGTGATCAAGGGCACAACTTGCCTGGGACTTGAGATTCCAGGTAACAACTTGCTCTTCAGGTGACTCGTGACCTCACTGCTAGTCGTAGCAATACAGCCAAACATGTATAGACAAAATTAACATTACACCAAACATAATATGAAACTGCGTAATAATAATCTATGCAGCGCTACGAGATCGTAGAAACAAGAACCACTAAATTCTGAGCTACGGTTATTAAGTTATGAATTTCTAAAATTATTTAGTGCTTAGAATAGATAAATACTAATGAACAATTTTAATTCAAGTTTCATGGCTAAACGATGTTACTAGTTGATAGACAATATTAATACAAAATTATTGAAACTGGAATGGATCAATTTGGATTTAATATGAATTTTCTATGAATTAAACAAGTTTCTAGAATTATTTTTGTATAAAATCATTTTCTATAATTAATTTTCTATTTCCCTTGTTCTCCGGACTGGGCGCAAATAACAGAGAAAAACAGGGGCCATTCCATAAAAATTTCTTAGACTCAGAAGTATCCCGTGGTGGACGGCGGGTTTATTACCTTAAATCTCGAGGGCTCTTGTGTAAAGTTGGCTCGGCTGCCCAACCCCACGCGCATCACAACCGTTAGATCATAGATCAACGGTACATACTCAACCAACGAAGAGGTAAGCGCCAAGTCTAATCGTAACCGTCCCTGGCCAAATCAACGGCCTATATTTTAAATAACCGTGATCACACCAGGTCCGTCCGATCAAGACCAACTGCACAGATCAAACCAGCGAAGGGGTGTACGCAGCGTTCAATCTGAGCCGTCCACCAGAAATCGACGTTTCTCCCATCGTCTTCCTTCTCAGCCCCCAGCAGCAGTGGCCCGCGCGACACACCCGGCGGCGCGGCACTCCACGCCGAACATCCAGTCGATCCCGAAGCAGGAGGAGAACTGCCCGGAGCGAGCGATTGCACTGCCTGAGATCTTCCACGGCGGCATGTTTGCCCACATGGTTCAGGCGACCAAACGCCCAGCTCTATTTTCTCTCTTCCTGCATCTCTCTCCTCCACGCGACCTCCAGGGAGAGCGCTGCACAGCCCTGCACCTAGCCGGCAATGCTCCCAGGCGCGCGAGATATGGATGAGGAAGGTGCGCTCGGCTTGAATAAATACCCCGAGATGGAGCCCAGCCACGGAGGAGATCGGTCAGACAGATGCTTTATTCACGGGATTAGTTCATAACGAACACCGTGCATGGCACAGGGAGAGTTTTCGCGAGGGAGATACGCTAGGCGGATAAATCCCTGGCCCCAGGCGTGGTTGGTGGCGAGGCCGTGCGGTGCGGAGCCCTATCCCCCGGAATCAGGAGTTCTACGGCCGTCCGAGGTTCATGGCACCGCCCCGGCCACCCGCAGTGTGTTCCGGCTTTCATGGAGAGGGAGGTGGAGGATACAGAGCTGACGGGTGGGCCCAGTCAGGCAGTGGACCACGGCGCAAGGGAGTAACTGAGCTACGCCAGGTGGGGAGTTGGGCCGAGCAAAGCCCAGCCAGTTGGGCCGGCTGCGTGGGGACTGGGCCGAGGGGGTTTTTCCTCTTTATTTTTTTCCTTTATATTTTGTATTTCCATTTTGAATCCAAATCCAAATTTGTTTTTTTGTTTTCAAATTTAATTAGGTGCATATACTAAACTCCAGCATAATGTGCATAGTTATTTTGATTTTATAATTTTTTTATATTTTGGGTTTCTTTTTACCTTTCAAATTTAAATCCAACCACGTGGTATTAAGTCCAAACATACATAAACGAAAATACGAAATGATGCGATTCTAAATTTATTTGTTATTTTACCCCTTTAGCTTTTAGAATGTTTCCACATACAAACTATTAAATAAGAGGGATTCATACCATAGTTAAGGATCCCATTATTATTTAAAAGATTCATGCATTTGTAATAAAATACGTGCTAAAATACTCTAATATTATTTCTTAAATAACTAAAGTCGTGAAAGTACCTACTATTACCCTTACAAAATAATAAGGAGCTAGCTAAAACTTTTAAGGTATTATTCAGGGTTTACAAATCCTACCCCCCTTAAAATTAATCTCGTCCTCGAGATTTGTAGGAAAAGGGATATAGGAAGAGTGGTTTTCAATTTAGCTTTCCGTTTCTAATTATTTCAAAAATCAAGAGCCTCTCTTTTTTTTCATTTGTGAGTGATTAGGAGAGCATGGGTATCTATATGTATAGTCATTTTATTATGGGTAGATTAGGGCAAGAATAGCGTGGGGTAACAAAATTTATGGTGAGAAAGAACTCCGTGTTGAGTGGCAATGCAGCTGAAGATTGGGTTTGACCTCTCTCCTTCCTTGACGAGGTTGATCTTGTCCTTTTCCAGTCTTGCTCTTTGGTGTCTCCATCCGGGTTTGGGACAAGAGGCTAAGATAGATCTGTTATGTAGGCCATGTTGTTGGGTATGGCCGAGTTGATCTAGGTCACCAGTTTAAGTTTAAGTGGATTCGGAGTATGACTTTATCCTAAACTCTGGACCTTGATTCTTCTGGCGATCCAACTTGATCTTTGAATACTTGAGTTGATGCTTATCCTCCTTTGACTTGGTTGGTCTTCTTTGGCCTTTATTCTTGAAGTTGTCCTCCGAGTTAAGGACATATGGCTAAGGATATATGGTTGAAATAGTTATGGGTGAGATGGACTACATGATGTAGGTCAAAATCTGGTTTGATGTCAGGTGGGGGTTAATAGATTATGCAATACATCAAGACTCTATTGGTTGGGTAAGTTATGTAACCAGTTATGTAGGTCAAGTTGTTTGTGTATGGCTGAGTCGATCTAAGTCACCAATTTAGGCTTAAGTGAATTAGGAGTATGGCCGAGTTAATCTAAGATCTCAAGCTGGTTTATAGGAGCAGGGTCTAATGTATTTCCCCAGCATTAGCCAATCCTGTTTGAGTGACTTCCAATAGGCTTGATCATAATAAATTAGATAGGATTGGGTATGACTAGAATAGACTAGATAAGATCTCATTAATTAGATCATGGTTGTTACAATAGTGTGGAATAAATAGGCTTATTAGGGCAAGATGAATCCATAAGGATAAGGTAGAATCTTTTGAGGTCAGTTAGGTCTATTAGGATGAGATAAAATCTTTCAAGATAAGATAAGTCTATTAAGATAAGAAAGACAAGATGGAGCTATTAGGCTTGATATACTTTTAATGGGGGATATTCTTAGTTTGTATAGTCATCTTATGATTTATTTATTTATATTTATGCCTATACGTAATCTAGATGTAATTTTGGACATTACTCCACAACTCATCACACTCAATCAAAGATCCAAATCAAACAAGCATCATAAGAACAAACACTCAAGCATACAAATATTTAAAAATAGTTTTGATTTTTTTTGTTCCTAAGAGTAGGTCTCCTATTCCTAAAGGTCACTTTAGGTACGGGATTTCAAAGTGTGAAATCCACATTTGTCTTTAGAAGGAAAAGGTAAGAATAATCAGAGTAAGCGGAAATAGATGAGAAGATATAAAGAAAAGTTTAGAAAGAATCAAAGTAGCAGAGGTAAGTAAGGGTTGTCCATTTCTATCTAGGTTTCGTCCTACAGTCAACATTCCTCTGATACCACTTCTGTCACACCCAGGTTTCGGGACACCAAGACCCGGGCGCGAACATAATCATCAGGTGTGCTGGGACCAAGTCTCACACATATGATGAATCATGGCACAGGATCGAATGTCACATCTTTACTATATAACAGGAGTTCTATACAAAATAAATAATTACATTATAAGGAGACAACGGTCCATCAACCCGAAGTAGACTGGGAGACGACGGCCTAGACCTCTCACGAACACACCGCAGCATCCTCCATGCGCATCATCCTGCGGTACCTGTTCTTGACCTGTGGGGGGTGTGAGACAGCAAGAGTGAGCTCACATACGTTCATACCTCAACAAGTTGTGGGGAATAATGTGCATGAACTCGCCAAAGGTGGGAGCTCACGTGAAGTGTAAGGCTTACCAAAGGGAATGGTTAGAGCTGAGCATTGCTTTTAAAGTTGGTCAAAATTTTATTAGCAATTACTAAGTATAAGTAAATACCAAACCCAATTAAGTAGTAGAACAGAAGTAATAACAACACCTGCGATGCAATGCATATGACAAATTGAATTTAGTTCCATAAATTAATCATGTGAGTGTCCGAGCTGCTCATGACCGTGAGCACGGCTAGTATACCAGTTTTACACTCTGCAGAGGTTGCGCATCTTTACCCACAAGTCGTGTTACCCATCTGCCAAGAGACGGCCAATCCCATACACCTCTACCGAGGAGGCGAGGCAGGGTAACACTACGAGGCCTTTACAAAGTTCCACTAGCTTCAGAAAACCCGCTACAGTTTTAGGAAGCTCCAATGCAGGAATCCCTCGCATGACCGCCATCGCAGCAAAATCATCCCAAGGGCCTCCCTACACTGACCACTCCCCTACTGCCCTTGCCCCTTTCGGGTAAGGTAGTCTTCCACTAGCTTTCCTAGTTAGTTGGCCAAGGGCGTCCCATTAAACCCTTGTGGTAGCACTGTTTTCCCGGGTGGTTCTCCATGTTCCAATTAACATAATGATCTTATCATGAACAGTAAATAACAACTGATCATAAAAGTATAATCATGAATAAAATATATCTCTATACCCAAAACCACATAAAGCAATAGCAGGTACTACCCAAAGATTCAGTGGTGAACAAGGTATAAAGATAGTCAAACTAGGGCAACCTATTGGGTCCCATCAAAATTAACCTATGCAGATCATTATGATTAATCAGAACATGACTGGGTAAAAAGAAGTGATCAAGGGCACAACTTGCCTGGGACTTGAGATTCCAGGTAACAACTTGCTCTTCAGGTGACTCGTGACCTCACTGCTAGTCGTAGCAATACAGCCAAACATGTATAGACAAAATTAACATTACACCAAACATAATATGAAACTGCGTAATAATAATCTATGCAGCGCTACAAGATCGTAGAAACAAGAACCACTAAATTCTGAGCTACGGTTATTAAGTTATGAATTTCTAAAATTATTTAGTGCTTAGAATAGATAAATACTAATGAACAATTTTAATTCAAGTTTCATGGCTAAACGATGTTACTAGTTGATAGACAATATTAATACAAAATTATTGAAACTGGAATGGATCAATTTGGGCTTAATATGAATTTTCTATGAATTAAACAAGTTTCTAGAATTATTTTTGTATAAAATTATTTTCTATAATTAATTTTCTATTTCCCTTGTTCTCCGGACTGGGCGCAAATAATAGAGAAAAACAGGGGCCATTCCATAAAAATTTCTTAGACTCAGAAGTATCTCGCGGTGGACGGCGGGTTTATTACCTTAAATCTCGAGGGCTCTTGTGTAAAGTTGGCTCGGCTGCCCAACCCCACGCGCATCACAACCGTTAGATCATAGATCAACGGTACATACTCAACCAACGAAGAGGTAAGCGCCCAGTCTAATCGTAACCGTCCCTGGCCAAATCAACGACCTATATTTTAAATAACCGTGATCACACCAGGTCCGTCCGATCAAGACCAACTGCACAGATCAAACCAGCGAAGGGGTGTACTGTAATACCCGATTTGCAAGAGAGAATATAAAAGGGAGATTTTTTTTCCTTTATATGTGATTTCTCTATTTATCATCACAAGTGAACACTTCATTTGAAAACAAATAATTAATAAAAATATATGCCACTAAATTATGCATCATGCTGAATTTTATTTGTCTGTGCATTCACTCCTGAAGAAAATGATAAAGAAATATAGTAGAGTTGAAACATGCATTAAACCTAAATTTGGAAACTGAGATTTGGAGAAAAATAGGAAAAATACTACACAAAAATAAAGTAAATAAAGATACAAATAACTAAAACCCTCCTATACTACTATGCCTATGTTTGTACATTAATTAGAGTATAATTTCACAGCACTGTTTGAATTCATTTCAATCTAAAAAGGAAAACAAAACAGAATAAAAAATGAAATGAAAAGGGAATTTCTGGCGCCCTGGGCCAAATCTCCCCTGGCCTCAGCCCATCTGGCCCTTCCTCCCACCGCGGCCCAGCACCATTCACCTAGCCCGCGCTCATTTCACTGACCGGCGGGGCCCGCTGGCCGGCCACACCACACGTGCGCGCCTTGCGCGGGCCGACACTGATATGTGGGACCTCTTCGTCAGAACCATCCCCTTCGCGGCGAACTCGGGCCCCTGACAGAAGCGCAACAGAACCCCGAGCTCCACGGCATGACTGAGTCCTCGAAGATGGATTCCACCTGCATATAACCGACCCCTGGATCTCACGCTCCGTTAACTTAGTCGCCGCCTTGTCATCGCTTGAGCCGCTGCCGCTGTTGCCCACGAGTAGGGATGAACCGCGACGCCTGCAGAGAGAAATTAGGGAGGGAGAGTGGATCCGTCGCCGGGGTTCTCGGGCAAGCCGTTTCAACCACCGTTACCCTAGTATTGCGGCTCGGTCTGCGGACCATAAAGAGTAGTGCCAAGCGGCCCCATCCCCCTCAGTCTATCCGAGCCGGTAGTATCATTGCCAAGCCACTGTTGCGGGGAGAGAGAAAACATGAAGCCGCCGTCGACCCACGCCTACGCTGTTGAACTAGTTCCCCTGTGTGGTGGCTGGGTGGATTTGCGGGTGCTCACCGGATGTGGTCGTGGCTTCGTCGGGCGGAATCGTGGCCGTGGGAACTCACTGCTCGGGCTTGGATAGCGGCAGGGAGCACCCGCCAGCTCTGTTCCCGTCCATGGCCATTGCCGGAAAGTTCGTGCCGCCTTGGAGTACTTCGCGGTGCTGCTGGGAGGGCGCTCGTGACCGGGTGGAGGTGTTTCGACCTCGGCGGCGACCGGAATTGCTCGCCGGTGACACACCGCCACCGCGGAGCTGCGCTGCACCGTGAATATGGCCCGGCACCGCGTGATTCACGGTAAGGATCCCCTCGGTCGATTCCTTGTCACATATACGCGCTGTAGGACTCGCGGATTGGGAACCGGGGGCTCTGGTGCGTGATTGGGGGAAACTCCGGTGTGCGCGCCACCGTGGAATCGTGGCGGCGCCGTCGTCCCGTGCTGGGAGTTGGGGAAATGTCGTGGGCCGTCGATCTGTCAACGTACGCCCCGGATCAGTGGTGGATAGCATCGTTTCATTTAATTAAATCAGAGCCATCGATTCCCAATCCAACGTATAGCATCTCATACCGATTCGTAAACTGCGTCATCTAATCATGGCCCTTGGAGTAAGATCCAATGGCCAGAATCCATCTTTACCCTTTCGGCTCGTAGTTTTACAAAAGAGACCTCTAGTTTTAACCAAATAAACCCGCAATCCATAAATCCTATTCACTGAGTCTAGGAAAGTTTATCTCGGAAACCCTGAGCTTCTCTGTATTAGTGCACCCAATCCAGAGTTCATAGGAAATAGATAAATAATATATGGAAATGATTTTTAATGAGAAAATAAATGCTAGAACTTTAATAAATCATAGAAAATTCATATGAACTCCAAATTAACCCATTCCAATTTCTAAAATTTTGTAAATTTAATATATATCACTTAGTGTCTCTGTTTTGACATAAAAACAGTAAGAAAATTAATTTAGCATTTAATCCTATTTCAAGCACATTAAATCTTAGGAAATCCATAACTTGAAATCTATAACTCCCAATTTAGTGATTCCAATTCCTATGATTTCATTTTAATGTATAGATTTTTACTGTATATTTTATTTACATGTTTGATGTAATGTTAATTTATGCTATACTATGTATGTATTGTGTTGATGCGAGTAGACGAGCAAGCCACTGTGGAAACTGAGGTTCAACAAGTAGAGATAGCTGAGCAGGAGCTCATTGCAGGCAAGTTGTGCCCTTGATCACTTACTTTTCCCAGCCATGTTCTTATTAATTTTAATGATCTGCATAGGTTAATTTTGATGGGATCCTTTAGGTACCCCAGTTTTGATTACCTCTATACCTTGTTCACCCCTGGAATATTTTTGGGTAGTACTTGCTATTGCTTTATGTGGATTGGGTATGGAGATACACTACTCATGATTATCCTGTTATTATCTTGTTATTATTACTGTTCTTGTTAAGATCATTAAATTAATGGGAACATGGAGCGACCACCCGGGAAAACAGTGCTACCACAAGGGTTTAATGGGACGCCCTTGGCTGATTAACTAGGAAAGCTAGGGGAGGGCTACCTTACCCGAAAGGGGCAAGGGCAGTAGGGGAGTGGTCAGTGTAGGGAGGTCCCTGGTTGATTTTGCTGCGATGGCGGTCAGCCAGGAACCCTGCACTGGAGCTTCCTATAAACTATAGCGGGTAGTCTGAAGCTAGTGGAACTTTGTAAAGGCCTCGTAGTGTTACCCTGCCTCGCCTCCTCGGTAGAGGTGTATGGGATTGGCCGTCTCTTGGCAGATGGGTAACATGACTTGTGGGTAAAGATGTGCAACCTCTGCAGAGTGTAAAACTAGTATACTAGCCGTGCTCACGGTCAAGAGCGGCTCGGACCCTCACATGATTAATTATGGAACTTAAATTCAATTTGACATTTGCATCGCATTTGGGATTATTTTACTATTACTGTTCTTTATTATTATTAAGGTTTGGTATTTACTTACACTTAGTAATTGCTAATAAAATTTTGACCAACTTATAAAAGCAATGCTCAGCCTTAGCCTCTATTTCATTGATCAGCCTTACACTACATGAACTCCCACCTTTGGTGAGTTCATGCCACATTATTCCCCACGACTTGTTGAGCTATGATCGTATGTGAGCTCACTCTTGCTGTCTCACACCCCCCCACAGGAGAAGAACAGGTGGTCGAAGAGGAGCCGCCTAACACTGAGGAGTTCGATCTGATCTAGGTGGCGTTTCTCAGTCGACATTGGCGCCGACGATCCTTAGTTCGTTTTATGTTTACACTTTTATTTTGTAATAAGTCTTCCGCTATGTAATAAACACTCTGATGTTTTATGACATTTATCTCTATACACTCTGTTATTATATATGTTGTCTTCTTGGCGCATGTATGAGATGCACCCGGCTTTGTTCCTTAAAACCGGGTGTTACATAAGTGGTATCTGTCGGGGACCATAATTAGGGGTACCCTCAAGACGCCTAATTCTCAGCTGGTAACCCCCATCAGCATAAAGCTGCAGAGGCCTGATGGGTCTGATTAAGTCAGGGATCAGTCCATACGAGCGACTCGATCACGCCACGCCCGAGCCTAGCCTCGGGCGAGGGCAGCCGACCCTGAGATGGTTCCGTCTCGCCCGAGGTCTCCTCTTTCACGGCAGACGCATCTCCGGCTCGCCCGAGGCCATGCCTTCGATAAGAAGTAACCCTGACTAAATCACCGCGCCGACCGACCAAATCACTGGGGCCTTTAACGCAAAAGGTAAGACTGACGGGTAGCCAGGCTTGGCCGAAAGCGCCAGAGGAAGCTCCGCCCGACCCAGGGCTCGGACTCGGGCTAAGGCCCCGAAAGACGGCGAACTCCGCTCCGCCCGACCCAAGGCTCGGACTCGGGCTAAGGCCCCGAAAGACGGCGAACTCCGCTCCGCCCGACCCAGGGCTCGGACTCGGGCTAAGGCCCCGGAAGACGGCGAACTCCACTCCGCCCGACCCAGGGCTCGGACTCGGGCTAAGGCCCCGGAAGACGGCGAACTCCGCTCCGCCCGACCCAGGGCTCGGACTCGGGCTAAGGCCCCAGAAGACGACGAACTCCGCTTCGCCCGACCCAGGGCTCGGACTCCACCCTGGCCTCTGCCGAACGACCTCCGCCTCGCCCGACCCAGGAGCTCAGGTTCGGTCTCGGCCATGCAGGACGGACTCGACCTCGGCCTCGGAGGAGCCTCCACGTCGTCCGACCTAGGACACGAGCCCGCCACGTCGACAGGAAGCGTCATCATCACCCTACCCCGAGCCGACTCGGGCCGCAGGGAACAGGACCGACGTCCCATCTGGCTAGCCCCGCCAGATAGGCAATGATGGCGCCCCGCTGGACCATGACGACGGCGGCTCTCAGCTCCCTTACGAAAGCAGGGAGACGTCAGCAAGGACCCAGCCACTCCGACAGCTGTCCCTCCGTCCGGCTCCATCGCTTCTCCGACAGCCACGACGCCACACTAGCTGGGTGCCAAGATCTCTCCGGCTGCCACCTTGGCATGTACTTAGGGCACTAGCTCTCCCCCGCTAGACACGTAGCACCTTGCTACACCCCCATTTGTACACCTGGATCCTCTCCTTACGCCTATAAAAGGAAGGACCAGGGCCTTCTTAGAGGAGGTTGGCCTCGCGGGAACGAAGGGCAGGGGCAGGCGCTCTCTCGGGGCCGCTCGCTCCCCTCACCCACGCGGACGCTTGTAACCCCCTACTGCAAGCGCACCCGACCTAGGCGCGGGACGAACACGAAGGCCGCGGGAATTCTCCGACTCCCTCACGACCCGGCTCCGGCCACCTCGCTCTCGCTCTCTCTCTCTCTCCCCCCTTCGCGCTCGCCCACGTGCTCGACCCATCTGGGCTGGGGCACGCGGCACACTCACTCGTCGGCTCGGGGACCCCCCGGTCTCGGAACGCCGACAGTTGGCGCGCCAGGTAGGGGCCTGCTGCGTGTTGACGAGTAGATTCCCGTCAAGCTCCAGATGGGCAGTCTCCAACGACCTCTTCAACCCGGGACGGTGCTCCGTTTCGGGAGTCTCGAGTTCATGTCTTTCGACGGCAGCTACGACATGATACTCCTTCCACCGCCGCGCGACAGCGACAATGGTGGCGGACAGCCCGCCCGCCGGCGGCGGAATCGACGACGCCTTTCCCGCGTGGGGGAAGGACAACTTTCGAGTTCGCTCCGTCCTCTCCCTCGCCATCGGAGGAGGAGGCGGGGCAACCAAGGCCGAGCGGGAGGCTGCGCTCAGTCGACTGTCGAGCAAATCGACATCCCCAGCGCCCCAATGGAGGACGTGTCGGGCATCACCCCCGCGTTTGAGGCGAAGGCGAGCGCCGTCCCCCCGCGTCACGCCGATCCTGAGCAAGTGGACGACGCCAGCACGCTCACGGAGGGCCTACAGGACGTCGCCCTCGCACCCAGGACGACAGCACGATCAGCCCCCGATGCGACTTCGTCGATCCTCGTCGACCAAAAGGTACGGGCTGATTCCCATCCTTCGTCATTTCGACTCGGCCTCAACCCGCCTGGCGACCTCGCTTTGGCGGGCGCTCACGTTGAGGCGAGTGCAACCTCTCTGGGGTTTCGTGTGCGGTCGCCTTGGGACCGATTGACGGGTGTCTCGACCTACGGACCCTCTGGGTCCGAGGAAGATGACGACCCCAGCATCTGCTGGGATTTCTCCGGATTTGGCAACCCCAGTGCCATGCGGGACTGTTCCGACGGCAGCCGCAGCCTTGACGACAAGGACTGCGGCCCGAGCCGCGAATGTTTCCACGTCGAGCTAGGGGATCCCTCCGGAGGCGGCTATCTCGGCATGCCGGAGGATGGTGATCCCCCTAGGCCAGCGCCTCGCGCCGACATCCCGCGGGAGCTAGCTGTGGTCCCCGTTCCGGCGGGGGGTCACGACTCACAGCTCGAGCAAGTCCGCGGGGCGCAGGCCGGGCTCGATGAGGGAGCAGGAGCGCTCGAGGCAATCCGCCAGAACATCGGGCAGGTATGGGCGAGCCAGCCCCCGGCCGGAGGAATACGTCACCTGCCCCAAGGTCTCCAGCACCGCATCGCCAACGATGCCAGGGACAGACCGCCACCCGCATCCGGCGGAACCGGTCAGGACCTGACCGCCGCAGCGATGCTCCTCCGCGCGATGCCGGAGTCATCAACCACCGAGGGTCGGCGAATCCAGGGAGAACTCAAGCATCTCCTGGAAGGCGCTGCGGCCCGGCGAGCCGAGAGCTCTGCCTCCCGAAGGCAGGGGTACCCCTCGGAACCTCGTGCCGCGACTTCCCGACTCACGCGGGAAGCCTCGGTCTACACCGGGCGCACGCGCAACACCGCGCCTGCGGCCCCGGGCCACCTCGGCGACGAGCACCCTCATCGCGACTGTCGGGCCCGCCTCGACGAAAGGGTGCGCCGAGGTTATCACCCCAGGCGTGGGGGACGCTACGACAGCGGGGAGGATCGGAGTCCCTCGCCCGAACCACCCGGTCCGCAGGTCTTTAGCCGAGCCATTCGGCGGGCGCCGTTTCCGCCCCGATTCTGACCCCCGACTACTATCACAAAGTACTCGGGGGAAACAAGACCGGAATTGTGGCTCGCGGACTACCGCCTGGCCTGTCAACTGGGTGGGACGGACGACGACAACCTCATCATCCGCAACCTCCCCCTGTTCCTTTCCGACACCGCTCGCACTTGGTTGGAACACCTGCCTCCGGGGCAGATTTCCAACTGGGAAGATCTGGTCCAGGCTTTCGCCGGCAACTTTCAGGGCACGTACGTGCGCCCCGGGAATTCCTGGGACCTCCGAAGTTGTCGGCAACAGCCGGGAGAGTCCCTTCGGGACTACATCCGACGATTCTCGAAGCAGCGCACCGAGCTGCCCAACATCACCGACTCCGATGTCATCGGTGCGTTCCTTGCCGGCACCACCTGCCGTGACCTGGTGAGCAAGTTGGGTCGCAAGACCCCCACCAGGGCGAGCGAGCTGATGGACATCGCCACCAAGTTCGCCTCTAGTCAGGAGGCGGTCGAGGCCATCTTCCGAAAGGACAAGCAGCCCCAGGGCCGCCCGTCGGAAGATGCTCCCGAGGCGTCTACTCCGCTCGGCGCCAAGAAGAAAGGCAGGAGGAAGTCGCAAGCGAAACGCGACGCCGCCAGCACGGACCTTGTCGCCGCTGCCGAGTACAAGAACCCTCGGAAGCCCCCCGGAGGCGCCAACCTCTTCGACAAGGGACTAAAGGAGACGTGCCCCTACCATCAGGGGCCCGTCAAGCACACCCTCGAGGAGTGCGTCATGCTTCGGCGCCACTTCCACCGGGCCGGGCCACCCGCAGAGGGTGACAAGGCCCACGACGACGGCAAGAAGGAAGATCACCAAGCAGGAGAGTTCCCCGAGGTCCGCGACTGCTTCATGATCTATGGAGGGCATGCGGCGAACGCCTCGGCTCGGCATCGTAAGCAGGAGCATCGGGAGGTCTGCTCGGTGAAGGTGGCGGCGCCAGTCTACCTAGACTGGTCCGACAAGCCCATCACCTTCGACCAGGATGACCACCCCGACCACGTGCCGAGCCCAGGAAAGTACCCGCTCGTCGTCGATCCCGTCATCGGCGACGTCAGGCTCACCAAGGTCTTGATGGATGGGGGCAGCTGCCTCAACATCATCTACGCTGAGACCCTCAGGCTCCTGCGCGTCGATCTGTCGTCCGTCCGAGCAGGCGCTGCGCCCTTCCACGGGATCATTCCCGGGAAGCGCGTCCAGCCCCTCGGACAGCTCGACCTTCCTGTCTGCTTCGGAACACCCTCCAACTTCCGAAGGGAGACTCTGACGTTCGAGGTGGTCGGGTTCCGAGGAACCTACCACGCAGTATTGGGAAGGCCATGCTACGCGAAGTTCATGGCCATCCCCAACTACACCTACCTGAAGCTCAAGATGCCGGGCCCCAACGGGGTCATCACCGTCGGCCCCACGTACAAGCACGCATTCGAATGCGATGTGGAGTGCGTGGAGTACGCCGAGGCCCTCGCCGAGTCCGAGGCCCTCATTGCCGACCTGGAAAGCCTCTCCCGAGAGGTGCCGGACGTGAAGCGACACGCCGGCAACTTCGAGCCGGCAGAGACGGTTAAGGCCGTCCCTCTCGACCCCAGCGGCGATACCCCCAAGCAGATCCGGATCGGTTCTGGGCTCGACCCCAAATAGGAAGCAGTGCTCGTCGACTTTCTCCGCGCAAACGCCGACGTCTTTGCGGTGGAGTCCCTCGGACATGCCCGGCATACCGAGGGAAGTCGCCGAGCACTCGCTGGATATTCGAGCCGGAGCCCGACCGGTCAGACAGCCTCTGCGCCGATTCGACGAGGAAAGGCGCAGGGTGATAGGCGAGGAGATCCACAAGCTGATGGCAGCAGGGTTCATCAAAGAGGTATTCCATCCCGAATGGCTTGCCAACCCTGTACTTGTGAGGAAGAAAGGGGGAAAATGGCGGATGTGTGTAGACTACACTGGTCTCAACAAAGCATGTCCGAAAGTCCCCTACCCTCTACCTCGCATCGATCAAATCGTGGACTCCACTGCAGGGTGCGAAACCCTGTCTTTCCTCGATGCCTACTCAGGGTATCATCAAATCAAGATGAAAGAGTCCGACCAGCTCGCGACTTCTTTCATCACGCCCTTCGGCATGTACTGTTATGTCACAATGCCGTTCGGTTTGAGGAACGCGGGTGCAACGTACCAGCGGTGCATGAACCATGTGTTCGGCGAACACATCGGTCGCACGGTCGAGGCCTACGTCGATGACATCGTAGTCAAGACGAGGAAAGCCTCCGACCTTCTCCCCGACCTCGAACTGACATTCCGGTGTCTCAAGGCGAAGGGCGTCAAGCTCAATCCCGAGAAGTGCGTCTTCGGGGTGCCCCGGGGCATGCTTTTGGGATTCATCGTCTCCGAGCGGGGCATCGAAGCCAACCCGGAGAAGATCGCGGCCATCACAAACATGGGGCCCGTCAAGGACTTAAAAGGCGTACAGAGGGTCATGGGGTGCCTCGCGGCCTTGAGCCGTTTCATCTCGTGCCTCGGCGAAAGAGGCCTGCCCCTGTACCGTCTCTTAAGAAAGGCCGAGTGCTTCACTTGGACCCCCGAGGCCGAGGAAGCCCTCGGGAACCTGAAGACGCTCCTCACCCAGGCGCCCGTCTTGGTACCCCCAGCTGATGGAGAAACCCTCTTGGTCTACGTCGCCGCAACCACTCAGGTGGTCAGCGCCGCGATCGTAGTCGAAAGGCAGGAAGAGGGGCATGCTTTGCCCATTCAGAGGCCAGTTTACTTCGTCAGCGAAGTGCTGTCCGAGACCAAGATCCGCTACCACAAGTCCAGAAGCTGCCGTATGCAGTGATCCTGACGAGGCGAAAGCTGCGACATTACTTCGAGTCCCATCTGGTGACTGTGGTGTCATCCTTCCCCCTGGGGGAGATCATCCAGTGCCGAGAAGCCTCGGGACGGATCGCGAAGTGGGCGGTGGAAATCATGGGCGAGGCAATCTCGTTCGCCCCACGGAAGGCCATCAAGTCCCAGGTACTGGCGGACTTCGTAGCCGAATGGGTCGACACCCAGTTGCCAACGGCGCCGATCCAACCGGAGCTCTGGACCATGTTTTTCGACGGGTCGCTAATGAAGACGGGAGCCGGCGCGGGCCTGCTCTTCGTCTCGCCCCTCGGGAAACACCTGCGCTACGTGCTCCGCCTCCATTTCCCGGCATCCAACAATGTGGCTGAGTACGAGGCTCTGATCAACGGATTGCGAATCGCCATCGAGCTAGGGGTCCGACGCCTCGATGCACGCGGCGACTCGCAGCTCGTCATCGACCAAGTCATGAAGAACTCCCACTGCCGCGACCCGAAGATGGAGGCCTACTGTGACGAGGTTCGACGCCTGGAAGACAAGTTCTACGGTCTCGAGCTTAACCACATCGCCCGGCGCTACAACGAGACTGCGGACGAGCTGGCGAAGATAGCCTCGGGGCGAACAACGGTTCCCCCGGACGTCTTCTCCTGGGATCTGCACCAACCCTCCGTCAAGATAGGCGACACGCCCGAGCCTGAAGTGCCCTCGGCCCCGTCCGAGGCGACCTCGGCCCAGCCCGAGCCATCCTCGGCTCAACTCGAGGAGCCCTCGACCCCCGAGGACGAAGCACTGCACATCGAGGAGGAGCAGAGCGGGGTCATGCCAGATCAGGATTGGCAGACCCCGTACCTGCAATATCTCCGCCAAGGAGAACTGCCCCTCGAACGAGCCGAGGCTCGGCGGGTAGCGCGACGCGCCAAGTCGTTCGTCTTGCTGGGCGATGAAAAGGAGCTCTACCACCGTAGCCCCTCGGGCATCCTCCAGCGATGCATCTCCATCGCCGAGGGTCAGGAACTCCTACAGGAAATACACTCGGGGGCTTGCGGCCATCATGCAGCACCTCGAACCCTCGTTGGGAACGCTTTCCGCCAAGGCTTCTACTGGCCGACGGCGGTGGCTGACGCCACTAGAATTGTCCGCGCCTGCGAAGGGTGCCAATTCTATGCGAAGCAGACCCACCTGCCCGCTCAGGCTCTACAGACGATACCCATCACCTGGCCCTTCGCTGTGTGGGGTCTGGACCTCGTCGGCCCTCTGCAGAAGGCGCCCGGGGGCTACACGCACCTGCTGGTCGCCATCGACAAATTCTCCAAGTGGATCGAGGCCCGACCCCTGAACAGCATCAGATCCGAGCAGGCGGTGGCGTTCTTCACCAACATCATCCATCGCTTCGGGGTCCCGAACTCCATCATCACCGACAACGGCGCCCAGTTCACCGGCAAAAAATTCCTGGATTTTTGCGAGGATCACAACATCCGGGTAGACTGGGCCGCCGTAGCTCACCCCATGTCGAATGGGCAAGTAGAACGTGCCAATGGCATGATTCTACAGGGGCTCAAGCCTCGGATTTACAATGATCTCAACAAGTTCGGCAAGCGATGGATGAAGGAACTCCCCTCGGTGGTCTGGAGCCTGAGGACGACGCAAAGCCGAGCCACGGGTTTCACGCCGTTCTTCCTGGTCTACGGGGCCGAGGCCGTCCTGCCCACTGACCTAGGATACGGCTCCCCGAGGACGAGGGCCTACAACGAAGAAAGCAACCAAGCTAGCCGAGAAGACTCGCTGGACCAGCTGGATGAGGCTCGGGACAGGGCCTTACTACACTCGGCGCGGTATCAGCAGTCCCTGCGACGCTACCACGCCCGAGGGGTCCGACCCCGAGACCTCCAGGTGGGCGATCTGGTGCTTCGGCTGTGGCAAGACACCCGAGGGAGGCACAAGCTCACGCCCCCCTGGGAGGGGTCGTTCGTCATCGCCAAAGTTCTGAAGCCCGGAACGTATAAGCTGGCCAACAGTCAAGGCGAGGTCTACGGCAACGCTTGGAACATCCAACAGCTACGTCGCTTCTACCCTTGAGATGTTTCCAAATTGTTCATATACCTCGCACCCACGCAAAGTTTAGTCAACAAGGAAGGGTCGGCCTCGCCTCGGCAAAGCCCGACCCTCCCTCGGGGGCTAAAAGGGGGGAGACCCCCTCTGCGTCAAAATTTTCCTCGAACAAAAAATCTCTTTTATCAGAATATCTTTCGTGCTTTTTGACTACTTCGAAAAGTGGGTCATGGAAACGACAGAGTACACGTAAGCAGCAAAGGCTGACCGAGCCGAGGGACTCCTACGCCTCCGGGACACGGATACCTCACTCATCACCTTCTGCGATAAGTAACTCGCGCTCGGATAAGGTGACTCCGCGGATCGAACAAGTCTCTACGTTCGGAAGCTCTTCTGTCAAAGCGATTCTTCAAGTTTTCTCGACTAAGTCGGTGATAGGGCCTCATGGACGAGTAAAAGTGCGCGTAAGCGGCAAGGCCGACCGAGCCGAGGGACTCCCACGCCTCCGGGATACGGATACCTCACTCCTCACCTTCCGCGAGAAGCAACATTCGCTCGCACAAATATCCCTGTTACCGACAAAAAGTCTAGATGCTTGGAACGAGAGGAAAAGAGACGCAGCTTTACGACACAGCAAGGGTGTGTGTTCTGGCCTCGATGGCCGCACAAAGCACACGCTACAAGACAAGCTGATCCTGCAGGCTCAGGTCTTGGCGCTGGAAGGGGGCAGCGACACCCTCGGCATCAACAGCAACTTCGGCAAGGCCCGAACTAGCCTCGGACGGCGACGCGGTCCGAGGGCCTCCGCTCCAAAGGACGGCGTCATCACCACGCCCGGGCAATCGTTGTCAGGGACTTCTCCGGGAATCCGGCCCGAGCAGGCGGCTCGGCCAGCCACCTCCGGGGCCTCGGCCAACTACCTTCCGAGGGCACGAGCCCGGTCCGAAGCCTCGGCTGACCAACTCCGGCATCGATCCTGCCAACGGACAACTCGGCTAGGCTCCGGCCAACCGGGTTTCATTCCCGAGCCAGCTCCGCCCCTGCTCATGCTGATATCGCTACCCCCGGCCTCGGCTCGTCGAAGAGCGGCCGAGGGGTCTCCTTAACTAAGCTAGAGAAGCCTCGGACAACAGGGCCGACCGAGCCGAGGGACTCCTACGCCTCCGGGATACGGATACCTCACTCGTCGCCTTGACACGAGATGGCTCATGCTTAGTGAAGCAGTTCAGACGATCAGCAGACGAGTCTTAGTGCTCGGGAATGAAGAAAAAGCACGGCTCCGTGCCGTGGTTACATACATGTTCAGGCCCCGAAAGCCGAAAATGAACAAAAAACCCGGCACTCGAAGTGCCATTACAAACGGAACTCCGGTTCCCCCCCCCCCCCCCCCCGCAGGCACGAACTACCCCACTCGGTAGGGGCGGGCCTGCAGGGCTACAGAAGACTGACGGGCGGCTCGTCGCCGCCCGCTCCGACTACGACGGCAACGGCCCCCACTCTGGATGGCCGAACTACAGCAGCGCAGGCCTCAGGGGTAGGCACGGCTGCAGTCTTACCCCCGCCCGCGCCGACGCTCGAGGGGCGAGGACAAGTACAAAGAGCCGGAGGCCCGAAGCGCCGATGGTGGCGGTGATCCCGTCGCTGACGGGGACTTCTCGAGCCGCCTCCACCTCGGCGCTGACGCCAGGAGCCACCAGCCTACCGGCAGATCCCCACTCAAATCCTCCCAGATGAGTGGGGCACCGGCCTCAGCGCAAAGGCGCCGCCCTGGTGCAAAGGCAGGGCCACCCCAGAACACGAACGCCGCCCTAGCAGCGCGTGACGTCTAGGGTGGACCTCCCGTGTACACGGCGCGGCAGCTGCCCCCCAACGGAAGGGGCCGCCGGAGCCGAGCCAGCGGACCCGACACGCTGGAGGTGACGACGTCCGCTGCCGATCCACCCCGCGTTGTCGAAGTCCGGGCCGCCCTTAGGGCCAGTGAGCGCCTTCTCCCTCGAACATCGTGGGAGAGGATGACCCACGAACCCGTGCGGGAGGTAGGGCGCCAGCTCAGTCCGGCACCCACCCCAGCGAGGATGATGGACATCCTTGAAGCTGAGGGTGGGACCTAGATCGCAGTCCGATTTGCTCCTCCCCACCCAGGGGCTGGTGGTCACCGTCTCGGGTGACCCCCAGCGGAGGGGAGCAACCGGGCTGCCTGATGGAAATCCTTGAAGCCGAACGATGGCCGAAAGGTACCCGCTCCCGCGGAGTGGTATCCCCCGACGACGAGGCACGAAGACGGCGGTTTCCCCCATCCGGGGGCTTGAAAGGTAGAAAGACGCGATGCATAAGGGAGGAAGAAGACATGGTCGCCCTACGAAAGGGGTCACCCTCCTTTTAAAGGCAACTCTCCATGCTCGCGCCCCCAACCGTCACGGGCTGAGTCTTCTCCAACACACCTCCAAAGCCCTCCCCTGCGGCGCGGGGGCTAGGACCCACCTGTCATGCGGACCGACTCCGAGCAAAAGAAGCCGAACTGCCGCGCGCGGCGTGCGCGCAACCACCCAGCGGTTACAAGTGACCCTCCACTTTTGCCCAGACCAACAGGCGAAGGGGGCGGGCAGCCATGCGGGCGGTATGCAACCGCGCCAAGTGGACGCGCCTCTCCGACTCCTGACAGGCCAGCATGAAGGCTCAAGCCCACGCGTCGCGCAACCGGCGCGCCGGACGCTGCATGTAAGCCACCATGCCACTTGCGCCACCACCGCACCTCCTCGGTTGAGGAACCAATACCGCGACCCAAGGCGGCCCGGCGCGCGGCCCAGCTGCGCCAGCCTGACGCAGCGGTCAAACACGGTCAAAAGTGGGCCAGCAGTAATGACAGTGGCAGGCGCGCAAGAGCAGCGATCACGCCATCAGCCGGGCTCACGTCCCATCCGGAGGCAGCAAGAGAACCCCCTCTCTCTCACGGTGTGAAGACGACACGCCCGTGACCCGTTCCTCGAACGGCTCGCGCACGCGCAACGGCAGCCTTGCCAACTACTCGCCCCGGCGCATTAACTCCGCGGCTCGATGGGCGGCGCTACTGGCGGGAGCAGCTGGCAACGTTTCGCCTTCGCCAAAACCACCACACCGAAAAAGGTACGCCACGACGTTCAATTTCGCATCCTTTTTTCCCTTTTCCTCTTTCTCTATCTCTTGCAACAGGGACCGAGAAGGGGGATAACCCCAAAGGGATCCTTCCCCGTGAAGGAACTAGGCTCCGAGCCTCCTTACTGATCAGGGGTTCGAAGGATGGCCCCCCGAAGGGTTCAACAGCCGCCTCAGATCGCGTGGGCCCGACACCCACTACTGGTCAGGGGTTCGAAGGTCGGCCCCCGAAAGGTCCCACGACCGCCTCAGGCTACTCGGGCTCCGCGCCCATTACTGATCAGGGGTTCGAAGGCTGGCCCCTCGAAGGGTTCACAGTCGCCTCAGACACCGAGCGAGGGATGACCAGGGGTACGTTCGATACATAACCAAGGCTCGGGCTGCGCTCCCGAGGTACCCTAGGACATTTCCGAGACCAGCGGGAACGACTCTGTAACGGAATCCCATCGGAGGGAGGCAACGAGCCCTCGGACCCCGTCGCCAGGGGACCGGGTCCGGCAGATCACCCGCAGGTACTTTTGGGCGTGCCTCCGGGCCCCTAGCCGACCCCCAACGAACGGGGCACGGACGTCCACTCGGATTACCCGATCGCAGCTCACCGGAGACACCATGTTCGGTGCCCATCGAGGGTAACATGGCGCTCTCCCCCCCTCCTCCTTGCGGAAAGGCGACGTAGGGGCGTATGTAAAAAAGCCGAGTCTGTCCCTGATCGTCCTCTCGCTCTGTGCGGAGGCTCGGGGGCTGCTCTCGCAAACCCGGCTCCGGCCAAACCGTTGACAGCGTCAACATACCAGCCCGAGAACTTGGGCCCCGACAGTGCACCTGGGCTACGGCCTGTTTGCATGAGGGAACCGCCAGACCAGCCGAAGCATTACGCAAGGCATTAAGACCTCGAAGGAGTGAAACCACTCCTCCGAGGCCTCGGGGGCTACACCCGGCGGGTGCGCTCGCGCGCACCCACCGGAACAAAGTGCAACCGAGAAAGGCTGGTCCCCTTGCAAAAAAGTGCGACGAAAGCCTCCAAGCGAGTGTTAACACTCCCTTCGAGGCTCGGGGGCTACTGTCGGGGACCATAATTAGGGGTACCCTCAAGACGCCTAATTCTCAGCTGGTAACCCCCATCAGCATAAAGCTGCAGAGGCCTGATGGGTCTGATTAAGTCAGGGATCAGTCCATACGAGCGACTCGATCACGCCACGCCCGAGCCTAGCCTCGGGCGAGGGCAGCCGACCCTGAGATGGTTCCGTCTCGCCCGAGGTCTCCTCTTTCACGGCAGACGCATCTCCGGCTCGCCCGAGACCATGCCTTCGATAAGAAGTAACCCTGACTAAATCACTGCGCCGACCGACCAAATCACTGGGGCCTTTAACGCAAAAGGTAAGACTGACGGGTAGCCAGGCTTGGCCGAAAGCGCCAGAGGAAGCTCCGCCCGACCCAGGGCTCGGACTCGGGCTAAGGCCCCGGAAGACGGCGAACTCCGCTCCGCCCGACCCAGGGCTCGGACTCGGGCTAAGGCCCCGAAAGACGGCGAACTCCACTCCGCCCGACCCAGGGCTCGGACTCGGGCTAAGGCCCCGGAAGACGGCGAACTCCACTCCGCCCGACCCAGGGCTCGGACTCGGGCTAAGGCCCCGGAAGACGGCGAACTCCGCTCCGCCCGACCCAGGGCTCGGACTTGGGCTAAGGCCCCAGAAGACGACGAACTCCGCTTCGCCCGACCCAGGGCTCGGACTCCACCCTGGCCTCTGCCGAACGACCTCCACCTCGCCCGACCCAGGAGCTCAGGTTTGGTCTCGGCCATGCAGGACGGACTCGACCTCGGCCTCGGAGGAGCCTCCACGTCGTCCGACCTAGGACACGAGCCCGCCACGTCGACAGGAAGCGTCATCATCACCCTACCCCGAGCCGACTCGGGCCGCAGGGAACAGGACCGACGTCCCATCTGGCTAGCCCCGCCAGATAGGCAATGATGGCGCCCCGCTGGACCATGACGACGGCGGCTCTCAGCTCCCTTACGAAAGCAGGGAGACGTCAGCAAGGACCCAGCCACTCCGACAGCTGTCCCTCCGTCCGGCTCCATCGCTTCTCCGACAGCCACGACGCCACACTAGCTGGGTGCCAAGATCTCTCCGGCTGCCACCTTGGCATGTACTTAGGGCACTAGCTCTCCCCCGCTAGACACGTAGCACCTTGCTACACCCCCATTTGTACACCTGGATCCTCTCCTTACGCCTATAAAAGGAAGGACCAGGGCCTTCTTAGAGGAGGTTGGCCTCGCGGGAACGAAGGGCAGGGGCAGGCGCTCTCTCGGGGCCGCTCGCTCCCCTCACCCGCGCGGATGCTTGTAACCCCCTACTGCAAGCGCACCCGACCGGGACGAACACGAAGGCCGCGGGAATTCTCCGACTCCCTCACGACCCGGCTCCGGCCACCTCGCTCTCGCTCTCTCTCTCTCTCTCCCCCCTTCGCGCTCGCCCACGCGCTCGACCCATCTGGGCTGGGGCACGTGGCACACTCACTCGTCGGCTCGGAGACCCCCCGGTCTCGGAACGCCGACAGTATCAGAGGAAATGTTGACTGTAGGACGAAACCTAGATAGAAATGGACAAAACCCTTCACTACTTACCTTACTCTGATTCATTATATACTTATCTCATCTTGATCCTGTCTCACCTTTTGCTATTCTACTCTGATTATTCTTACCTTTACTACTCTAAGACAAGATGGATTTCAAATCTTGGAATCCCTACCCCTATGACATTTTTAAGAGATAGGAGGCCTAAGACCAAACCAAAACTATTTTCTCTATTAAAAAAATGTTGGTTGATTGTTCTGATGATAAATGCTTGAGTTGCTTCTTTGATTGATTGCAACATTATAGTTGGGCATCTTAGCATGTACCATCATAAGGTATTAGCTTTAGTGGATAACACACTAATCTACTTAGCTAATAAATCAACCGCAGTAACATTTCTCGTAATTACTCGCCTTGTCTACAATTCTTCCTTTCTTACCCTATATTCCTAACCCAGATGTGCTACCCCTATACTGTTAGAAGAGAGCAGTATAGATTTGATCCTTGGTATGTCATGGTTAAGAAAGGTAAAGGCAGTTTATACACTGTGCTAAAGGAACCGTAGAACTCACCAGTTCTAAAGGACAAAGTTTTGAAGTTGAAGTTGCAGTAACTACCACCATCAGACTAGCGGCATTCTTAGTAGATGAAAAGTTTTTGGGTGACAACATCCGTGCAGTTAGGGATTTTCCGGATGTCTTTCCAGAGGAGTTACCAGTGATGCCACCAGATAGGGAAGTTGAGTTTGTAATTGATCTTCTACCTGGAACTGCCCCTATTTCTAAACGGCCATACATGACGTCCATAGAAGAACTAAAGGAACTTAAGAAACAATTAACGGAATTACAAGAGGCTGGATACATTCGTCCGAATTCTTCACCTTGTGGAGCGCCGGTTCTATTTGTACAGAAGAAAGAAGGATCGCAAGGGATGTGCGTGGATTATAGGTCCCTTAACAATGTCACTATGAAGAACAAGTGTCCATTACCCCGTATTGAGGATTTATTCAGATGAGGGGTGTCGAAGATTGATCTCCGACCGAGTTATCACCAAATGAAGATTAGGCCATCGGATATTCCCAAGACGAAATTCTCGACCCGATATGGTTTATATGAGTTTACCGTTATGTCATTTGGACCAACAAATGCACCAACCTATTTTATGGATCTGAAGAATAAGGTGCATGATCTGGACAGATTCGTCGTGGTTTTCATGGACGATATTTTTATTTATTCCAAGAGTGATAGTGATCATGAGGAACATATGTGATTGGTACTACAGAAGCTTTAAGATAATCAACTCTACGCCAAGTACGGTAAATGCGAGTTTTGGATTGGCGAGGTGCCATTTCTTGGACATATCATTTTTAATGGAGGGATATCAGTGGATCCTGCGATAGTCAAGGAGATAGTGGTGTGGAGCATACCCACTACGGTTACGGAGGACCGAAGTTTCTTGGGACTTGCAGGATATTGTCGGAGATTTATTAACGGATTTTCTAAGATTACTAAGCCTATGACCTCGCTTCTGGAGAAGGGCAGAGAATTTAAGGTGGATGAGAAGTGCCAAGAAAGCTTTGATCAATTAAAGAAGAGGTTGATGTCGCCACCAGTACTGATTATGCCAGATCTGCAGAAGGGATTTGACATTTATTGTGATGCATGTGGCCAAGGACTTGGATGTGTGCTTATGCAAGATGGTCATGTGATTGCCTATGCATCTCGTCAGTTGCGGAAGCATGAATTGAACTACCCCACCCATGACTTGGAGTTGGCTGCCGTTGTGCATGCACTTAAGATTTGGAGATATTATATTATAGGAAACAAGTGTTGTCACACCCGGCTTTAAGGAACAAAGCCAGGTGCATCTCATACATGCGCCGAGAAGACAACATATATAATAACAGAGTGTATAGAGATAAATGTCATAAAACATCAGAGTATTTATTACATAGCGGAAGACTTATTACAAAATAAAATAATAAAGATAAAACGAACTAAGGATCGTCGGCGCCAATGTCGACTGGGAAACGCCACCTAGATCAGATCGAACTCCTCAGTGTTAGGTGGCTCCTCCTGAACCACCTGATCATCTCCTGTGGGGGGGTGTGAGACAGCAAGGGTGAGCTCACACATGATCATAGCTCAACAAGTTGTGGGGAACCAGTGGACATAAACTCACAAAGGTGTGAGTTCATGTGATGTGTAAGGCTTAATCAATGACAGGGGTTAAAGCTGAGCATTGCTTTTAAGTAGTTGGTCAAAATTTTATTAGCAGTTACTAAGTGTAAGTAAATACCAAACCATAAGTAAAGTAATAGAACAAAATTAATAATAAACCCATGCAATGCAAATGACAAAATTGAGTTTAAGTTCCATAATTTAAACATCAGAGAGTCCTGAGCCGCTCATGACCGTGAGCTCGGCTAGTATACCAGTTTTACACTCTGCAGAGGTTGTACCCTTTACCCACAAGTCATGTTACCCATCTGCCAAGGGGTCATGAATCCCATACACCTCTACCTAGGAAGCGCGGCAGGGCAACACTACGAGGCCTTTACAAAGTTCCACTAGCTTCCGAAAACCCGCTACAGTTTATAGGAAGTTCCAATGCAGGGTTCCTGGCTGACCGCCATCGCAGCAAAATCAACCAGGGACCTCCCTACACTGACCACTCCCCTACTGCCCTTGCCCCTTTCGGGTAAGGTAGTCTTCCACTAGCTTTCCTAATTAGTCAGCCAAGGGGTCCCATTCTTCCCTTGTGGTGGCACGTGTTACTCAAGTTAAGCTCTATGTTCCAATTAACATTAATGATATCAACATGAACATAAACAGAATAACAACAAGAATTGGAACATAGAGGTAATAAATGATTATCCCAAAACCATATAAAGCAATAGCAAACTACCCAAGTGATTCAGGGGTAAACAAGGTAATGAGATAAACAATCTAGGGTGACCTATTGGGTCCCATCAAAATTAACCTATGCATGGATAAGTGATATTAAAGAACATTATTGGGTAAAAAGTGGTCAAGGGCACAACTTGCCTTCAATGAGCTCCTGCTCAGCTACTTCAACCTGCTGCTCACCAGGATCCTCAGCAACGGGCTCTTCTACTCGCCACAATACAAACAAGCACAGGATATATAGAGAAATTAACATTACACCAAACATATAAATAAAATACACAGAGATATTCTACATATTAAAATAAAAACCTAGGAACTGGAATCATAATTTTCTGAGTTATAGATTTTAAGTTATGCATTTTCAAAGGTTTTATGTGCTTTAAATAGGATTAAGTGATAAATAAATTTCTTACTGTTTTTATGCCAAAACAGAGACATTAAGTGCTAGAGAATAAAATTACAAAATTTTAGGAACTGGAATGGATGAATTTGGAGTTAGTATGAATTTTCTATGAATTTATAAAGTTCTAGCAATTATTTTCCTATTAAAATCTATTTTCTATTTCATTTATTCAATTTAAACGGTCTCTGGACTGGGCCTCAATATCTGATAATCGTAGGGGGCTCGGGGTAAGTATTTCTAGACACAGAGAATAGTGACTAAGGGACGGCGGGTTCTAATTCGTATAAACAGAGGGGTTCAAGTGTAAATCACGCAGCCGAAGGGGTAACTTCTAATCTGAGCCATCCGATCAGGATTCTCTGGCCTGGATTGAATCTAGATTTTTAATGAACCGGTACGCGACTGAAGCCGTTCGATCGGCGATCAACGGCGCGGATTTAAAATACCCCAACTCGCCCCGGATTCGCCCGATCGAGATCGAACGGCCCAGGACAACCCAGCGAATCGGTACGCGCAGATCTAATCGCAGCCGTCCACGCGATGATCAACGGGCGCGACCCTCTCTTCTCCCCTCGACCAACCAAGACGGCGGCGCCGCCGCTTCTCACCCCGCCGAGCGCCGGTGAGATCGTCAATCAGCGTTCCCCGGGCGCTAAACATCAAATTAAATCGAGATTTACCATGCGGGAGGCGGGACGAACACGAGGGATGGCTTTCTTACCGAGGATGCGCAGTGCAGGTGCCCGGCTACGGTGTTGCACGGATGGGCGGGTCGGATGTAGCGCCGGTGAGGAATTGGCGCACACCCGTGGCTTGTATTGCCTCCGGGGAGTCAATGGCGGACTCCGTGGCAGCTGGCGAACCCCCCTGCCCACTCGCCCAACCCCGGAAATTGGTGCGGTCACCAATCGACCGCGGCGGCTTCTCACTTCCGCGGACGACAATGGCGGCGGTGCTTTTGTGGACAATGCGGCGCGATCTGGGTGATGGAATAGAGCAGGGGAGGTGCGGCGCGTAGCACATATACCCCGGTCTAGGTCGTGGACCCGGGGGTGAGGCCGTTCCGAGATTGCAGCGCTCGCGAGCTGCGGTCCCGGCCGGTGCGGACGGTTCGTTGGGGAAGAATCCGACAAGGGGGCCCCATCTGTCTGCGGCACGAGTGGAGGAGGACGGCGCTTGCTTCTGACGGCCGGGCCCCACTGTCGGGCGCGCGCGCGTGAGTGGTAATGGGCCACGCAGAGGGAAAGCGGTTGTGGGCCGAAAGGGGTGAAGTCGGCCCAGCTGCCAGGTTTGGCCTTTTCCTTTTTATTTTCTGTTTTTCTTTTTCATTTCTTTTTCAAATTCAAACTTCAATCCAAATTCAAACTTTGTGGCACTTTATATACTGGCTAATTATTTATTTTGATCATATCAACTGTGATGAAGTGATTTTAATGATAATTTTATTTGTATTGAATAATATTCCTTTCTCTTCTCTATTCTCAAGAATTTCTTTTAGGTTTTAAATTCCCTTTTTGGTCTTTAATATTTTTCTTGTCACAAAATGCACACAAAATAAAATATCCAGCATGATGCAACAATTTAGTAGCATATCTTTTTATTAATTGTTCTTGGACATGGTGTTCTCATATGATGATGCATAAAGATCGAACTCACATATAGAGAAATTGTTTCTCTACTGGTACTATTTCTAGCAATTACAAAGTGGGTGTTACAAATCCTCCCCCCTTAAAAATAATCTCGTCCTCGAGATTTAAGAAGAACGAGGGAAAAGGTGGGGAAAATCTATGCGAAGCTCTTCTTCTCTTTCCCAAGTTACTTCATCTTCACTGTGGTGACTCCATTGAACTTTACACATCTTTATCACCTTATTTCTTGTAACTCGAGTCAATGTATCCAAAATCTTGATAGGGTACTCCGTGTAAGTCAAATCACCTTGAACACTGAGCTCTTCCATGGGTAACTGTTCCTCAGGCACACGGAGACACTTCTTTAGTTGAGATACGTGGAACACATTATGCACATCCGATAGACTATCCGGTAACTCGAGTTGGTATGCCATCTCCCCAACTCTTCTAAAGATCAAGAATGGTCCAATATAGCGAGGGGACAATTTGCCCTTAACTTTAAATCTCCTCATTCCACGAAGTGGTGACACCTTGAGATACACATAATCTCCCTCTTCAAATTCCAGTGGTCTCCTTCTATTATCAGCATAGCTCTTTTGCCTGGTTTGAGCCACTCTCAAATTCTCTCGAATTATACGAACTTGTTCTTCTGCTTCCTGAATCAGTTCAGGCCCAAAGAACTGTCTCTCTCCAGTCTGATCCCAATATAGAGGAGTCCTGCACTTCCTCCCATATAAAGCTTCAAAAGGTGACATCTTCAGACTAGCCTGATAACTATTGTTGTACGTGAACTCAGCATAAGGCAGACTCTTATCCCAACTTCCTCCATGCTGAAGGGCACATGCTCTCAACATATCCTCCAATACTTGATTAGTCCTTTCAGTCTGTCCATCAGTCTGAGGGTGATAAGCTGTACTAAAATTCAACTTTGTACTCATGTTCTCATGAAAGCTTCTCCAAAACCTTGAGGTAAACTGCGAACCTCGATCAGACACGATCTTCTTTGGTACTCCATGTAAACACACAATCCGAGCCATATATAACTCTGCTAACTAAGAACCTTTATAAGTAGTCTTCACAGGAATAAAGTGAGCCACTTTAGTCAATCTATCCACAATCACCCATATTGCATCATATCCTTTCTGGGTGCGAGGCAATCCAGTAATAAAATCCATACCAATCTCTTCCCATTTCCACTCGGGTATCTTCAGTGGATGCAATAGTCCAGCTGGCCTCTGGTGTTCAGCCTTAACTCTTTGACATACATCGCACATAGCCACATGTGCAGCTACATCTCTTTTCAATCCATACCACCAATATTTCCGTTTCAAATCCTGATACATCTTGGTACTACCAGGATGAATAGAATAATCCGAGTCATGGGCCTCCTTCAATATAGTCTCTCGAAGGCTTTTAACATCAGGAACACACATCCTGTCCTTGAACCATACGGTGCCCTACTCATCTTCCGTGAATTCCGGAACTCGACCTTCAGTAATCAGATCCTTAATCTCTTTTATCTTAGCATCACCAATTTGTCCTTTGCGGATCTCTTGCTCCAAAGTAGGTTCCACATCAATAGTAACTCCTTCAGTATGAGCAACTATCCCCAGGTTAAGTCTCCTGAAATCCTCAACAATCTCATCGGGTAGCTGGGCAACGATAGCTGAATGAACATGCTCCTTGCGACTCAAGGCATCTGCGACCAAATTTGCCTTGCCCGGGTGATAGTGAATCTCCAAATCATAATCCTTAATAAGCTCCAACCAACGGCGTTGCCTAAGGTTGAGATCCTTCTGAGTGAATATATACTTCAAACTCTTATGATCCGTATACACTTGACACTTGGTCCCCATGATATAATGTCTCCAAATCTTAAGCGCATGCACAACGGCTGCCAATTCCAAGTCATGAGTGGGGTAGTTCACTTCATGTTTCCGCAACTGACGAGATGCATAGGCAATCACATGTCCTTCTTGCATGAGTACACATCCTAAGCCTTGGCCACATGCATCACAATAGATATCAAATCCTTTCTGTAGGTCTGGCATAACCAATACTGGTGGCGACATTAACCTCTTCTTCAATAGATCAAAGCTGTCTTGACACTTCTCGTCCCACTTAAATTCTTTTCCTTTCTCCAAAAGCGAAGTCATAGGTTTAGCAATCTTAGAAAATCCTTCAATAAATCTCCGATAATAGCCTGCTAATCCCAAGAAACTCTGAATCTCAGTAACTGTAGTGGGTACTCTCCACTCCATTATCTCCTTAACCTTAGCAGGATCCACTGAAATTCCTCCATTAGAAATAATATGACCAAGAAATGGCACTTCGCCAATCCAAAACTCGCACTTGCTGAACTTAGCATATAGCTGGTTATCTCGTAGCTTCTGTAGCACCAACCTCAGATGTTCCTCGTGATCACTATCACTCTAAGAATAAACGAGAATATCGTCGATGAATACCACGACGAATCTGTCCAAATACTCCATAAACACCTTGTTCATTTAGTTCATAAAATAAGCTGGTGCATTAGTCAATCCAAACGACATAACTGTGAACTCATATAATCCATATCTAGTCGAGAAAGCCGTCTTGGGAATATCCGATGGTCTAATCCTCATCTGATGGTAACCGGATCGGAGATCAATCTTCGAGAACACTCTAGCACCTCTCATCTGATCAAATAAATCTTCAATACGGGGCAACGGATACTTGTTCTTCATCGTAACATCATTAAGAGATCTATAATCCACACACATCCGCTGCGATCCATCCTTCTTCTGTACAAACAAGACCGGTGCTCCCCAAGGTGAGGAACTCGGACGAATGTACTCAGCCTCTTGTAACTCAGTTAACTGCTTTTTAAGCTCCTTCAACTCCTCTACGGACATCCTATATGGCCGTTTAGAAATAGGGGCGGTTCCAGGTAAGAGGTCAATAACAAACTCAACTTCTCTATCAGGTGGCATCCCTGGCAACTCCTCTGGAAAGACATCCGGAAAATCTCTAACCACCCGGATATTGTCACCAACAAACTCCTCAGGCATAAAGAACATTGCACGCATGGATGAGGAGGTTACTGCAATGTTAACTTGAAACCTTTCTCCTTTAGTAGTAGTGAGTTCTACGGTACCTCTACCACATGCTATAACGGCCTTTGCCTTTCTTAGCCATGACATACCAAGGATCAAATCTATACTGCTTGACTCCAATATTATAGCAGTAGCTCCAAATTCTCTACCCATAATGGTTAATGTCAATCTACGTGTCATTTGATTCGCCTCAACAGGCCCTTTAGGTGTAATTACTATCATGGGTTTTCTCATATTTAGCAGTGGTATTTCATTTGTGTTGGCATATCTAGCAGACATGAATGAATGTGTAGCACCAGAATCAAATAATATGGTTGCAGGAATTGCATTAACATAAAACATACCAATTACGAGGTCCCCTCCATCCGGAGTAGCATCAACGCTGACTTGATTAACCTTGGCAATAGAATATCCCTTGCCAGGGGTCTGTTGCTTGTTCTGAACTGGAGTAGTAGCAATCCTCTGTGGGCAGACATTTGCATAATGACCAATCTTCCCACACTTGAAACATTGAGTGCCCGGACTCTGTCCTGAAAACTTCGTCGGGGTGCCAGTAGGGGTAGCCTGTCGAGGAGGTGGAGTCCTCAGTGGTGACTGCTGAACTGGGCGTGGTCCTCCTGGTCGAGTCGGTGTACCCTGTGGGGAACTGTAACGAGGACGAACATTGCTGCTTCCTTGTCCTTGAGATATTGCCTTCCTCTTCAAATCTCCCAGCTGAACACGCTTGTGTTCAATAGCCAGGGCCTTATCAAGCAGTCTCTGAAATGATGGAAATGTGTGTGCCACAAGAGCATACTGCAGTGGTCCATTAAGTCCTTCAATGAAATGCTCTTGCTTCCTCTCGTCTTCAGCAACTTCTTCAGGGGCATATCTGGATAACTGAATAAACTTGTCGCGGTACTCGCTGACTGACATACTCCCTTGCTTCAGCGACAGAAATTCCTTCTTCTTGATCTTTATCATCCCAGCTGGAATATGGTAGTTCCTGAACTGCGTACTGAACTCTGCCCAAGTAATAGTATCCGCAGCATCATGGGCAGCAGTATAAGAATCCCACCAGTCAGCAGCAGGACCAGTCAGACGTCCAGAAGCATATAAAACCTTCTCCCGATCAGTGCATTGTGCAATGTTGAGCATCTTCTCAATTGCTTTCAGCCAATCATCTGCATCAAGTGGATCTGGCGAACTGGCAAATGTAGGTGGCTTATGACTCATGAACTCTCGGTGCTTATCACGAGGTGGGACTGGTGGTGGTGGTGGTGGAGGCAGTGGTACTTGTTGCTGTTGTTGTTGCATTTGCTGTTGCAGCTGCTGTTGTTGCGCCCTCCTTTCCTGGCGTATCTCATCTCGCTCCTGGCGCAACTCCTGTCGTATATCTTCTCTTTCCTGACGCATCTCCTGGCGTTCTTGTTGCATCTGGGCACGCATATCAGCCATGGTGTCCGCCATTTGCTGCATCACCGCCATCTGAGCAGCAACCAGTGGGTCAACTCCGCCTGGTGGGGGATTAGGAGGATTCATCTCTGCAGGCTGTGGCTGAGGTTGTCTATAAATTCTTCGAGTGTGTCGGTTAGGAGGCAGATCAATTCCACCACCCCTCCTGGTATTGACCATCTGAGTTAGATACATATGGTAAGAAAGAGCAGTAGACAAGGCAGGTATTTACAAATCAGGTTACTTGGGGAATTTTATCTATCCTAGCTAATTCAATACCTTATGGTGGTACATACTAAGATGTCCATAGTTCAATCAATCAAAGAAGCAAATCAGGCACTTAGCATCAGCACAATCAAACAACATTTCTAATAGAGAAAATAGTTTTAATTTTGTCTTAGGTTCCCTATCTCTTAGGAAGATCATAGTCATAGGATTCCAAGGTGTGAAATCCATCTTGTCTTAGAGTAGAAAAGATAAGAATGATCAGAGTAGGACAGTAGAAGGTGAGACAAGATCAAGATGAGATGAGTATAGAATGAGTCAGAGTAAGGTAAGTAGGAGAGGGTTTGTCCATTTCTATCTAGGTCTCGTCCTACAGTCAACATTCCTCTGATACCACTTCTGTCACACCCGGCTTTAAGGAACAAAGCCAGGTGCATCTCATACATGCGCCGAGAAGACAACATATATAATAACAGAGTGTATAGAGATAAATGTCATAAAACATCAGAGTATTTATTACATAGCGGAAGACTTATTACAAAATAAAATAATAAAGATAAAACGAACTAAGGATCGTCGGCGCCAATGTCGACTGGGAAACGCCACCTAGATCAGATCGAACTCCTCAGTGTTAGGCGGCTCCTCCTGAACCACCTGATCATCTCCTGTGGGGGGGGGGTGTGAGACAGCAAGGGTGAGCTCACACATGATCATAGCTCAACAAGTTGTGGGGAACCAGTGGACATAAACTCACAAAGGTGTGAGTTCATGTGATGTGTAAGGCTTAATCAATGACAGGGGTTAAAGCTGAGCATTGCTTTTAAGTAGTTGGTCAAAATTTTATTAGCAGTTACTAAGTGTAAGTAAATACCAAACCATAAGTAAAGTAATAGAACAAAATTAATAATAAACCCATGCAATGCAAATGACAAAATTGAGTTTAAGTTCCATAATTTAAACATCAGAGAGTCCTGAGCCGCTCATGACTGTGAGCTCGGCTAGTATACCAGTTTTACACTCTGCAGAGGTTGTACCCTTTACCCACAAGTCATGTTACCCATCTGCCAAGGGGTCATGAATCCCATACACCTCTACCTAGGAAGCGCGGCAGGGCAACACTACGAGGCCTTTACAAAGTTCCACTAGCTTCCGAAAACCCGCTACAGTTTATAGGAAGTTCCAATGCAGGGTTCCTGGCTGACCGCCATCGCAGCAAAATCAACCAGGGACCTCCCTACACTGACCACTCCCCTACTGCCCTTGCCCCTTTCGGGTAAGGTAGTCTTCCACTAGCTTTCCTAATTAGTCAGCCAAGGGGTCCCATTCCTCCCTTGTGGTGGCACGTGTTACTCAAGTTAAGCTCTATGTTCCAATTAACATTAATGATATCAACATGAACATAAACAGAATAACAACAAGAATTGGAACATAGAGGTAATAAATGATTATCCCAAAGCCATATAAAGCAATAGCAAACTACCCAAGTGATTCAGGGGTAAACAAGGTAATGAGATAAACAATCTAGGGTGACCTATTGGGTCCCATCAAAATTAACCTATGCATGGATAAGTGATATTAAAGAACATTATTGGGTAAAAAGTGGTCAAGGGCACAACTTGCCTTCAATGAGCTCCTGCTCAGCTACTTCAACCTGCTGCTCACCAGGATCCTCAGCAACGGGCTCTTCTACTCGCCACAATACAAACAAGCACAGGATATATAGAGAAATTAACATTACACCAAACATATAAATAAAATACACAGAGATATTCTACATATTAAAATAAAAACCTAGGAACTGGAATCATAATTTTCTGAGTTATAGATTTTAAGTTATGCATTTTCAAAGGTTTTATGTGCTTTAAATAGGATTAAGTGATAAATAAATTTCTTACTGTTTTTATGCCAAAACAGAGACATTAAGTGCTAGAGAATAAAATTACAAAATTTTAGGAACTGGAATGGATGAATTTGGAGTTAGTATGAATTTTCTATGAATTTATAAAGTTCTAGCAATTATTTTCCTATTAAAATCTATTTTCTATTTCATTTATTCAATTTAAACGGTCTCTGGACTGGGCCTCAATATCTGATAACCGTAGGGGGCTCGGGGTAAGTATTTCTAGACACAGAGAATAGTGACTAAGGGACGGCGGGTTCTAATTCGTATAAACAGAGGGGTTCAAGTGTAAATCGCGCAGCCGAAGGGGTAACTTCTAATCTGAGCCATCCGATCAGGATTCTCTGGCCTGGATTGAATCTAGATTTTTAATGAACCGGTACGCGACTGAAGCCGTTCGATCGGCGATCAACGGCGCGGATTTAAAATACCCCAACTCGCCCCGGATTCGCCCGATCGAGATCGAACGGCCCAGGACAACCCAGCGAATCGGTACGCGCAGATCTAATCGCAGCCGTCCACGCGATGATCAACGGGCGCAACCCTCTCTTCTCCCCTCGACCAACCAAGACGGCGGCGCCGCCGCTTCTCACCCCGCCGAGCGCCGGTGAGATCGTCAATCAGCGTTCCCCGGGCGCTAAACAACAAATTAAATCGAGATTTACCATGCGGGAGGCGGGACGAACACGAGGGATGGCTTTCTTACTGAGGATGCGCAGTGCAGGTGCCCGGCTACGGTGTAGCGCGGATGGGCGGGTCGGATGTAGCGCCGGTGAGGAATTGGCGCACACCCATGGCTTGTATTGCCTCCGGGGAGTCAATGGCGGACTCCGTGGCAGCTGGCGAACCCCCCTGCCCACTCGCCCAACCCAGGAAATTGGTGCGGTCACCAATCGACCGCGGCGGCTTTTCACTTCCGCGGACGACAATGGCGGCGGTGCTTTTGTGGACAATGCGGCGCGATCTGGGTGATGGAATAGAGCAGGGGAGGTGCGGCGCGTAGCACATATACCCCGGTCTAGGTCGTGGACCCGGGGGTGAGGCCGTTCTGAGATTGCAGCGCTCGCGAGCTGCGGTCCCGGCCGGTGCGGACGGTTCGTTGGGGAAGAATCCGACAAGGGGGCCCCATCTGTCTGCGGCACGAGTGGAGGAGGACGGCGCTTGCTTCTGACGGCCGGGCCCCACTGTCGGGCGCGCGCGCGTGAGTGGTAATGGGCCACGCAGAGGGAAAGCGGTTGTGGGCCGAAAGGGGTGAAGTCGGCCCAGCTGCCAGGTTTGGCCTTTTCCTTTTTATTTTCTGTTTTTCTTTTTCATTTCTTTTTCAAATTCAAACTTCAATCCAAATTCAAACTTTGTGGCACTTTATATACTGGCTAATTATTTATTTTGATCATATCAACTGTGATGAAGTGATTTTAATGATAATTTTATTTGTATTGAATAATATTCCTTTCTCTTCTCTATTCTCAAGAATTTCTTTTAGGTTTTAAATTCCCTTTTTGGTCTTTAATATTTTTCTTGTCACAAAATGCACACAAAATAAAATATCCAGCATGATGCAACAATTTAGTAGCATATCTTTTTATTAATTGTTCTTGGACATGGTGTTCTCATATGATGATGCATAAAGATCGAACTCACATATAGAGAAATTGTTTCTCTACTGGTACTATTTCTAGCAATTACAAAGTGGGTGTTACAAGTGTCAAGTATGCATGGATCATAGGAGTTTGAAGTACATATTCACTCAGAAGGATCTCAACCTTAGGCAACGTCGTTGGTTGGAGCTTATTAAGGATTATGATTTGGAAATTCACTATCACCCAGGCAAGGCAAATTTGGTTGCAGATGCCTTGAGTCGAAAGGAGCATGTTCATTCAGCTGTTGATGCCCAGCTACCCGATGAGATTGTTGAGGATTTCAGGAGACTTAACCTGGGGATAGTTGCTCACACTGAGGGAGTTACTATTGATGTGGAACCTACCTTGGAGCAAGAAATCCGCAAAGGACAAATTGGTGATGCTAAAATACAAGAGATTAAGGATCTTATTACTGAAGGTCGAGGTCTAGAATTCACGGAAGATGAGCAAGGCACCGTATGGTTCACGGATCGGATATGTGTTCCGGAGATTGAAAGCCTTCGTGAGACTATATTGAAGAAAGCCCATGACTTGGATTATTCTATTCATCCTGGTAGTACCAAGATGTATCAGGATTTAAAGCAGAAGTGCTGGTGATATGGACTGGAGAGAGATATGGCTGCACATGTGGTTATGTGCGATGTGTGCCAAAGAGTTAAGACCGATCACCAAAGACTAGCTGGACTATTACACCCACCAAAGATGTCCAAGTGGAAGTAAGAAGAGATTGATATGGATTTCATTACTGGATTGCCTCGCACCCAGAAAGGATATGATGATATATGGGTGATTGTGGATAGATTGACTAAAGTGGCTCATTTCATTCCGGTCAAGACTACTTATAAAGGATCTTAGCTAGCAGAGTTATATATGGCTCGAATTGTGTCTCCACATGGAGTACCAAAGAAGATCGTTTTGGATAAGAGGATCACAGTTTACCTCCAGATTTTGGAAAAGTTTTCATGAGAATATGGATACAAAGTTGAAATTTAGTGCAGCCTACCACCCTCAGACTGATGGACAGACTAAAAGGACTAATCAAGTATTGGAGGATATGTTGAGAGCTTGTGCCCTTCAGCATGGTAATAGTTGGGATAAGAGTTTGCCTTATGCTGAGTTCTCATATAATAATAATTACCAGGCCAGTCTGAAGATGTTACCGTTTGAGACTCTATATGGCAGGAAATGCAGGACTCCTCTATATTGGATCAGACTAGAGGAAGACAGTTCTTTGGACCTAGAATTATTCAAGAGGCAGAAGAACAAGTCCGTATAATTCGGGAGAATTTGAGGGTAGCTCAGACCAAATAAAGGAGCTACGCTGATAACAGAAGAAGATCACTGGAATTTGAGGAAGGAGATTATGTGTACCTCAAGGTGTCACCACTTCATGGAATGAGGAGGTTTTAAGTCAAGGGCAGATTGTTCCCTCGTTTTATTGGACCATTCAGAGTTTTTAGGCGAGTTGGAGAGATGGCATACCAACTCGAGCTACCTGCTAGTCTATCGGATGTGCATAATGTGTTCCATGTATCTCAACTGAAGAAATGTCTCCGTGTCCCTGAGGAACAGTTACCAATGGAAGAGCTCAGTGTTCAGGGTGATTTGACTTACACGGAGTACCCGATCAAGATTTTGGACACTTTGACTCGAGTCACGAGGAATAAGGTTATAAAGATGTGCAAAGTTCAATGGAGTCACCACGGTGAAGATGAAGCAACTTGGGAAAGAGAAGAAGAGCTTCGCATAGGTTTTCCCCACCTTTTCCCTCGTTCTTCTTAAATCTCGAGGACGAGATTCTTGTTAAGGGGGGTAGGATTTGTAATACCCGATTTGCAAGAGAGAATATAAAAGGGAGATTTTTTTTCCTTTATATGTGATTTCTCTATTTATCATCACAAGTGAACACTTCATTTGAAAACAAATAATTAATAAAAATATATGCCACTAAATTATGCATCATGCTGAATTTTATTTGTCTGTGCATTCACTCCTGAAGAAAATGATAAAGAAATATAGTAGAGTTGAAACATGCATTAAACCTAAATTTGGAAACTGAGATTTGGAGAAAAATAGGAAAAATACTACACAAAAATAAAGTAAATAAAGATACAAATAACTAAAACCCTCCTATACTACTATGCCTATGTTTGTACATTAATTAGAGTATAATTTCACAGCACTGTTTGAATTCATTTCAATCTAAAAAGGAAAACAAAACAGAATAAAAAATGAAATGAAAAGGGAATTTCTGGCGCCCTGGGCCAAATCTCCCCTGGCCTCAGCCCATCTGGCCCTTCCTCCCACCGCGGCCCAGCACCATTCACCTAGCCCGCGCTCATTTCACTGACCGGCGGGGCCCGCTGGCCAGCCACACCACACGTGCGCGCCTTGCGCGGGCCGACACTGATATGTGGGACCTCTTCGTCAGAACCATCCCCTTCGCGGCGAACTCGGGCCCCTGACAGAAGCGCAACAGAATCCCGAGCTCCACGGCATGACTGAGTCCTCGAAGATCGATTCCACCTGCATATAACCGACCCCTGGATCTCACGCTCCGTTAACTTAGTCGCCGCCTTGTCATCGCTTGAGCCGCTGCCGCTGTTGCCACGAGTAGGGATGAACCGTGACGCCTGCAGAGAGAAATTAGGGAGGGAGAGTGGATCCGTCGCCGGGGTTCTCGGGCAAGCCGTTTCAACCACCGTTACCCTAGTATTGCGGCTCGGTCTGCGGACCATAAAGAGTAGTGCCAAGCGGCCCCATCCCCCTCAGTCTATCCGAGCCGGTAGTATCATTGCCAAGCCACTGTTGCGGGGAGAGAGAAAACATGAAGCCGCCGTCGACCCACGCCTACGCTGTTGAACTAGTTCCCCTGTGTGGTGGCTGGGTGGATTTGCGGGTGCTCACCGGATGTGGTCGTGGCTTCGTCGGGCGGAATCGTGGCCGTGGGAACTCACTGCTCGGGCTTGGATAGCGGCAGGGAGCACCCGCCAGCTCCGTTCCCGTCCGTGGCCATTGCCGGAAAGTTCGTGCCGCCTTGGAGTACTTCGCGGTGCTGCTGGGAGGGCGCTCGTGACCGGGTGGAGGTGTTTCGACCTCGGCGGCGACCGGAATTGCTCGCCGGTGACACACCGCCACCGCGGAGCTGCGCTGCACCGTGAATATGGCCCGGCACCGCGTGATTCACGGTAAGGATCCCCTCGGTCGATTCCTTGTCACATATACGCGCTGTAGGACTCGCGGATTGGGAACCGGGGGCTCTGGTGCGTGATTGGGGGAAACTCCGGTGTGCGCGCCACCGTGGAATCGTGGCGGCGCCGTCGTCCCGTGCTGGGAGTTGGGGAAATGCCGTGGGCCGTCGATCTGTCAACGTACGCCCCGGATCAGTGGTGGATAGCATCGTTTCATTTAATTAAATCAGAGCCATCGATTCCCAATCCAACGTATAGCATCTCATACCGATTCGTAAACTGTGTCATCTAATCATGGCCCTTGGAGTAAGATCCAATGGCCAGAATCCATCTTTACCCTTTCGGCTCGTAGTTTTACAAAAGAGACCTCTAGTTTTAACCAAATAAACCCGCAATCCACAAATCCTATTCACTGAGTCTAGGAAAGTTTATCTCGGAAACCCTGAGCTTCTCTGTATTAGTGCACCCAATCCAGAGTTCATAGGAAATAGATAAATAATATATGGAAATGATTTTTAATGAGAAAATAAATGCTAGAACTTTAATAAATCATAGAAAATTCATATGAACTCCAAATTAACCCATTCCAATTTCTAAAATTTTGTAAATTTAATATATATCACTTAGTGTCTCTGTTTTGACATAAAAACAGTAAGAAAATTAATTTAGCATTTAATCCTATTTCAAGCACATTAAATCTTAGGAAATCCATAACTTGAAATCTATAACTCCCAATTTAGTGATTCCAATTCCTATGATTTCATTTTAATGTATAGATTTTTACTGTATATTTTATTTACATGTTTGATGTAATGTTAATTTATGCTATACTATGTATGTATTGTGTTGATGCGAGTAGACGAGCAAGCCACTGTGGAAACTGAGGTTCAACAAGTAGAGATAGCTGAGCAGGAGCTCATTGCAGGCAAGTTGTGCCCTTGATCACTTACTTTTCCCAGCCATGTTCTTATTAATTTTAATGATCTGCATAGGTTAATTTTGATGGGATCCTTTAGGTACCCCAGTTTTGATTACCTCTATACCTTGTTCACCCCTGGAATATTTTTGGGTAGTACTTGCTATTGCTTTATGTGGATTGGGTATGGAGATACACTACTCATGATTATCCTGTTATTATCTTGTTATTATTACTGTTCATGTTAAGATCATTAAATTAATGGGAACATGGAGCGACCACCCGGGAAAACAGTGCTACCACAAGGGTTTAATGGGACGCCCTTGGCTGATTAACTAGGAAAGCTAGGGGAGGGCTACCTTACCCGAAAGGGGCAAGGGCAGTAGGGGAGTGGTCAGTGTAGGGAGGTCCCTGGTTGATTTTGCTGCGATGGCGGTCAGCCAGGAACCCTGCACTGGAGCTTCCTATAAACTGTAGCGGGTAGTCTGAAGCTAGTGGAACTTTGTAAAGGCCTCGTAGTGTTACCCTGCCTCGCCTCCTCGGTAGAGGTGTATGGGATTGGCCGTCTCTTGGCAGATGGGTAACATGACTTGTGGGTAAAGATGCGCAACCTCTGCAGAGTGTAAAACTAGTATACTAGCCGTGCTCACGGTCAAGAGCGGCTCGGACCCTCACATGATTAATTATGGAACTTAAATTCAATTTGACATTTGCATCGCATTTGGGATTATTTTACTATTACTGTTCTTTATTATTATTAAGGTTTGGTATTTACTTACACTTAGTAATTGCTAATAAAATTTTGACCAACTTATAAAAGCAATGCTCAGCCTTAGCCTCTATTTCATTGATCAGCCTTACACTACATGAAGTCCCACCTTTGGTGAGTTCATGCCACATTATTCCCCACGACTTGTTGAGCTATGATCGTATGTGAGCTCACTCTTGCTGTCTCACACCCCCCCACAGGAGAAGAACAGGTGGTCGAAGAGGAGCCGCCTAACACTGAGGAGTTCGATCTGATCTAGGTGGCGTTTCTCAGTCGACATTGGCACCGACGATCCTTAGTTCGTTTTATGTTTACACTTTTATTTTGTAATAAGTCTTCCACTATGTAATAAACACTCTGATGTTTTATGACATTTATCTCTATACACTCTGTTATTATATATGTTGTCTTCTTGGCGCATGTATGAGATGCACCCGGCTTTGTTCCTTAAAACCGGGTGTTACATGTACGCAGCGTTCAATCTAAGCCGTCCACTAGAAATCGACGTTTCTCCCATCGTCTTCCTTCTCAGCCCCCAGCAGCAGTGGCCCGCGCGACACACCCGGCGGCGCGGCACTCCACGCCGAACATCCAGTCGATCCCGAAGCAGGAGGAGAACTGCCCGGAGCGAGCGATTGCACTGCCTGAGATCTTCCACGGCGGCATGTTTGCCCACATGGTTCCGGCGACCAAACACCCAGCTCTATTTTCTCTCTTCCTGCATCTCTCTCCTCCACGTGACCTCCAGGGAGAGCGCTGCACAGCCCTGCACCTAGCCGGCAATGCTCCCAGGCGCGCAAAATATGGATGAGGAAGGTGCGCTCGGCTTGAATAAATACCCCGAGATGGAGCCCAGCCACGGAGGAGATCGGTCAGACAGATGCTTTATTCACGGGATTAGTTCATAACGAACACCGTGCATGGCACAGGGAGAGTTTTCGCGAGGGAGATACTCTAGGCGGATAAATCCCTGGCCCCAGGCGTGGTTGGTGGCGAGGCCGTGCGGTGCGGAGCCCTATCCCCCGGAATCAGGAGTTCTACGGTCGTCCGAGGTTCATGGCACCGCCCCGGCCACCCGCAGTGTGTTCCGGCTTTCATGGAGAGGGAGGTGGAGGATACAGAGCTGACGGGTGGGCCCAGTCAGGCAGTGGACCACGGCGCAAGGGAGTAACTGAGCTACGCCAGGTGGGGAGTTGGGCCGAGCAAAGCCCAGCCAGTTGGGCCGGCTGCGTGGGGACTGGGCCGAGGGGGTTTTTCCTCTTTATTTTTTTTCCTTTATATTTTGTATTTCCATTTTGAATCCAAATCCAAATTTGGTTTTTTTGTTTTCCAATTTAATTAGGTGCATATACTAAACTCCAGCATAATGTGCATAGTTATTTTGATTTTATAATTGTTTTTATATTTTGGGTTTCTTTTTACCTTTCAAATTTAAATCCAACCACGTGGTATTAAGTCCAAACATACATAAACGAAAATACGAAATGATGCGATTCTAAATTTATTTGTTATTTTACCCATTTAGCTTTTAGAATGTTTCCACATACAAACTATTAAATAAGAGGGATTCATACCATAGTTAAGGATCCCATTATTATTTAAAAGATTCATGCATTTGTAATAAAACACGTACTAAAATACTCTAATATTATTTCTTAAATAACTAAAGTCGTGAAAGTACCTACTATTACCCTTACAAAATAATAAGGAGCTAGCTAAAACTTTTAAGGTATTATTCAGGGTTTACACTTAATCATGGCCTTAATGACAATTTCATTAGGCACTGTGGGCGCTTGTGCCCTCAATCGCAAGAATCTTCGGACATACGCTTGGAGGTATTCCTCATGATCTTGCATGCATTAGAACAGGGCCTGAGCTGTGACTGGCTTCATCTGAAAACCTTAGAAACTGGTCACTAGCATGTCCTTAAGCTTCTGCCATGATGTGATTGTCCCTGACCGAAGAGAAGAATACCATGTTTGGGCTACACTCTGGACTGCCATGACGAAGGACTTCGCCATAACTGCAGTATTGCCCCCATACAAAGATATAGTTGCTTCGTAGCTCATCAAAAACTGCTTTGGATCTGAGTACCCATCATACATGGGAAGCTGAGGTGGCTTGTATGACGGGGGCCATGGGGTAGCCTGCAGTTCTGCTGCCAAGGGAGAAACATCATCAAAAGTAAAGGTATCATGATTAAAATCATCATACCATCCATCTTCGTTGAACAAGCCTTCTTGACGAAGCTCCCTGTGTTGGGGCCTTCGATCTTGTTCATCTTGAACAAGATGATGCACTTCTTCAGTAGCTTCGTCGATCTTCCTTTGAAGATCAGCTAGTCGCGCCATCTTCTCCTTCTTCCTTTGTACTTGCTGATGGATTATTTCCATGTCCCTGATCTCTTGGTCCAACTCCTCCTCCTGGAGTGTTGGACTGGTGGCTTTCCTCTTCTGGCTTCGAGCCTCTCAGAGAGAAAGAGTTTCTTGGTTTGGGTCCAGCGGCTGCAGTGCAGCAGTCCCTGGCGCTGAAGCTTTCTTCGGCGGCATGACGAAGGTCAGTGCTTGCTGATGGTGGTCGAAAGAGTTCACCGGAGGTGGGCGCTAATGTTGGGGACTTGTTCTCAAATGCTATGAATTAAGAACAAGGCAACACAAAGTATATATTAACAGTTAATGCCTTTCGTCCTTCGAAGCATTATTTCCCTAAGGATATAACGATCTTCGGACGAAGGTCATGAAGGAAGTACCTTCATCATCGCAGCATACATTAATGAAAAATGAAGCATATGAAAATATGAGAAATAACATGAATGATCATATGATATTATGTATATATCTTTATTATATAATCATGTATGAATAAGAACAATATTGAATTATATTTGTACCTTCGGCTTGACAGCAAACGTGAGGCACGAGCAAGTACCAGACAGCGTGAACAGTACAGGGGTACTGTTCATCTATTTATAGGCACAGGACGCAGCTTGTGAGAAATTACATCATGCCCTTTATATTTACTATTGATTTATAGATGAAACTATGAGGACTAGATGGCCTTTTCCCCTTTAAGTCGGTTCCTTTTTTCGCTATTTAGCCGAAGCTCCCTTGCGCGTAGCTTCAGAGCGACTCCAACCTTCGTCACGATCATGCTTTTGACATCGTACATGCTTTTAACCCGAGTCCAAAGGTACCTGTTCATATGTCACACTTGGAAGATATTGTTAAATCACGTTTTTGAGGACCTTCGAAGGACGAAGGCCCCTAACAATATTATAGGCTATGTGTTTTCTAATGAAATTAAAAGATAGTTATTTGTTCATTATCTTTTGCATGAAAATCCACTTAAGGGCCTATAACCTAGTTTTTCATAAAATAGGTGTTTAATAATTATGATCTTTTCATATAAAAAGTTGTTTAAGCTATTTATGAGCTTTTTATAAAAGTAATGTTTAATAATGTGTTTCATAACTCATTAACCTTAGATATATAACATATATCTTTTCTAAAAGGTAAAAAAGTTTAATATTGTTATAACATGTTTTATCATCTTATAAACCCTTTATCTTAGACGTATCGCGTATGACGTTTTATAAAAGATTAAATTGGTGAACCTAATATTTATATATTTAATTAAGGTATTTTTAAGCTAATGTCTTGTTTTATAAAGTATAGATCACACATCTTTAAAAAGAATACCTACTTACTATAACTCTTGCGTGTAATGTTTTTGAAAAACGAACGCTCTTTTCGTTAGGCTTTTTTTTAGATTTACGTATGGTGAATGTGGTATGTTATTGAGTGGTGTTTGTTCTTTTTTTTTAGATTCTTCTTGTTTGTTTTAGATTTACAAAGGAGATGCCGATACCGATCCTTTTTTTAAAAAAAAGGACAAAAAAGTCAGCCTGCTTTTGCAATTTGAAGACTGACATAGATCAAACCAAGATCTTGTTCTCTAAACAAGTGAGTACGGCCCCATGAATAAATTTCTCCTCGACCTGTTGGTGACTTGGGATTTGGTTGAGACAAACATCTTGCCTGCTTATACATTTTTTAGTTCTTAAGGCGGCGCGCATAATTCTCCAACAGAAATGCTCCATAGTTCAAGCGTGCAAAAAAAAAGACTCCAGCACAGTGGGCAAGGATAACACAGCTTTGATCAGCACCAGATTGGATCATTCGCAATATATATAAATATATGCATAAGTTATTTGTCAGTAAGCCTTGCTAATTAAAGTGTACAAATTTTAGATCAACTCAAAGCATATCATTTTACATAAAGCAATATACAAAAGAGTAAAATGAGTGTAGAAAAAAACATCATGCACCTCTAAGGATTTGCACCAACAGTTGGCTGTGCATAGTTGGCAAATATCATAACTTAAGGAAAATATGGACCACCAAAGCACCAAGAAATTTTGTGTAGAGATTGGACTACTAACTAGGGCATTTACAGAAATGAACACAATATTTTGCATGGTTAACGCCTGACCACCCATCGGTACTAACGACACAATATATTGCAATTTTTGTGGATTGCAAAGCATCACCCAACTTGTAGGTTCATATAACTAAATAGATATAGGAAAGATTAAATATCCTAGACAGTGCTTAACGACCGGTCCAAGGAGAATAGAAGACCTATGAAGCTACTGACTATGAAATTGACCAAGAATCTATCCTCGCTTCTAGAGTCCAGCCCCACAGGCAAATGGTTGAACATTCATTGAACTTCCTGAATAAGCACTAAGCTCCCAAACAAATCATAAGATGCTCAACTAAGACACTAAATTGAAATGTAATAGCTTAGTTAGATTCCCTTATCCTCCCTTACCTTTTCTCAATTAATTACCCTTTAATGTCCTTATCATAAATGTACAATCATCCTTGCACTTTTGGGTTTTCATGCCTGATATTGACACATCCAATATAGATAATTTACCGAAAAAGCTAAACAGTTTTAATGGGTATTATTTGGTGACCCAATCCAGTGTCCAAGCAAGGAAGATCATGCCCAAGATGCTCTGCATCAAGCTGATTGTGACATCAACCTTTGTGGTTCATTAGTGCGGGGGGCAAAAGGGGAAGGTTGGAAAATGGAAAAGAAAAGCACTAACAACATCCAGAAGGGTGAGTTAACATAACCGCAATCACCACAGGTTCTATTATAAGGCATCTTATTTAATATGTCATTTAGAAACGCAAGTAGCTTAAGAATGTGTTTGGTTTAGCTTTTTAAACCTGCTTATGCTTTGAAAAAACAGAAGTTGAAAAACCTTAAAGGATTTAACTTTTTTAGAGCTACTTTGAAAAGGCAGCTTTCTATAATGTAAATTTAAAACCAGCTTGAACCCTGCTTTTGTTGCTTATCCACGTTTATTATGTTAATAAAGAGATACGGTAAATAGAACTTAAAATAGAATTCAAAATAATTGATTGTTATAATAAATAAAATAAAAATTATTGTTAATAAAAACTATTAAAAATAGAATAGTAAATTTGAGTTATTAATTCAATATATCAATGAAAGATACGATAACTAGAAAATAAAATAGGGTTAAAAATAAACAGTTAGATATATTGATTTAGAGATATAGTTAAAAAAAGTGTATATAAATGATATATAATTTGTTCGTAGTAGACAACTTATAGCAGTTTAAATCAAACGACCTTTAATATAACTCAGTAGCTTTTTCAAAGCAGAAAACAATTTTTCTCATAGTACACAGCAGAACCAAACGCACCTAGGTTAGAATTCTTCACTTCTGCATCGGTAGCATTTTGGTGTTAGATATGATACTACGGGTAATGATGAAGAAATGCAAAGGCAACAAAGGCTATGATCAACGGATAGTCTTTCAGGCACAAACATATTTAAGCTTATTCATGGAAACTGGTTAATAAAGATCGAGACATGCATCAAAGAAAAAAACAGCATCTTGTGATCGGAAAATTACTTTTCAAGATTACGGATGACAAAGAAGGATGATGGGTTCTTGCATCACAATCCTGTAACCCCCCTTCATTAGTGGGCTCTGCGCATGGAAGATTCCTCACATTTTCAACCTTTCATACTTAGCAACAAAATAAGAGGACAACTAGTTGACCATTAGGCCTACAATATAGCGATTATTTTAAGTGAACACTTGCCATTAAGCAAACGGTACGCACAGAGGCATCAAAATAAAGGGGGTTGTAAAGCAAAAGACAAAAGGAAACAAGAGTTCCAAATCTTATGACAGTGCTTATTGAAGTGCAAGACCTACGTGAAATTATCAGGTATACAGATTGATCAAATCAAACTTCGGTGCACTGCTAATAATCATTCTCGAATCATAATATTTTATTTAGTTTGATACAAGTAGAAGATTCAATAACAATAGCAGGTTGCTAAAATCCACCATCTATCTATCTATCTATCTTTTCTTTGGATGAGTGTGTAAAGTCACAACTCCTAACTTTCACCCAATATACAGCCCAACTTCAACACGGAACACTTTAAGATAGAAGTTGTGTTCGATTCTCCCAGAAAGTTCATAGATAATGAAAAGTTGTCAAAATTAATAAACAATGTACCTTTCAGAGTTGGTGTGCTATTATTGCACTTCTCAATGAACTACTAGCCTAGCGACCATATTTTACAAGGCATTTGCTTACATGTCTTGAAAGACAGCACCTATTAAAATTAGGCCTTCGGGAGAAAATAAGGTGTATGCTGAGATATAAAAGGTTTGGATCCTATATACAAGGTTTTAGCAGCATGAACATACACGAACTGAAATAAGAAAGCAAACAGTAATGTTTCATATGTAAATTATTTCTTGCCTCAACTCTGAGTAAACAATAATAGCCATAAACAAATAAGTAAACAACAGCAGCACAGGTTTTTCATCTGGCTTAATCAAGGACCTATAAGTCTGAGCCACGAACAAATAATAACCGCATGTTCAGGTATAAATACACATAATCGTCCAGTGACCTGCGTAATTAAAACTGAACAATTTCGGATAATCATTAATCAGAGGAAAGCAACTGAAAACTTCAGTTCTTAAGAAAATATATCACATATGCAAATAGCAAACTCATTTCAAGGCCCACTGATGTGTCAGAAAAAAATTTAGATACAGTCTTCTTCAACCTGTGAAGAGTCAACAGTTTGGAGAATTAACATACCATGGATATCACATAAATCAATGCTACCACGAAGCACTAACCACATTAAAATCTATAAGGCATTCCTTCTGAAGTAGTTAATTGTTTCACTGCAAGGGTCTGGAATCAACTTTGTGCTTAAATGATTACTATGTTTGCCATCAGTGCCTGCCGTTTTCTAAGACCATGCAGAAGAACATCTTTTCTCCATGTACTGTGATATTTCAATCTACATGGTATCCTTAATTCTTCACAGCGGGATTTGAATGTATACATTGTAGATACAGGATAACTCAAATAAACCAAGCTCAATTCAGAAGAACTAGTTGATGAAATCCTAGAAATGATTAGGGGTGGAAAGAATACCAATATTAATCTACCACACCAAGGGGCAAGCATATGAAAGGAAGAGTGGGTTATCCACTTTAGAGAGGTGTCATATGAAAACAGATACTAAAATGCATTTGCAGTGGCATTGCAGCACTCCTACCTTTTCTGAATTCTTGAATATACAGATCACGAGATGGAGGTATGAGATTTGCCACTAGTGCTCAGTTCCAGTTGCTTAAAACACAAAGATAATGCAAAGTATAATCTTACCATTAATATTTAGCTTCACGGAAACACAGCATGACAGCAATGATAGCACTGGGACACTAATCAGAATCACCTAAAAGGGAGATTTTTGCCTTGCTTGCATACTGCATTCGCTTACATAATGCTAATTTCACACATGAATATGATTTTATATACAAAACTTTAGTATATCATGTGGTATCAAAACAAGTATAAAAACCAGAGTATTACTCCATTGTTCAGGCTTAAAGGAACTTTGATAAGATCACAGTAAATTTTCTTCAGTTTCATATTGATATTTTGTGATATGCATTGTATTGGACAATAAAAAACACAGTGAATACACAGTTATTGAATTCTGGTTACTCCACTCTACGGAATACATCATATGGATCCTTAAATGGACAAATTGTGTGAAATAAGAAAACACTCACATAGTGGCACGGATCAACATTTCTGTGCAGCAACAAAGGCTCAGATGAATTATGTGAAATAGGAGAACACTCACATTGATCCACATTCAATTCTACAAAGACTGAGCACAGATGTTTAGTACATTATTGCAACGCTATGAGGTTCTGTGAACATGTGAACCAAAGGAGGCCCTATGCACGGCAGCGTCCACCGCTGTCACACGTCATCCCCGGCGCCGTCGAGCCCCTTGAGGCCCTCCGCCACCGCCCGCGCACGATTCTGAGCCTGCCTCTCCACCGCCACGAAGTAGAGGCCTGTACGGAAACACCAGCCGCGCGGGACCGCGGCAACGGGAAGAAACGGTTAGGGGAAGACCGCGACAGGATGGATGGAGCAGAGCAGCAGGGGCTAGGGTTTTTAGTTACGGGCGCTTACTCACGGCGCTGCCCAGGGCGCAAATCCAGAGGATGCGTTGCGACCACAAGTCTCCCACAACGCCCCGGCCTCCCAGCCCCATACTCCGGTCGCTGCCGCCGGCAAAATCCGATCGCTTCGACCTGGGCTCTGTCGTCTCCGTCTCCGTCGCCGACCGGTCCGGCGATTCGCGGCGTGCGAGCGCGCTCGACGAGTGGGCTCTATGTCTGAGATATCAGCCTGCCTTTTTGGGCTTGGGCCGTTTGAGAGAGAAGCGCTGCGGCCTGGACCGAAGGAATATGGGATCTTTTAATTCTTCTCTCTCAAAAAACAAGGTAAGAAGAACAACTACAACATGTTCTCTCTCAAAAAGAAAGGAATTCAACTTTAGTTCGAAAAAGAAAAGATATCTGAGATCTTTCAGTTTTTAATAACAGGTTGTTTTTAGGGCCGGAGCTGATATTTTAGAGACCTAGGGCGGATCCAAATATTGGGGCATCTTCTATATAATATATAATTTTACTTGTATAGTATTTTAAAAGATTTTCTATATTTTTTATGCAAAGTCATTAATGATGGTGTTGATATCAACCTCAACCAACAATTATTTTTCAATACATAAAGTTGTTAAACCGTTTAGTTGTTCTTAATACATTGTATATCTTAAATAATTCTTCAATAATTTTAATTTTAAAAGGTTTCTTTTAGCTGACCGTCATATGTATGGTAAATAAGATCTGGTAAACAATAAATATACTATGATAATAATTCGTCTTTTGATATACAAAAAATCTATATGGAATTCAATGATGTTTCTCCCAAACTTAACTTCAGTTTTAATCATTTTTACAATTTTTAGTGGGCCAAAATTAAATACCTATATAAGGAAGACATGAGAAGGAGCCATCAAATTTGGGGGCCAGGGCGGCCACCTGGTGGCCCTCTATCCAAATCTGCCCTTGGTTGTTTTGTTTAGTGTGACATGCTGTTAAAGTATGAAATTCAAATAAAATAGTAAAAAAGGTGAATGATCAAGCAATTAGAATAACTTGTATTTTATATTGACTAGCATATAGCCCATGCTAACGCTACGACCCCGGAGAGGGAAGGGGTCGACAACAGCGATGGTAGTGCGAGGGGAAGGTGTAAGTGCAATCAACCCTAATTGAGATTTTTGGTGATTAAATGACAAAACAGATAAGGTTTCTAACAAGTTAATTCCTAGTGAATATTCAGTGTCAGTAAAGATAAAAGGAGCAACAACTATAATTAAGAAAGGAAAAAGGAAGTATTAAGGATAAAGGAAATACATCAAGTGGTTCCTTGAAAAGTTTGCATACGACGATTGTGTAAAACTTTCTATATTTCTTGAGTCACAGGATTTATTTCTTCCTTGGTAGTTTTTGCATAGGTAATGGTGTTTGCTATTATTCAAGCCTCTAAATTCAAAAGCTATTTTGAAAACCAAATTCTTTGGACACTCTGTAAGTTCAACTTTTCTTCAGCTGAGTTGAACTTAACTTCAGATGAGTTGAGCTTTTCTTAGCTGACTTGAGCTTTCCTTCAGCTGAGTTGAACTTGACTTCAGCTGAGTTGAGCTTTCCTTCAGCTGAGTTGAACTTTTCTTTAGCTGAGTTGAGCTTTTCTTCAGCTGAGTTGAACTTGACTTCAGTTGAGTTGAACTTAACTTCAGCTGAGTTGAGCTTTTCTTCAGCTGAGTTGAACTTTACTTCAGTTGAGTTGAACTTTACTTCAGTTTAGTTGAACTTAACTTTAGCTGAGTTGAGCTTTTCTTCAGCTGAGTTGAGCTTGACTTCAGCTGAGTTGAACTTGATCTCAACTATGAAACTCTTTGGTCAATACCATTTTAACTGGCCCCAGGGGCGATTCAACCGGTGTTAGGGTTAGCTGACCAGTCTGACTTCCTGTCTGCTAGTCTGACTGGCAGACTGATAGTAAATCTAACCACCAGGCGGTTGAACCGGTCCTAGGGGTGGTTCAATCGGCCCTGCACAAAAAAGTTCAGCCCAACAGCTCTTTTTGATGAGACTCTATAAATACCCCACATACCTCTCTCCTCATAGACCCTGGTCACTCCGCGCACTTATTGCTCACCTAACTTGAGACAAAGCACTCTTCCTCTCTCTCTCACTCGATCTAGCTCTTAAATCAATCGATTGAAGGAGCCCCTTTGGTATGAGCTTTGTGCTTGTGACCTTCGGATTTGGTTTTTCTCTTTGTTCTCTTTCTCATCTCTTGAGCTTATTGCAAACACCTCTTGTACGAACTTGTTGTTCTTGGAACCTTCGAGTTCCTTGACGAATTGAGGTTGCTTGGGAGTCTCCAAAGTGGTGGACGATTCTAAGAAGTTTGTATCACCCACTCTTGCGAGCAGATTTGAGAAAAGATTTCCCTTGACCTATGTGGTTGGGTTGTGGAGGATTAGGGTTGGAAAAGACCTAGCCCTTTGTGGGCTCCTCAAAGCGGAGTAGGACACCATTGTGGTGTGGCTGAACCTCGAGATAAAATCTTGTGTCTTGTGCTCTTGCTTGGATCCATGATTGTGTTTTTCTAGTTGGCAAGATAGGCATATGGGTTTGTTCTTCATATGGATATCGTGGTATATTAACTCTTGTATTTCTCGCCATCCAGACTTTTATCCCTTGCATTCTCCTTTTTAAGGAATCTCTTATTGTATTTCCGCGTAGTTCGAAACCTAGATTTACTCTAGCAGTTGGACTGGTTCAGAGTGGTTCAACTCACCTCTATAGCAATTGAATGGCCTGCACCAGTTGAACTATCGATTTGACATTATCTCGAAGTTTGTGGTGATAATTTTTAGGTTTAGCCTATTCACCCCCCCTCTAGGCTACTTTCAATTGGTATCAGAGCTTTGTGCCTCGTTTTAGCGCCTAACCGTGTGAGGAAACGATCATGTCGACTCAAAGGGACAATGTGGATCCTCTTCTCGAGGAGGTCCTAACCACATCCACCGACGAGGAAATGGATCCCAATGTCCTCGACCTCGCCATGAAGATTGTAGAGAGGACGTTCCTCAAGATGAAAGAGGAAGATGTGAAGAAGAAGGCTGAAGAAGAAGAATTAAGAAGAAAGGTCGAGGAAGACAAAGGAAAGGGCAACATGGAATACAACGACGACTTGGTTGAGCTTTTGGTGTCTAAGGTGATGAGCAAGGTAAGTCTCAACATTGAAGAATCATCCACCAAAAGCAAAGGTAACGAATTCAACCAAGTTCAATTTGATTACTCTTGTAATTTTGTACCTAACTTATCTTTAGCGTCCCTCGGAAAGCTTCCAACTCTTATTGAATTGAACTATGACGAGTGGGCCAACAAGATGAAGTCGCATTTAATCGGTGTGCATCCAAGTCTTTGGGAGATTGTCAACATAGGTATGAACAAGTTGGATCAAGGAGAAGAGATGACACCAGAGATGATGCAAGAAGTGCATCGCAATGCTCAAGCTGTGGGCAGGCTATGAGTGTGGCCAAACCGGTCACTTTATAGCGGACTGCCCAACCAAGAAAGAACAAGAAGGAAAGATTGATTTCAAGAAGGACATATTCAAGAAAGGAGAGAAGGGCAAAGGATACTTCAAAAAGAAGAAGTATGGTCAAGCTCACATCGGTGAGGAATGGAACTCCAATGAGGATAGTTCTAGCAGACGAACAAGAAGGGGTGGCAAACATTGCTGTCCAATTCACCTCGACGTATCGCCTCTTCACCAACCTCTCCGATGATTCCTTCACTCCCACTTGTCTCATGGAAAAGGGGGACAAGGTACATTCGTTTGATGCAAATTTTATTGAAATGATGATGATGAACATAGAATGAAGAGTAAAATGATTAGTGAATTTGGTCTAAATGGGTATAATATCATCACTAAGCTCATGGAGAAACTAGAGAAAAGATAAGCAACTCTTCATGCTTAATAAGACTTGCTCATCCTTGAGAAGGGGAGAAACCTAGAGCTTCAAGGGTTGATAACTTGAAAGAATGAAATGTTGAGTGCTTTAACTAAATAAGCCTCTATAGCCAAAGTAACTATAGAGGATAAAGAAGATGAACTTTCTTGTGCTAAAGTCACTATAGTTGGTCTTGCAAGTGCCAAAGAAACACTTGAGTCAAGCAAATCAAGCTTGAAGGTTCAAAACCAAGAACTTTGAGTGCAAATTGACAAATGCTAGATATCCACCACCTCACCCTTAGTGGTAGATTCTCATGCTAGTTCTTCCAACACTAGCACATGTAAACATTGTTTAAAATATCATGCTGCATGTTGCTTAACTAACCATGCAAAGAAGAATGGCACAAAGGTTGAGGTCAAACAAGTGTTGAAAAGATGATGGATTGAGCAAGGTTGAGCCCAAGTACAAACCCTTAAGAAACAACAATGGGAAAAGGGACTTGGGTACAACACTTATAAGGTGAACCCTGGCATTGAGCATAAGGGGTGGAGATCCCCTAAGTTCATAGAAGGTACCACCTTATATGATGCCTTAGGGAGGATCCACTCCTCCAAGGATGAAACAACTCAAAGGAAGGTAAACTTGAGTAACACAAAGGATAAGTTGAAGAATATTATCTCTACAAATGGAGAGAAGGCTCCAACCCCTATCTCCCACTCTTATTTTTGTGATTATATGTTGACATGGGTTCAAGGCAAGCTAGTTGTGAAATATGTTGGTGGCTACACTAAAAGGAAAATCATGAAAGGAGTGTGTGGGTACCAAAGGCTATTACTAACACTCAAGGACCCAATTCCATTAAGGGACCTAAAAGCATAGCGTAAACTTGTGTTTGCTGATCTACTCCTTCGGTGGATCAAGATGGGTGCTTGATAGTGGATGTACAAATCACATGACCGGGGAGAATGACATGTTTCAAACCTTATATCTAAACCAAGAGTCACAAGAGATTGTGTTTGTGGATAGTGGTAAGTGAGAGGTGATTGGTGATTGGTATTGGTAACATTCCTATCTCAAACCATCAATCACTCTCTAATGTTCTATTAGTTGATTCCTTGGGTTACAATTTGCTATCCATTTCACAACTATGTGGAATGGGTTTTTGATTGTTTATTTACAAATATGTGTGTGAAAATCCTTAGAAAGGAGGATTCCTGTCACACCCGGTTTTGGAAGGTAAACCGAATGCGAACCATGTACGTGCTAGGATCATAAACTCACGTACACAACGATTACATAGTTGGACATCATCACACATTGCTCAAAATAAATAGCGGAAAAGGTACTTTATTACATCAAGATGTCCAAGACATCCACAAATTCATTAACATTATCAAAGTGCGAAAAAGCGAACGTAGCAGATATGGCCTTCACAGGCAGCTGGCTGGAGGTTTGCCACTAACATAACTAGAACTCGTCGTAGTCCGGGAACTCCCTAAAGTCCTCCATATTGCTTGCATCTCCTCCTGAGCACTGAATACGGTGGGGACAACCTGGGGTGGGGTGGTTTTTAAAGCAAGGGTGAGTACACATCAACATACTCAGCAAATGTCCCGTTTGGCTAAAGTGGACTAGCTGTATGTGGAGTTAAGGTTAAGTAGTTGCTTTTAGTTGGTCAAGTATTTATTACTAAGAGTAGAGCTAAATTTTAGTAATAAACCCAGTTATAACCCAAAAGTACTCCCTCCAAGAGAAAATACCAGAGACCAGAATTATAACCATTACTATTAATCATCATCATAAAAGTATCCAAAGTTATTCTAATCAAATAGGATCCCAAGGCTGCTGTTAACCATGAGCACGGCTGATATACCAGTTTCTAACACTCTGCAGAGGTTGCACACTTTACCCATGAGTCGTGACCCCTTTCCAGCCTGGGTTGTACAGACCCGATCTTCACTACTGAGGTGAATGGCTAGGGATACACTACGTAGCCTTTACAAAGACTCTCCTGGTGCATAGCTACTCGTTAGGTTTCGCCACTCGTACAAACACAGTACACCTCCCTAAGGTGGGTGACTAACAAAACCAAATCAAATGAACCTCGGCACCCGCCATTAACAGAGCGAGCACTATGCCCTGACCCTTATTGACGGCCCTCCGGCAAAGCCAACTACACCCCAGGCTCATCTAATTATTCAGCTAAGGATGTCCCATTCCACCCTCATGGTTGCACTATTATCCTGGGTGGTCACTCAATGAACAGGTCCTTACAGAGAGGTACTCAGGAAACAGCCTGAGTCTCCTAAAGTATCATAAGATCATCATCAGGATAACACCATCGTATCATAAATATTCACATCATGTTCGTTGATTAAGTTAAAGCAATAGCATAAATCTAACCATAATAACCCAAAAAGGTAACAAGGACAAGATGAATACAGACTAGTCAATCCTTATGTTTCAATAAAGTAATGTAGGACGGTGAATTGTAAAGTAAGTAGGACATAATAGGTCAGAGGACACTTGCCTTCACCAGGTTGCTGCTCAGGAAGGTCTTCGGCAACACACTCAGGAACCACGGGCTGCTCGTTGTCTAAGTAAAGCAATCATGCATTCAATACATTTGGATAAGGATAAATGAACAATACACCAAACATGTACAAACAAGTGAACACATCTCCAAAAGAAAAGTATAGACTCAAGAGGTAACTTGGGTTATAGTGTGAACTAACACATTTAGAAGTTTGTTATTTTCTAAGTATTATTTATCTCCATAGGTTACCTAATTAGGTTCTACTTATTTTAATAAGACACAAAATTTACACCAGGGATAGATTCATATTTTACATATTATTAATTTCACAAAGTTACACATCTAGTTACTCTTGGGGTTTTCCTTTTTATTTTCTTATTTAATAAATAAACTATTACATAAACTAACCTATAGTCTAGGCATAAAATTAGAATGTGCAAACAATGGATGCTCATAATTTTAATAGATAGAGAACAATCCCATGAACATTTTGCAATTTGAATCACTTAATTTGGAATTCATATGCAAAAGATATGAAATAAACAAGTTTTAGAATTTAAAACCCTAAATTAGGTCTAATTCTGTGATTAATTAAAAGCCTAGGGTTCTATCTGCAAGACAGACTACAGGGGCCTGCGCACGAAAACCTGGGACGACGGATTGATTCTTACAAAACCGAGGGTTTCTTTAGCAATTTTACCGTGCGAAGGGGTATCTGGCTCTCTCAGCCTCACGATCGCGAACGAACGACCAAGATCAGATCCCGCGGGCGAGCGCGTGCGCGCAGACGGGCGAGCGCGGCTGGCAAGTGGGACAGAGAGGACAATGACCTTGGGTTAGCTGGACTGACAGCCTGGACTGTCACACCCGGTTTTGAAGGTAAACCGAATGTGAACCATGTACGTGCCAGGATCAGAAATTCACGTACACAACGATTACATAAATGACTCAACATAGCACAATGCTTCGAATTACAATAAAGAGTAAGTAATAATATTAAAGACTAGAGTCATTTACATAATATAAATCAAAGTACACAGAATCGAAACATAGCCAATGTAAATTAACCCACCACAGGCAGCTGACTGGGGGAGGTCGCTAGCCTAATCCTCGAACTCGTCGAAGTCCTAGAACTCCTGGAGATCCGCCTCGACACCTTCTTCTTTACCTGAGCATAGATTGCACCAAAGGCAACCTGGTGTTTTGTGAAAGCAATGGTGAGTACACATCAACGTACTCAGCAAATGTCCCGTTTGGCTGAGGTAGACTAGCTTTATGTGGAGTTAAGGTTGAAGCAGTTGCTTTTAGTTGGTCAAATATTTATTATTAGTGGGAGCTAAGTTTTAGCAGTAACCAACCCGTGAATCATTTCCTCATCGAGGAACATCATTATCATCGTCGAACCAAAACCATAAATAGAACCATTGAATCTCAGGTCATCTGTATCTCTAATCAAAGTGGATCCATAGGCCGCTCATAACCGTGAGCACAGCTGATATATCAGTTTCATAACACTCTGCAGAGGTTGCACACTTTACCCATGAGCCGTGATTCCCTTTCTGCCCGAGGATCGCGACTCCCCATTGATCACTTCCAAGGTGAACTAGCAGGGTCTCACTACGTGGCTTTTCCCTAGGGTCCTCACTATGCGAATGTTGGAAATGACCATTGCATAAAGTCCATCTGACGTCCCAAAACCTATACCTCTACCCTCAGGAAAAAGCCATGGGACGATGCCTGTACCCAGATCCCTGAGCGAGAATATAGGAGCCATAACAGATGTCTCCATTTCCCAATGACCAAAAACCAGCACCCGACATAAGGCTTCCCTAATTACTTGGCCAAGGGCGTCCCATACCACCCTCATGGTTGCACTGTTTTCCCGGGGTGTCGCTCACCGAACAGGTCCTTACGGAGAGGTGCTAAAAAAACAGCCTAAGTCCCCTAAAGTATCATAGGACCATCATCGGGATAACATCATCGTATCATAAGTACTCACATCATGTTCATTGATTAAAGTAAAGCAATAACATGAAGCTAACCATAATAACCCAAAAGGTAATCAAGGACAAGGTAAATACAAGCTAGTCAATCCTTAGGTTTCATTTGAGTAATGCGGGATAGTGATTTATAAAGTAGATAGGACATAATGGGTCAGAGGACACTTGCCTTCACCAAACAGATGCTCAGGGTCTTCAATCTCGTAGAACTCGAAGAACTAGATCACTTGGTCCCCAACGCTTGACCGTCGATTCCTCGAAGCTCGGAAATGAATCACGATCTATTCGCGACGCGCAGCGAATACGAACAGACATAGACAAACAAACATATACATGCATAAGAACATTACACCATACAAAGAAAACCATTATAAAACATGTACTATAAAATAGAGATCGCTTCTACAGTCACATGAGGAAATAAGCGCTGAAATCAAAACTATGGTTGAGATGGTATGGTTTTCGGAAGGTTTGCATAATAAATGTGTAACCTATGTTCTAGGTCGATTCTAATTAATATAAATCATTGCGGAAGATACTCTAAAGAAATACCTAATGTGGCATTAATCAAGATTGTAATTTGATCGGAAACCACATTTTAAACTGGTCAGATTATATTTATGAACACGACGCAAAAGACTCACTATGTTTAAACATATAATAAACTTATAAACGACACAACATAAGGGTACCACTAAATTGTATTATAAAACGAATATTGAATATAATGTCCAAGTCATCATAATCGCTTAACAGGTTCATTCGAACTATTATTTTAACTAACCGGCGCTAAACAAGAAATTAATTATTTAACATGAACGATGTGGCGAAGCGATTTTATCAAAGCGACTCAATAGCGATTTATGCGAGCTGTGACGCGAGCGAACAATGTGAATTAGCACACGCGACGACACATGAAACAACCCTGCGCCACGCGCGAAGGAGCTCATGGACAGCACGCACGACAACACGTGACCATGTGTGACTAACACGTGACGACGCGCGCGAACAGCACGCGTAAACACGCGAACCATATGCGTGGCGTGAACTTGCGAACAAACGACGACGACGTACAAGAAGCACGTGAATGACACACGAAATAGCGTGCCACCGCATGCGAAACAGGCCACACGACAGACGGAGAGAAACTAATTAGATGTCGTGTTTAAACTAAACAAGTATTAAATAAGTAAAAACATTTAAGCTAATATTAACCATGTTAATGTTTATTATCAAAGCGTAAGTTGAACACTACACTTTTAATCTAATCAGAATATTAATCTAACAATTATTATTCTAGCAAACCTTAAGTTAACTATTTAAAATACGAGAACCGATAAATTATTATTATTAACATAATTGTTTATAAGCGAAAACAATTATTATCATGCACAGACGCCGCACGACATATGTGACTTAGCGCGCGGACAACACGCCGCGGTGCGCACGATCCGCACGCGCGACACGCGAAGACAACGTGTGGAGACGCGCGCAAAACAACACACGCGACCCAGCATGCTATTGCGTGCAGAACAACATGCACGACATACAAGAAATATCTAAATAGATAATGTGCATACACTAACCAAGTATTAATGTAAAATATTTGAGTTTGCCTTCATCAAATTAACGAGTATCTGTTAACGCAAGTTAGAACTATAAATTGGTTTTAATTGAAGAGTCGTTCTCTAACCACTATCGAATGAACAAATAATTAATTACTTAAGACCTGTGACATACCAAAATACCGTGACTAATACGAAATTGATGTTGTTACGAGGTTAACGCGACTAGAACGAGTCGTGATGGGTTTACGACGTAATTTATATTGAACAAATAACATTTCTCGAATTTAAACTACGTGGCACGATTCTATTGTTCAAATCGAAGCCACACAAAGGGCCACATGGATCTCAACCACAACTGGTTAAAGTGAGTGGGATCAAATGTGGCTAGCATCTCCTTCCTCTCATCTCTGTTGAGCTCGTTCATGCAGGGAAGAAAGAAGACATGATGGCCAGGAAACTGCCCAAGCAGCCTGCTGCCGACAGGAGAGAAGGAGAGAGGGGAAGAAGGAGAGAGAGGGGCTGGGCGAGGGCGCCAGGCTGGCTGGCTGCACTAGCCTAGGGCAGACCACGTTGGGGCTGGCCGCGCGATGGCTGCGCGCCGCCGGGCTGCGCGCTGATGCTCGAGCGGGCTGGCTGGGACCGACCGCCGAGCCGCGCGCGCCGAGCTTGCGTGCTCCCAAGCCGGGACGCCGAGGGGCACAGGGAGCCAGGCCGCCGCTCACCGGGGCTGCTGGCCGCCGCACCGGGACGCGGGACAGGCGCGCAGGGCAGCCTCGGCTGCGGGGATGGGACCAGCTGGGAGTGCACTGCTCCCTATGCGCTGAACCAGGGAAGAACAAGGGAGGTAGCCATGGATTGAAGACAACCTGCTGCAGGGGCATGGCCACGGCACAACCGCTCGACCGAGGAAAAAAGAGGGAGCGCAAGGGAGGGGAGAGAGGGAGGGGGCTCACCTGCGCCTGGTAACTGCCGGGACGAGGTGCCTACGCCTGCACGATTTGGACCTGGGGGAAGATGAGAGGTTATGCGATGGCGGGGTGAATTTATATAAAAAGAGCGAGCACGGGAGATGGTTGCCGAATTCGTCGTCAAATACGTTGCGACCAAGCGAGAGAGGCGGTTGCGAACACGACGACGACAAACACGAGTAGCATGACGTTTGCGAGGAAAGACATTTTAATGATCCCACGAAAAGGACACGAGATCTAGAACGGGCTTGGTGAGAGGAATCATTTATATATATTATCGACTTTCCAAGGTTTTTTGTAGTTTTCGCAAATACTGAATTTTAGGTATTTTAATTAATATTAGAAAAACTAAAATTCATATTTTAGTTCTCGAAGAAATGTTTCGAAGGCTCCCGAAAAAATTTTGGAAACAAGATCAAGATAATTCGATATAGTTTGAATAACCTTTGCTCTCATAAACGCTACGCAACAAAATGAATGCAACAATCAAAGTTTCTCCAGGATTTTATTTTATTACGCCAAAAACTCATATATATATATATAATAAAATTAATATCCATTATTTAGAAACAACAAAGGGAGAAGAAAAGCAAGTAATGAAGAGGGTAACACCTGAATTTGGTCGATATTAGAAAAGAAATTTTATACCCCCAAATTCATGGTGTTACAAATCTAACCCCCTTAACAGGAATCTTGCCCCGAGATTCAAGAAGAAACTAGCAAGAAAAACAAGGTCAGTTCATCGGTTGTTCACAAGACCCTACAGATAGATCTACCCACTAACAAGAAACTCATCACTCTCTCGGCTCGACGTGTATGTCTAGCAACCTGCCACTCTCGTCGCTTGTTTGAATTAATTTGTATTTTGAGCGAGTGAAGACAATTTCTTCTGGATTATCACTGGTTGAGTGCTGCTTGAAGGCCTTCTTTGCGAGCCGGTCTAGACGCTTCTTGGGGCATTGGCAAATGAAGTGCCCTTCTTCCTTGCAGTAGAAACAAGCACCTCTTACTTTGACCTCTCTGCGAGTCAACTTTGCTTGATTGCCAGCAGATGATGGTTGATCAGTTGCTTGTATGTTGAATAGCTGAGCTTGATTTGATTATCCTGTTTGGGTATTCACGAGCTTTGGCGCTTCTGCTTGCGGTTGAGGCGGTTTAAACTTGTACCCAAACATTTTTCTGGTCCTCTTGTTGTTCTTCATTCCATTCAGCAGATATCTATGTGACTCATCCTTCCTTTTCACCACTATCGAGGTTGGGATCTTATCGTTGACCTCATCCATTTCATCTTCATTAGGATTCATCATCTAGGTAGGGGAAAAAGGGAGAGTGAGACAAGGTTTCACAAGGTTCATGATATATACATAGGGCAAATATGAAACAAGGACATTTAGACATTTATAATAGAAAGGAAGTGACAGCGAGCGTGAAACAAGGATGGTGTTATATTTTGATGGGATAGGTTGATGGTATTGTGTTTCAAGGGAAGACTAGCAAGAAAACAAGGTTGGCACATAGATTCTTTGGTTCAACTCAGACTTTGCCAACTAAGCAGGTACAAGAGGAAAAAGGGTAGAAAGAGAAAAGTGGTAAGTATAGACGGATTAAAGGGAGAGAGCAGGAAAAGAGAACCCAACTACCCAACTATATGGCACTCATCTAGTGAACTGATGTCATTGCGGACCAAAGGCCACAACACATCAACACTCATCACAAAGAAGCAAATCAGTCATCACACAAAGACAAACAACACAAGCATACAACAACAAACATCTCGTTGCTATACGTTCCTTTTAATTAAATGGTGGTCCTTAAAAAGGGAATAACTGCTCTCTATGGTTGTTGAAGGACAAGGAGAAGAACAAGACGTGTAGGATAGGTACACGAGTACAATAAGGGATGGAGTTAAAGCAAGGACTGTAATCTACAAGGGAGAAAATTCAACCAAGGGTAGGGTAGGTAAAACACCATTCTCAAATCGAGATGGGAAAAATGGTACTTCAAAAGATAGGCACAGGATAAGCATCAAGGTAAAGATCGAGGGATGACACGAGTTAAGATGATAACGGACGAACACATAATAAAGTATGTATTTTAGGCAAAGCTTGCAAGGCGTTGAAGAAGGGGAAGCAATTAATGGTGAAGTAGGTGTGGTATTATCCTCGAACAGGGACAGAAAAGAGGAGGCTTTAAAGGGTAGGCTCAAGGTAAGCGTGAAGGTAATCGTATAGATATTACAAGGGTTAAAGGTGATAACGGACAAGAATGTAAGAGGGGAGGTAAATGGGCATAAGAACAAAGGATAGAAATACCATAAAGAATGGAGTTAAGATAGGACCTACAAATGAAAAAGGAGAGGGTGCGTCAGGGCCAAATGGGTAAATTCCCACTCTCAAATTGAGGTGAAAGAGAGGGGATTTTTAAAGAGTAGGAATAAAGATGAGTATCAAGGCAAGATCAACGAACGACAAGGTGAGAGTGATAGCAAATAAAAACACCGCAAAGGATAGAATTAACACTAAACTTGTAAGGCGACAGGAAGTGAAAAGAAATCAAGGGAGGGGTAGGTACCTCGCAATTCTCAATCTAGGTTGAAAGAAAGGGGAGGCTTTTAAAGGATAAGTTCAAGGTAAGCGTTTAGGTAGAAGACGTCAATATTCCAAGGGTCAAAGGCAATAACAGACAAGGGTATGAGAGGAAAGATGAAAGCATTGAAGAGCCAGCGGTATGAGTACAACAAAGAATGGAGTCACGTCCAATCTTACACGCGATAAAGAAGAGGATATAGCCATGGGCAAGGTAAGTAAAACACCACTCTCAAATTGGAATATGAAGTTGGAGATTTTAGACAACAGACATAACGTAATCACCAAGGTAAGATCGAAAGATGAGAAAGGTAAAGGTAATAGCAAACAAAAGTGGGCAAAGGATGGAGTTAAAAACTTGCAAGGGACAAAGAAGATGATACGCCCAAAAGAAAAATAGGTAAAACATACAACTCTCAGATTGAGATGGGAGACTTTCAAGGGTAGGTATAAGATGAACATCAATGCAGGATATAGAAGTGTCAAGGGTAAAGGTGATAATAACAAAGAGCATAGGAAAGGATGGAGTTAAGGCAAGACTCACGAAATGGAAAAATGGAGAAAACAATCACGGGTAAGATAGGTAAGGTTCCAACAGAATGGTTGAGGTAAAAGAAATTATTACCGAGGGAAGTTACATGGAAACGATGAGATCATTAAGGATGTGAGGAATGGAACGATCGCTCATGGATCGTGAAGAAACAAAGGTGGTCAAGAGTATGTAAACTGAAATGTTTTAAACAGACATTGGGGTACAAAGGTAAGCATTTATATAAAAAGTAAAAGTATGCAAGATTACGAAGGTGCGAGCATACCAAGACCAAGGGAGTACGAATTGCCGAAAGATAGCGACTTAGTAATAGAATAAGAAAGGGTCTCAAAAGACAGGATGATCATGGACATATAAACTGAAATGGTTAAGTAGGTAGTAGAAATTCAGAGGTAAGTACTTGAAACAAGAGTATTAAAGGCATACAAGCATGTCAATACCAAAGGACTAGAGTTTGCCAGCTGGTAGCAATTTAATTACGAAAGAGGAAAGAATCCCAAAAAGACAAGAAGGTTATGGTCAGGGGGCATCTACAAAGATGTCGCAAGCACAAGAGTGAGATCAGATCTAATAGATTGAGAGAAGTATAGACTGTACTAGGATAAAATACTTTTTGGCAAGGGGGCATATAGGAGCACAACATAGAATTAGTCGAGGTGAATAATATTTTGAAGAAGCATCAAGGATGAGGTGAAGTAATAGTCAATAAGTCCTTAAAACGACCAATGCTACTCTAGGTCAGCTGTCCTACAGTTAGCAAGGCTTTGATACCATTTATGTCACACCCGACTTTGAAGGTAAACCGAATGCGAACCATGTACGTGCTAGGATCAGAAATTCACGTACACAACAATTACATAAATGACTCAACATAGCATAATGCTTCAAATTACAATAAAGAGTAAGTAATAATATTAAAGACTAGAGTCATTTACATAATATAAATCAAAGTACACAGAATCGAAACGTAGCCAACGTAAATTAACCCACCACAGGTAGCTGACTCGGGGAGGTCGCTAGCCTAATCCTCGAACTCGTCGAAGTCCTGGCACTCCTGGAGATCCACCTCGACACCTTCTTCTTTACCTGAGCATACATTGCACCAAAGGCAACCTGGAGTTTTGTGAAAGCAAGGGTGAGTACACATCAACGTACTCAGCAAATGTCCCGTTTGGCTGAGGTGGACTAGCTTTATGTGGAGTTAAGGTTGAAGCAGTTGCTTTTAGTTGGTCAAATATGTATTATTAGTGGGAGCCAAGTTTTAGCAATAACCAACCCGTGAATCATTTCCTCATCGAGGAACATCATTATCATCATCGAACCAAAACCAAAACCATAAATAGAACCATTGAATCTCAGGTCATCTGTATCTCTAATCAAAGAGGATTCCAAGGCCGCTCATAACCGTGAGCACGACTGATATATCAGTTTCATAACACTCTGCAGAGGTTGCACACTTTACCCATGAGCCATGATTCCTTTTCTGCCCGAGGATCACGACTCCCCATTGATCACTTCCAAGGTGAACTAGCAGGGTCTCACTATGTGGCTTTTCCCTAGGGTCCTCACTATGCGAATGTTGGAAATGACCATTGCATAAAGTCCATCTGACGTCCCAAAACCTATACCTTTGCCCTCAGGAAAAAGCCATGGGACAATGCCCGTACCTAGATCCCTGAGCGAGAACATAGGAGCCATAACAGATGTCTCCGTTTCCCAATGACCAAAAAGCAGCACCCAACATAAGACTTCCCTAATTACTTGGCCAAGGGCGTCCCGTACCACCCTCATGGTTGCACTGTTTTCCCGGGGTGTCGCTCCCCGAACAGGTCCTTACGGAGAGGTGCTTAGGAAATAGCCTGAGACCCCTAAAGTATCACAGGACCATCATCGGGATAACATCATCGTATCATAAGTACTCAGATCATGTTCATTGATTAAAGTAAAGAAATAGCATGAAGCTAACCATAATAACCCAAAAGGTAATCAAGGACAAGGTAAATACAGGCTAGTCAATCCTTAGGTTTCAATTGAGTAATGCGTGATAGTGATTTATAAAGTAAATAGGACATAATGGGTCAGAGGACACTTGCCTTCACTAAACAGATGCTCAGGGTGTTCAATCTCGTAGAACTCGAAGAATCAGATCACTTGGTTGCCAATGCTTGACCGTCGATTCCTCGAAGCTCAGAAACGAATCACGATCTATTCGCAACGCGCAGCGAATACGAATAGACATAAACAAATAAACATATACATGCATAAGAACATTATACCATACAAAGGAAACCATTATAAAAACATGTACTATAAAATAGAGAACACTTCTACAGTCACACGAGGAAATAAGCGCTAAAATCAAAACTATGGTTGAGACGGTATGGTTTTCAGAAGGTTTGCATAATAAACGCATAACCTATGTTCTAGGTCGATTCTAATTAATATAAATCATTTGCGGAAGATACTCTAAAGAAATACCTAATGTGGCATTAATCGAGATTGTAATTTGATCGGAAACCACATTTTAAACTAGTCGGATTATATTTATGAACACGACGCAAAAGACTCACTATGTTTAAACATATAATAAATTTATAAATGACACAACATAAGGGTACCACTAAATTGTATTATAAAACGAATATTGAATATAATGTCCAAGTCGGCATAATCGCTTAACAGGTTCGATCGAAGCCATAAAAAGGGCCACATGGATCTCAACCACAATTGGTCAAAGTAAGTGGGATCAAATGTGGCTAGCATCTCCTTCCTGTCGTCTCTATTGAGCTCGTTCACGCAGGGAAGAAAGAAGACACGATGTCTAGGAAACTTCCCAAGCAGCCTGCTGCCGATATGAGAGAAGGAGAGAGGGGAAGAAGGAGAGAGAGAGGGGCTGGGCAAGGGCACCGGGCTGGTTGGCCGCACTAGCCTAGGGCAGGCCGCGCCGTAGGCCGCCGGGCTGCTCGCTGATGCCCAGGCGGGCTGGCCGAGACCGACCGCCACGCCGCGCGTGCCGAGCTTGCACGCTCCCGTGCTGGGACGCTGAGGGGCACAGGGAGCCGGGCCGCCGCTCGCCTGGGCTGCTGCCCGTCGTGCCAGGACGTGGGACAAGCGCGCAGGGCGGGCTCGGCCGTGGGGATGGGACTGGCTAGGAGTGCACTGCTCCCTACGCGCTGAACCAGGGAAGAACAGGGGAGGCAGCCATGGATTGAAGACAACCTGCTGCAGGGGACATGGCCACGGCACAACCGCTTGACCGGGGAAAACAGAGGGAGCGCAAGGGAAGGGAGAGAGGGAGAGGGCTCACCTGCGCCTGGTAACTGCCGAGATGAGGTGCCTGCACCTACACGATTTGGATCTGGGGGAAGATGAGAGGTTATGCGACGGCGGGGTGATTTTATATAAAAAGAGCGAGCCCGGGAGATGGTTGCCGAATTCGTTGTCAAATACGTTGCGACCAAGCGAGAGAGGCGGTTGCGAACACGACGACAACAAACACGAGCAGCATGATGTTTGCGAGGAAAGACATTTTAATGATCCCGTGAAAAGGACACGAGATCTAGAACGGGCTTGGCGAGAGGAATCATTTATATATATTATCGACTTTCCAAGGTTTTTTTGTAGTTTTCGCAAATACTGAATTTTAGGTATTTTAATTAATATTAGAAAAACTAAAATTCATATTTTAGTACTCGAAGAAACGTTTCGAAGGTTCCCGAAAAAATTCTGGAAACAAGACCAAGATAATTCGATATAGTTTGAATAACCTTTGCACTCATAAACGCTATGCAAAAAAATGAATGCAACAATCAAAGTTTCTCCAGTATTTTATTTTATTACGCCAAAAATAAACGCTATGCAACAAAATGAATGCAACAATCAAAGTTTCTCATGAATCTTCAATTGCCAGGACGAGTACGCCACTACTCTCCTTCTTGCATTAACATGCATCCCAATCCGGTGTACGAAGCATCACAATACACTGAGAATGGCTTGTGAACATCTGGCAGAACTAATACCAGTGCTGTTGTTAACTTCTTCTTCAACCTCTCAAAGGACTCTTGGCATGCTAGGGTCCACTTGAACTCAACTTTCTTTGCTAGCAGTGCTATCATTGGCCTAGCAATCACTACAGGAATCCTGAAGATTCCCGTCGGCCAACTTAACTCCCATCGGCCAGAGAAAAAGCCGACGGGAGTTAGTTAACTCCCGTCGGCTACCTACCAGCCGATGGGCCTTAAGTTAACTCCCATCTTCCCTGACATAGGCCGACGGGAATAAGTTAACTCCCATCGGCCCTGACAAAAGCCGATGAGGATTACTGGTTTATGAGCGCCGCGGAGAGCCCACGCGGGCTCATTTCTCTCTGGCGTTTCGTCTCAAACCGCCACCGCCATAGCCGCCCGTCCGCCGCCGGTCGCCCCCCCACCGTCCCCGTCGGCCCCCACCGCCCCCGCGACGCCCGCCACCCCTGCCGTCCCCCCCCCACCGCCGCCCTCGCCCGTCCGCCGTCGGCCGCCGCCCCCGCCCGTCCGCCGCCGACCGCCGACCGCCGCCCCCCACCGTCCCCACCGGCCCCCACCGCCCCTCGCGACGCCCGCTGCCCCCGTCGCCCCCACCACCGCTGCCCCCGCCAGGCACAACCGCCGCTGCCCCCAAGGGCCACCGCCGCCCCTAAACGCCTCCCGGAGCGCCGTCGTCGTCCCCGACCGTCTCCCCGAGCGCCGCCGCCGCGCCCAAGCGCCGCCGCCGCCCTCGACCACCTCTCCCAAGTGACGACGCTGCCCACGTTGTTGAGGTATATACATCCTTGAACTATTGAATGTAAATGCGAGTGTGATTGTTAAATATGTGTGTACATGTTTATTTTCATCGGTTTTTTATGGCCGACGGGAGTTAACTTTCATGTGATTAGTGTTAGTTTAATAACACATGTAATTAGAGTGTGTTTAATATCACATGTGTGGCTTGATGTTAGGTAAGTATTAGTTCTATTATTATAGTAGATTTAATTTATGCTATTGAATTGTCAAATTTGATATTATTTATTGATTAGATTTAACTTATAATATTAGGATGTATGAAGGTTTCAATATTGATAAATTTGATGTTATTTATGTATATATATAGTTATTTATGTATATATATAGTTTTACTACTTACCTATAGATGTATGTGTGACGTGTAGAAACGTGATTGTCTCACACACACTCTTTACTCGTACACACAGCCACAATAATGGGTGATAGACATGATTGGATGTATGAAGGTTTCAAGAAGTGTGGGTGTCACACAAGTGAATGGTTTGCCATGACGCAAATGTTTCTGGACCATGCAGCTGCTTTGTCACAAATAGAAAATATTAGGTGTCCATGCAATAAATGTAGAAATATGACGAGCCACACCAAGAGGCAGGTCACACTACACCTGTGCTCACATGGTTTTGTGCAAGGCTATAAGGTTTGGTATCTCCATGGTGAAGATGTTGAACGAGCAATAGAAGTAGAAGTTGATGACGGTGAAGATGTTGATAGGATGGACTAGATGCTTGAGGATCTGCAGCCTGAACTGGCCCCAGATCATCATGATTCACCTACACCGGAGGTTCAGAAGTTCTTCGACCTCCTCAAAGCGTCAGAAGAGCCTCTTCACGGGCACACTGACGTGACTGTCCTCGAATTCTTAACCCGGCTGATGTCAATCAAGTCCAAGTTTGCATTCTCAATTAATTGTTACAAGGAGCTTGTGGATTTGATTAGCAAGGTTCTTCCTACGGGTCATAAGATGCCCAAAGACATGTACCAGTCCAAGAAATTGCTTGAAGGTCTTGGTATGGAGTATGAGAAGATTGATATTTGTCACGACAACTGTATGTTTTTTTGGAAGGAACATGGTAGAGAACAGAAATGCTTAAAATGTGGGAAGTCGAGGTACGTTGAGCTTGTAAATGAAGATGGGGAGAAGGTGGTGACAAAGGTTGCACATAAACAGCTTCGGTACATGCCTCTCACTCCTAGAGTGAAACGTTTGTTTCTCTCGAGGAAGACCGCTATGCACATGAGGTGGCATAAAGATTGTACGGACAGACAAGATGTGTTAATGGTGCACCCGTTAGATGGTGATGCATGGAAGGCTCTTGACAACTTTGATCCAGATTTTGCCAGCGATGCAAGAAACGTTCGTATCGGCTTGGCAACTGATGGTTTCACACCTTTCAATATGACTGTTGCGTCGTATTCATGTTGGCCTGTCATTGCCATACCGTACAACCTTCCACCTGCTCTTTGCATGAAATATGTGTTTATGTTCCTATGTCTTGTTATACCTGGGCCTGAGCATCCTGGCGTACACCTCAATGTGATGCTTCAACCACTCATTGAAGAGTTAAAGAAGCTATGGCAAGGAGTGGAAGCCTATGACTGCTTAAAGAAGCAGAAATTCAATCTTCGTGTTGCGTATCTGTTCTCGGATCATGATTTTATGGCGTATGGTATTTTCTCTGGATGGAGCGTGCATGGTAGATTGACGTGTCCTTATTATGCTAAAGATACAGATTGTTTTCGTCTTAGCGCTGGTGGCAAGATATGTTACTTTGATTGCCATAGATGTTTTCTACCCTTCAATCACCCCTTTAGAAGGCAGAGAAAGGAGTTTAGGAAGGGCATCATCGTCACGAAGGGACCGCCAAGCGATGTAGTGGGATAGAAATTACAGAAGAGCATAGGAAACTTGTCCTAGACGAGAGTGGGAAAATGTATCAAGGTTTTGGTGAGGAGCATAACTGGACTCACATATGTGGCTTGTGGGAGCTTCCTTATGCCAAGTCATTGATTTTGATGCACAACATCGACGTCATGCAACAAGAGAGTAACTTTTGACAAGCCCTCATAAATACATGCATGGATTTCCCTGATAAAACGAAAGACAATGACAAGGCACGCATGGACTTAGCTGTGATATGTGATCGTCCAACCAAAGTGCTTAGAGAAAACGGAGGCAAACCAAAAGCTGACTATTGTCTGAAACCTAAGCAACAGAAAGAAGTAATGAAGTGGATGAAGGATATTAAATTCCCCAATGGTTATGCTGTTGGTTTAGAAGATCTATGAACTTGAAGACAATGAAGATGAATGGACTGAAGAGCCATGAATTCCACATAATTATGGAAAGGCTCATGCCTGTAATGTTTCGTGGGTACATTTCTGATGCTTTGTGGAAAACATTAGCTGAAGTTATCTATTTCTACAGACAGTTGTGTGCTAAAGAAATCAGAAGAGATGTGATGGAACAACTAGAGAAAGAGGCACCGGTGCTTTTGTGCAAATTGGAAAAAATATTTCCATCGGGTTTCTTCAATCCTATGCAGCATCTCTTTATACATCTTTCATATGAGGCTAAGGTTGGTGGTCCTGTTCAGTACAGGTGGATGTTTCATATAGAAAGAGCATTAAAGAAGCTTAGAGCAATGGTGGGCAATAAGGCAACGGTGGAAGGATGTATTGCGGAACAATTTAAACTGAAGGAGGTAGCACACTTCACAAGTTGTTACTTTGCCGAAGAACATAATGTATTTGCTCGAAAGAAGAGGTACCATGATGATGAACGAGAGATGCCTCTGTGTAGTGATCTTTCAATTTTTCAGACAAACGGCAAAGCCGTTGGTCCACCCAAGGCATATCACCTCACTATGGAACAACGGAAGTCTGCTTTACTGTACATGTTCACGAATATGTCTGAGGTGGAGAAATGCTTTGTGTAAGACTCATTTCCTTAAATTGTTCATATGTGAATTAGTTTATGCTATCAAATATCTCATGTCATACAATAATATTTGACAACAAGTTTGATGAACAAAACATGAGGTGTCTCGGTAGGCCAACAGCGAGATACATAGACAAATTGCGACGCGATGGAATGCATGGGCAACCTAATTTCATTATGTGGCTTCGGAACCGTGTAAGTCTCAATTATGCGGCCCCGAGACATAATTTTAGTTAACTAATATTACAGAATTTGCTAATGTTTTGTGGCATAATTGACAGTTTGGGGAAGAAATGAATTTGAATGATGACTTACATCAGTTATCTATTGGAAGCATAACTGCCAAAAGCTATGGATGTTACGACGTCAATGGATATCGATTTCATTCAAGCATTTTCGAATCTAGTCATCCAATGGCCACCACTTAAAATAGTGGAGTCGTTACTAGGGCTACGGATATGGAAGGACACAAAGCCTACTATTATGGGAAAATCAAAAATATAATCGAGATTACATTTGCTGGAAATAAGCCTTTAGCTCTAGTTTTCTTTGAGTGTAAATGGTATGACCCGAAGTTTTATAGGACCGAATTTGGGATGATACAAATCCAACCTGAAAAATTGCTTCAAGGACACGACACGTATATCCTTGCCCATCAAGTAGACCAAGTTTATTTCTCGACATATCCATGCAAAAAGTTGTCTACATGGAGGGTTGTGTACAATGTAATTCCTCGTGAACGCCTATACACTCCTGGTGAGGACGAATATCAATTTGGTCACCTTGAGCAGGTTGATGAGGTGTTTCAAGAAGAAGAGTTGCCAACTAGTTTTCATATTGATCCTGCATTGGCATTAGATTCACTAGTTGTAGACATTAACGACTTAACTTTTCCCGACAGACGGAGAAGACAACCTGTAGGAGAGAAGTTACATGGCGACCTCTACATAGAAGAGAACAAATATATCCTGATTTTGATGATATTTAACAAGTAAAGTTGTTTTGTTATTTCATTTGTTTCTAATTTATAAGGATTATGTCATTTTTGATGCACTAATGAATAATTTCTTATTTTGATGCAGGATGATGCCAAAGTCAAAGAAGTCAGTGAAGGGGCTGTTCAAGGGCCTAGGCCTTTTTCAGGGCAGTTCTTCGAGCAGCAGCAGACGTCGAGAGCTGTTGAGCGCTGTACATGGAGATGAGGTAACATATCTTGTACAAATAAATTTGTTTACATATTTACCTGTATCTAAATCTTGAGTTGTATGTACCAGGATGAGCAGCACACTGAGGAGCAGCACAATGAGGAGGAGCAGCACAATGAGGCTGAGCAGCACAATGAGGATGTGGAGCACAATGAGGAGGTGGAGCATGCGACATGGGACGAGGCCGCACAACAACACTAGCCATGGGACCAGTGGGACCACCAGAGAGAGCAGCAACAGGCGTGGGACCAATGGGGCCAACAGGCCAAACCGGCTGACAACCCAATGGATGATGGCTCAGGAGGCTCTTCAGCGACACACACACGTCGCTCAAGAAAAAGCCACTCAGTAAAGCCTCGTCACACGATAGAGGAAGAGGCTGATAAGTTCTTAATCATGCCTCATGGAGATCGGTGAGTGTAATATATTAACTTATCTCATATAACTATTATGTGTATTGTTAATGTTTTTGTGTAATGCAGGAATTGGGAGGACCTGTCCTTTGACGGCAAGGGACACCACACTCAGGTTAAGCTTACGTTGGGTTCTCTTTGCCGCCTTCACTACCCTGGTATAGTGAAGGTGTCAAACGATGATACCGACGATGAGGTGCTCGTCAGTACGTGGGACGAGTACAAGTTTAAAAAGGAACGAAACCACACCGACAGACAGGGACTTGTGCGTCTTGACTTTTGGGTACGAATTCTTTATTGTTTTTGTTATGTTTCTTAATATTGTAATTCTATGACTTATACCATTGTATTTGTATTCTTTATGTTGTAGCTTCGATATCGGTTGCCTGACAGAGAGGATTACATGGGGCACGCTGAACGTGTGTTCTAAAACAATGCAAACAAGCTGGTGAAGGATGCCATATACTATGTGAGAATTCAGGCTACAAACCTGTATTTTCAAAATCATTCGGAAGAAGCAGGCCCCTTGAATAAAAAGGAAGGGTCCTCAAAGATATATTTGACTGAGGATCAATATCGTGAGGTTAGTATTCAATTTGTTTTACCCTTTTTATTGATTGTTGTGATTGATATAATATGTAACATTGTGTGTGCAGGTGATGGTTCCATGGATGGCGCCCATGCCTGATGCGTACTATGCTTGGTGTCGATATTGGGCTTCCGAAGGCTTCTAGAAAGCGTCAGCGCATCACAGGCAATGTCAAGGAACGAATCCTAACCACATGTTTGGCCGGTGACGACATGCTCCGAAAAGCTAAAAGAATGGTAAGTTTGATCTAGCTATGTCGATCACCAAATAGTACGATTGCTTATGAATGCTTTTTGTTTATACAGGAAGCTACGAGTGGCCAAAAGCCTAGTGACATTGAGGTCTACCAGGAGGGCCACAAAGGACTAGACCCTAACAACCCTGACCAGCTCTGCAGCCAGACAGCCATGGATCGGCTGGTGAGTTTTGGCCCAAAAGTACAAATGTTCAAAGTATAGAAATTCTTGCATTTGTAAGGTTGTGATGATGTATAGGCGACATATGGGGAGGAGATGGTTCGTCACCATGGCCCTGACTTCGACTGGCGACATGAACCGGTGGATCCCTCGGTGGTGTACGCAAGTGGTGGTGGAAAAGCGCATGGACGGTAAGCTCTAACTTATGAAATTATATGGTTGACACTAAATTGATTATGCAGTAATCACAATTTTTGAATCACTTATAGATACGCACTCTTCGACGGATTCATTGACTCGTCGTCAGTGAGATCTCAGAGGACGGGTTCGTCTTCCTGTAGCTCATGCTCTCGTCGACCGAACGAGCAGGAGTTGGAGATTATGAGGATGCGTGAAGAGATGAGACAACAACGCGAATTTATGGAGGCTTGCAATGCACATAACCAAGCGATGTATCAAGTGAGTATACATAATCCGAACTCTAGATTATTATATTTCAATACAACATCTTCAATAGTAACACATATGTTTAAGAGTTAATGCAGCAACAGGGCATGACAACAAATATTCCACTGCCACCACAATGGAGCCAGTTTGCATACACACCAGCTCCGCCACCACAGTTCAACACCCCTCCGACACATATACCTGCACCTGGAGATAGGGTACGTTGGTAACTCTCGATCAATTTATACACTTGTATACTTTTTGATATTTGTATTAAAATTGTTGATATTTGCTAACTTGCATAGGTTACGCCTGAAGCAGGTGGTATTGGGTCTGATCTCGCAGCAGGGACTGGATTTGTTGACTCCCTCTTCGCGTTCCCTCCTCCTGGTGGCGACAGCGGTCAGAGCTCTAACCACCCAAGTGGTGGTTATCTCTAAACACTTGAACTCGTGCACGCTATGTTTCTTAACTCGTGGACATTATGTTTGTGTAAAGACTTGATCTTAACTCGTATTTGAAATGTTTGTGTAAACACTTGATCTTAAGTTTGTGATGTGTGAATTGATTATCAATGCATGTGTTTGTAATGTGTATGCTCTGTGTGATGATATATATGTTTTGTGTGCAATTGTGGAGAAACAGTGACCTAATTTGGTGCTAGTTTTGCAACAGTATATGTTAATTCCCATTGGCCCAGTTAATTCCCATCGGCTATGGTCAAACCGACAGGGATTAATAATTAATCCCCGTTGGCCCAGTTAATTCCCATCGGTTTGACCAGGCCGACAGGAGTAACTGGGCCATCGTTAATCCCCGTCGGCCCACGTTGCCAACGGGAGTTAAAGCTAATCCCTGTCGGTTCACCAGACTGACGGGATTAAGGCTTATCCCCATCGGCTTGTACTTGGCCGACGGGGATTACTTATTCCCATCAGCCACCGATGGGAATAAGGTTATCCCCGACACCTGATGGCCATCGGCTTAGGGCCGATGGGAGTTAGCCAGTTACCGACGGGAATTAGTTATTCCTGTTGGTTTATAGGTTATTCCCGTCGGTTTTTAGCCGACGGGAATTAACTGGATTCCTATTGTGAATCTTGAAAAAACCTTCAATGAAACGCTGATGGTATCCAGCCATTCCAATGAAACTCTTGATTCCCCGGACATCCTTCGGTGCTTTCCAATCTAGAATAGCTACTACTTTCTTAGGATCCACAGCTAATCCATCTCAGTTTATAACATGACCAAAGAACAGAACTTCGCTAATCCAAAACCCACACTTGCTCAGCTTGGCATACAGCTGACAATCCCATAGCCTCTGCAATACTTTCCTCAAATGTTCTTCATGCTCTTGCTCATTTTGGGAATATACGAGGATATCATCAATGAATACCACTACGAACTTGTCGAGGTAATCCATGAACACATTGTTCATCAAGTACATGAAATAAGCTGGCGCATTTGTTAGGCCGAATGACATGACCGTAACCTCATATAGCCCATACTTGGTGATAAATGTGGTCTGCGGTCTGAAGGCTGGATCCTGAGCTGATGGTAACCTGACCTCAGATCTATCTTTGAGAACACACTGGCTCCTCTCAACTGATCGAACAGATCTTCGATTCTGGGCAGGGGGTACTTATTCTTGATAGTGACTTCATTCAAAGATTTGTAATCAATGCACATCCTCTTCGTCCCATCTTTCTTCTCTATGAATAACACTGGGGTGGCCCAAGGCGAAGTACTTGGTCTGATGTAGCCTTTCTCTAACAACTCATCAATATGCTTCTTGAGTTCCACCAATTCTAGTCCGGACACTTGATAGGCTCTCCTGGAAATAGGGGTGGTGCCAGGTATAAGCTCTATGGTAAATTCAACTTTCCTTTCAGGTGGCATGCCTAGTAAATCCTCAGGAAACACATCTGGGAATTCTGATACTACTTTGATAGCTTCGGATGGCCCGATTTCCTCAATCTGGACAGTGATCTGGTGTCAACTTCCTTTCCTTGGTCCAGACAAGACCAACTCCACTAATACTTCCTCTCCTGATAAGGACACTAACTTCACAGTCATGTTGTCATAGCTAAGGCTTGCTTGATATTTGATTAGCCAATTCATCCCTAGGATGACATCTATGGTTACATCCCGGGTACCCATTACTATCAGATCGGCGGGGAATTCTATCCCCCTTATTTGGACTCTTGCACTGGGGCAAAATCTATCTGTTTGGGTTCTCCCACCCATTGAACTAACCCTCATAGGTGGATACATGGGTGCTACTGGTATATTATGTGTTTCTACCCATGATGCAGTCACAAAAGAATGCGTTGCTCCAGTATCAAATAACCACATTTGCAGAATTGGATTCGACTGAGAACGTACCTAGTGCCACTCTTGGGGTCTCCAGGACTGTGTCAGCCTTCAGGTGGTTCACCTTTCTGTACTAGGCACGAGGCTGCCCATGGTTGTTGCCTCCTTGTTGAGGTGCATTCTATCTTGTAGGGGCATTGGGAGCTGGCTGCTGCTGAGCTACTTTCTTTGGGCAATGATTCGCCTAGTGGCCTTGTTCCCCACAATGGAAACATCCGCGACCTCCTCCTTGTGCTTGAGCGAGCTGCTTGGTTGTTCTGGTTGGTTGCTGAGGCAAGAAGGCGAGGTGCCTAGTTGTTCTAGCGATACTGCTGTTGCTGAGGGAACTATCTCTGGTACTGCTGCTCGGTACTAACGCTGATGCTGGTGTCCTTGAGGGTGACCTTACTTGAACTGTTGAGGTGGGTTGCCTGAGTAATGGGGATGGCTGCTACTCTCGGCCTGAGATCCACCAATCTTGCGTTTTCCTATCCTCCATCTCCCGGCGCTTCCTTTCAGTCATGATTGCTCTGTCGATCAAATGTTGGAAGGTGGGGAAGGTGTGGTTCATCAGCTGATAGTGAAGGGGATCAACCAAACCTCTTAGAAAATGGTACTGCCTCTTAGCATCTGTATTGACATCTTCATGAGCATAATGTGACAAATTTAGAAATTTGTCCCTGTACTCACTGACGGACGCGAACCTTGCTTCAATGCCAGAAATTCCTCCTTCCTTACTATCAGCAATCCTTTAGATACATGGTAACGATGGAAGTTGTCCTTGAACTCCTGCCAGGTGATAGCTTTAGGGTCTGCATGGATGGCGAGGTAAGACTCCCACCAAGACTGTGCTGCTCCCCTTAGCAGGCGGGGATCATACAACACCTTCTCATGATCGTTGAACTGAGCAGTGTGCAACTCACGCTCCACAGTATGCAGCCAATCCTCGACGTCTATGGGGTTAGCAGAATAGGCAAAGATAGGGGATGACCCCTCATGAACTTCGCCCGCTTGTCCCTAGGCATTTGTGGCATCTGCACTTGCATCTGAGGTTGAGGTGGGGGTTGTTGCTGCTATAACTGCTGCATTGTTGCTAGAGTCTGGCCAATTGGTTGGACTATTTGGCTTTGCATCAGGAACATCTACTCAATGGTCATCGAGGGTGGCGGTGGCAACTGCTGCTGAGGTGCCTCCTCCTGAGGTGCCTCAGCTCCTGCTGAGCACGCCTTCCACCTCTGCACCTATTTTCAGACATCTGTAGAAAGCACACACACATCAGATCCGAATCTGTAGTCTTTCAGCATAAGAAAAGGTATATGGCAATCTTCATAACACTGAACAATTGATCATCTTCACTGACTCTCAACACAGCCAACACAGCTTCTCAGATAAAGAGGAAAGTGGAAATAAACGGGTTGCCCAACTAAATAACTGACTTTATTAATAACTACACCAAGTGGCAGGGGATGCCCACACCTTGGTGACAATCATTACAAAGATCCAACTTCATTATGAGTTCATCACGACAAGCATAAAAACATGATAAGCAAAACTAACACTAACTAAACTGACTAATACTAAGACATGGAATTAAACATTTGTCGCGATAGGAAATCATGATCGAGACGGCGGGCCAGGCGAGATCCTTAGGCGCAGACTCGAGACGAAGGCAGCGGAGGTTAGGGTTCTATGGAAAGAAGGAGAGGAGCACCAGACGCGCAGCCTTATAGTCTGGTCAGGTCGGATGCTCCTGGTCGCCTGGCATCACGCGGGCAATGAGGTCCTCCCACGGAAGCCACCACGCACGCCTGGTTTGTTACGCAAGCCCGCACCCATCGCGTAGTGGGGAAGATGGACAGAGATTTTCGCTGTGCCTGACGCACCGGGCCCACATGGCAGCAGCATGGGAAAAATGAAAATGGGAAAGCGGAAGGAGTAGTGGGCTGCGGAAGTGCTTTGGGCCTGGTGAGAAGGTTGGAGCTGGACCGCGCGGGGGGTGAGGAAAATGGGCCGAGTGGAGGTGATCTGGCCCAAGCGCAGGATTGCTCTTTTCTTTTCCCTTTTTTTCTATTTTAAATTTCTTGTTTTAGTTTCCTTCACATTTTCAGATTCCTATTTCAAATTCAAAACTGATTCAACTTCAAATTTCCCAGTGCAAAAGCTAATACTAATGTGAATATGACCTCTATTATTTTCAATATTATTATTTATTATTTTCCTTGTTATTTATTTAGGGAAGGAATAAATAGTTTCATTAAATCCACCCTTTCTTATTTTCTATTTTATTTTCATTTATACTTTGAGGTCCCAAGTTTAAATTATGACTCTTTATTAAAATGTATCCTAACATATTCATAGGTATAAAATACCTATAGTGCATCATTTAATGAAATGAAATAATCATTTAGTTGAATTGTAAACCTTTCTATTACTTCTTTTCTAAGTTAATTCTTGGTTTCAAAGTTCAGTCTTCAAAATTCAAAGCTCAGTATAATTTGAGATATCTGAACTTACTATTTTATTTATTTATTTATTTTCTTATGCAAATTTTTGGGCTTTACAAATCCTACCCCCTTAACAGAAATCTCGTCCTCGAGATTTGTAAGAGAAGGGATGTATACTCATATTGTCTCAAGCATATGCACAAACAAAATCTCAGCATGATGCATAATTTATTAGCAACACATAGGTTCAATTAAACCTTATTATTCCTCCTAAAATAGTATCACACCGACTATTAACTAAAGTAACACTAAAATCTTACAAATAGTAGTGTATATACTGGTGGTGGTGGTGGAGGTAGTGGGTGTTGTTGTTGTTGTCTTTCCAATCGTGCTTGCCTTATTCTCGACGTATCTCCAAGCCGGTCCTGACGTATTTTCTCGCATTCTTGTCTTATCTGATTTTGCAATTCGGTAACCATGTTTGCCATTTGTTGTATTACCCATCATTTGGGTGGCAACCACTTGATCGATTCCAACGGGTGGAGGATCTGAAGGATTCATTTTTGTTTGTTGTTGCTTGATAATCTTCCCTTCCTGGTATTGACCATGAGAGTTAGAAGCATATGGTAGGATAGTTTTGCAAAGGAAATTATTTGGTCAGCGGAACGGATAGGCTAGTAGCGGGTTATGATCTGAAGATTCTTTAGCAGGGCTTAATCTTTGTTTCATGTCCAGATTGGGGTAACTAGTCGTATAAGGTGAATATCCAAAGGTAGGATAGATTCTGTCATGATGAGATAGTCTACATGATGTAGGTTAAAAGTTTGTTTGATGTTAAGTGGGGACAGATAGATTATACCATTCATCATGACTCTATGGGTTGGGTTAGCTCATGGTTGAGTTGATCTAATGTGAAAAGTTAAGTTAACACCTGGCTAGAAGGGTCCAAGTACCACTAATCTATTTAAGCAGACCACATTGGATTAGGTCAGATTAGCTTAGATCACATTAGATTCTATAATCCCATTTAAGAATACCACTTAGTTAAGCATAACAAGCTGACTTTATCTTTATGAAATTCTAGTATTTTTTATACACCTGAAATTCTTTTTTATGCCATTAGCAGGTGTGGTATAGAAACAAGGGTATATCATGTTTTATAAGCTATTTGGTAAGTGTAGAGAAGATTTGGAGGTAAAAGGAAGTTGAGTAATGGAGACTTTTATTCTGGTGGTGGATCTCAATTCATCCGAAGATCTGTTCTCTACTTGTATCTTTCATTGTTGAAGTTAACCTTCTTCTTGAGTCTGATTTAGGGACCATCAGTTGTAGTGTTAAATGCCTTTATCTGGGTTGAGATAACCTTTTGTGAGTACTGTGACGGAACCTACCAAGTAATTAGGCCCACCTACAGTTGTCTTGTCCAACGAACTTCAGACAACCCTGTAGGTGCCCCTGAATTACTTGACAAGTTCGGTATCTTTCCTTACCTTACCAGGAACGATTCACCCGTCTTGCAGACATTACAGAACATCAGAGATAAAGAATTGCGGAAGCGATTACGTAATTCACATTTATTTAAAAGCAAGCTCAAGTTGTTTTATTACAAAACCAGAACTAAAAGCGAGTGCTGAGTAGTAATATAATACAAACCAAGGGAGGCAAAAACTCCTCCCGAGAAGATTTAAGTAGAAGTTCTATATGGAGGACCAAGTCCTCCCGCACTTCAGTCTTGGGTTTCTTCTTTGGGAACCACCTTGGCACAGAAGCAGCAGAAATCTGCTACTTCCTCACCTAAAAACAACGAAGGGATAAACCCTGAGTATGGAATTACTCAGCAAGACTTACCTGTCTAAAGAAAAGACTCTCAAGGGTATGCTGGTTATATGGGAGTCAAGGTAAGGCTTCTCAATAATCAAAGGACTCTGTTTTGCAGAAATGTTTACTAAAGTGGATCCTTAAAAATCAAATTTTATTTGTCAAGTTAAGTTCAATACCTGCAACTAGAGTTCTTTCTACCCTAGTTCAATCACTGGTCCTGGCCAATTTCTTAACAAATACCCATCATCTTAGTGGAATGCTACGTGTAGGTCAGTGACCAAGTCTTCATAACCGTGAAGGTACGGTGATCCGAATCGATTATACTCAGCTGAGGATCTCCAATCACACGACATATGTAGCACTTAACCCTTGCATATGTCAACCCGCCACCGAGGTTCTTAAGACCGGATCAGGTTCACGCAAACCGAGAGCACAGATACACCACCGTCCAGCCTCTTGCCACGGAGGGTACACGCTACTCCCGCCACCGCTCCACGCCCCATTTCGTGTTATCTTATTCCGGCCTTAGTCTGCCCGAGGCAAGGCTTACCCATGACGAGGCATGTGACCAGTTAAAGGGTCCTCGATCATCAAGCCTACATCGAGACGGTTCTTAATCGACTCAGACGGAGACACTACACCGAGACTCTCTTCTCGTGCAAGTCACCCGCCCGGTCTCAGCTTAATCTTTTTAACCCAAAAACTTGGTACCTGACAGAGGTACATCTTTTCCGATGTTGAATCCATCACGGCCGTGATGGATTCACCATCAAGTTTTATTTTTGAAAACAACCCACCCCTTTGCCACATCAACTTTTGTAAAAACAAAACATTTTGTTTTTCTAAAGCAATGCTAAGCATCAAAATCTTTTGTAAAACAGGTGATCAAGGAAGGTAATCAAATTCAAGGAAGGTAATGCAGGAATTGTTTTATCAATCAGCTCCTATCCCCTAATGCATCAAGCAAGTAAGAAAGATTTTAAAAACGACAAGGAGGGTGGCAAATGCACCGGGGCTTGCCTTTGTTATCAGGTGAGTCTTGCTCGGATCCACAAATATCGAAATAAAAGCAGTTGCCTGCTTGAGGATCTGAGGTTGGTGGAGTTCCCTCTTCAGTGACTTCTTCTTCTTCTTCGTGTTCTAACATAACCATATATATGCATAAGAATGGATGCCATGGGATGCTCATGAGGATGCAAAGATAATATGAACTTATTATCTAAGTCTTGAGTACAACTTTCCTTCACGGTACTCCGAGAACCTAGGGTTTCCGGAGTCAGTAAAGGAGTTCATAGGGCAGGGGGGGTGGTTTTGGGTTTAGTGATCAAACAAGGTCCAAATCAACCCAAATTCTACCCAAGGCTTCTAAATATTGGTTTAAGTGCCCATAAAAAGTTTGGGCATTTTTGGACTTACCAATTATTTTCTAAAAATCCATAACTAATACTTTTAACTACTTTAAATACCCTAAAATTTCTTATTTCCACCAAAAATCACCAAACTATTTTTACTAAATACTAGGGAAAATAACAAGCCTAGGAAAATTAGTTTCACAATTTTAGCATTTTTCTACATTTTTCTTCATATTTCTAAAGCTTTATTGAAAAAGAAAAAGGAAAAGGCTGAACAGGACTGGGCCAGTTCTAGCCCAGTCGGCCCAACCCAGAGTGGAAACACGCCCGCGCGCCCCCGCGCCCTGGCAGCCTTACAGAAAGGCCCCTGTTTTCTTGAATATCCCGACAAAGCCCAAAGCACTATTTAACACAGCCGCTGACAATTTCAAAGACACCCTCGTACTTCTATCTATTCTCGGTTTGTAGTCCCCGACGACGGTGAACGTGGCCGCGCTCCGGTGAGCCACTGTACCGGCCGAACGGGTCCATGACCGGCGCTCCCGAGTAGCAGAAATGAAATAGGACCCGTCCTAACCCCTTTCCCCAACCCAATTTCACTAATGGTCAAATATGGAGCTCTGGCCACGGTGGCCGTTAGCATCGTGGCAAGACAGCCGTGTTTCCGGCGATGGGTGGCGGTCCGGTTCGATTGGAAGGGTCGGAGAGCATCACCAATACGTAAGTATGCTAGAACAGAGATGAAAAAGGAATGAGCAGACCTTGGGACGGCTGGCCGCGGTGAGGGTGTTTTGCGGTGGCGGAAACCGAATTGGGGAAACTGTGAAATTCAAGCTCTCAGGTGAACGATTGAGGACGATATCTGGTGGCTGGGTGCGTGATGACCTTGCGGAGCTCACAGTGGCTTCAATTTATAGGGAAGCTAAGCGGTGGTGCCCAATTCTGAGTAGAGAGACCGGCGGTCGAGACGAAGGGTGAGTCACTGGTGGCCGCGCAACGTGGCTTTTACCGTGGCGGCACCTCCGGCGATCACCGGATATGTGTAGCACGGTTAGCCGCGACGTGGTAAAGTGTCAGGACACGCGGCGGGCGGCAGTGATGGCTCAACGGCGGCGGAAATCTATCCGGGTGACCGATGAGCAAGGGGAGGGGGTATGGCGACTAGCCAGAATAGTTTACTGACCGGGCTTATCCACGGCGATGGTCACTGGGTGCTATCCGATCAACCCGAGCACGAATCGAAGCGGCGGCGGCACGAATCACGGCGGAGGGAGTCATCGGCGGCGAGGATAGTCGCGCTAGCGACCTGATCCACTAGGGTTACTGTACCATGGGGAAATGGTATTCAGACAGCCTGACGGTCATAGTTTAGGACCAATTTTCTAAAGTTTCTCTAGTAACTTGCTCCACTCTCTGTAGCAAAGTTTCAGAGCTACAAACCAGCTACAATTCGACTATAGAGGTTGAACTCATTTGAGCACTGGATCAAGGTTCAATTCACACTCAAAGTTGACCCGGTTACACTGAAAAGCTGAATTTCAGAATGAATCCAGCCTGACAGCCCAGGTTTGAGTATGATTATCTCCAAATTTTTCTTAACAATAGAGCTCACATCCTTAAGCAAAGTTGTTCTCCTATAATTGGGCTACAAACTTGTTGTGGTCACTTTGGGCAAAAACCCTATGCTTTGAAAGTTACAAAGCCCCAAAGTTGAGCCAATATTACTGAAATTTCAGACTTAGTATAGAATTCAAATGAGGTCCATTTTGCAATTGAGTCCAAAACTTAGGGTTTGGCTTTCAAGTCCACATATTTGTGAACCAAAGGACTTAAGAAACTTATTTGACTTAGTTTTTGCACTTTAGTCCAAAAGTGGACTAATTTTGCACATAAGCCCCTAGGGTTTGGTTTTAGAGTTTTCCAGGGTTCCAATTAGGGTTTTTAGTATCCCAGGGTATAAATGAGATTCAACTTTGTTTTTGGGGATATTTAATAACTATTACCCTAAAATATTTGGATTTTCTCAAGTTGGGTTAATTTTACCCCTTTAATCCCTGTTTAGGGTAAAGCTTCCCATCCAGGGTCCTATTTGCAAAATCCTTAAAACAGTACAACTTGTTTAAAATTTTTGCCTAATAAATGCATTCTAGGTGTATCAAACATATGCAATGCCAATGTTATGATGTCATGCTCAAGTTTTAGTTATAGTAACACCAGGAGTGTTACAAGTACATGGGGTAGGTAGGTTAAACAGAGTTTTACGTTGCTTTTGGGACAAATGGGTTGAGCAACCTATAACATAGGCTAGTTCGTGGTTTCTCGGACAAGTTGGTCTAAGACACCAATCTAGATTTAAAAGCCATTTATAGGAATGGTTAGTTAATACTTGTAACATAGATTAGACCATATTGGATTAAGTAGGGTCTAGATTAGATTGGATATAACTAGATTAAACTTAGTTTAAGTTAGATAAATATACCAGGGTAGCATATGTACTATTAATATGTGTTAGAATCCTTTGAGATAGGATGAATTATATAGCGTAGGTAGGTCAGAATCTCTGTCGGTTAAATAGAGGGGTTATGCAACTATCGAGTGGTTAAGGTAGTTGCATATGGTCAGGTGGACTAAGACTCCAATTTAGACTAAACATATTTATTAGAGTAGGATACAATCTTATTTTACCAGTATTATCTAACATGTTTGTCCATTAGATTAGATCTAATCAGATTAGATGGGGTCAGAATTAAATTGATGTAATCAGATTAGACGAGATAAGATCTACTTAATTTATTTAGAATAGATGATGTTTGTTACGCTATCATGAGATAAAGCAAAGTGGTGGGGATAAATATGCTTGTTAGGACAAGATGAGTCTCTAAGAATAAGATAAAATATTTAGAGATTAGTTAGATTAGATCTATCAGGGTAAGATAATCTTTTCGAGATAAGATGGACCTATTAAGATAAGAAAGAATCTTTTAAGATAAGATGGATCTATTAGGATAAGATAAAATATTTTCAAGATAATCTGAATCTATTAAGATAAGAAAGAATCTTTAAGATAGATGAACTTATTAAGATAAGAGAGAATCTTTTAGATAAAATGGATCTATTTGATATATTCTAGTGGGGGTACTTTTAGTTGGTCTAGTTTATCTTATAAACAATTTAAGAGGATAAGATAATTTTTTTACACAACATGAACCTATTAGGATAAGATAGATTATATATATATATTTTCAAATTAAAGGAATCTATCTGAAATAGATACACTTTAATGGAGGATAATCTAGGTTGTTTAGTTATCTTATGAATTCTATTTATGTCTATAGGTATATGCAGATATAATTGTGGACATTACTCCACAACTCATCACACTCAATCAAAGATCCAAATCAAACAAGTATCATAAGGACAAGCACTCAAGCGTATAGATACCTATAAAAATAGTTTTGTTTTTGTTCCTAAGAGTAGGTCTCCTATTCCTAAAGTCACTTTAGGCACGGGATTTCAAAGTGTGAAATCCACTTTTGTCTTTAGAAGGAAAAGGTAAGAATAATTAGAGTAAGCGGAAATAGATGAGAAAAGATTAAGAAAAGTTTAGAAAGAATCAGAGTAGCAAAGGTAAGTAGACAATGGTTGTCTAGTTCTATCTATTTTTCGTCCTACAGTCAACATTCCACTTATACCACTTCTGTCACACCCGGATTTAAGGGATAAAGTCGGGTGCATCTCATACATGCGCCAAAGAAGAAAACATATTAATAACAGAGTGCATAGAGATAAATGTCACAATAATCAGAGTATTTATTACATAGCGGAAGTCTTACAAATAAAAGATAAATATAAAAGGATCTAAAATCCATCCTTAACGCCAGAAAGTCAACTGGGAGACGCCACCTAGATCGAATCGAACTCCTCGTGGTGTGGCTCCTCTTGAACCACCTATTCTTCTCCTGTAGGAGGGTGTGAGACAGCAAGGGTGAGCTCACAGATGTTCATCGCTCAACAAGTTGTGGGGAATAATGTGGCATGAACTCACTTGTCACACCCGGTTTTAGAAGGCAAACTGAATGCGAACCATGTACGTGCCAGGATCAGCGATTCACGTACACAGCAGTTACATAACTGGACATCATCACACAGTGCTCAAATATTAATATAAAAGGGGAATAACAGTCGATTACATCATATGTCTGAGACATCCACATAGTCTTTACAATAATCAAAGTGCGGAAAAGAAACGTAGATACACGTGGCCTTCACAGGCAGCCGACTGGGGGTTGCCGCTAACCCACGCCTAGAACTCGTCGTAATCTAGGAACTCCTGCAAGTCTCCTTCCACGACTTCATCTTCTCCTGAGCAGTGGTTGCAATGCAGACAACCTAGGGGGGGTTTGGTGTGTAGAGCAAGGGTGAGTACACATCAACATACTCAGCAAGTGTCCTGTTTGGCTGTAGTGGACTAGCTTTATTTAGGGATAAGTCAAGCAGTTGCTTTTAGTTGGTCCGTTTATTATTACTAGTAGAGAAAAGCCAAGTTTTAGAATTAACAACGTTATTAACCCAAATGTACCCTTTCCAAACGGAAAGAATACCACTTACCATCACTAGAGTCAATACCAAAACCATCATTCCATCACCCCCTATAATCCGAACATCTCTGATCAAGTACCACTAATCACTGGAGCTCCTTTGGCCGCTCATAACCGTGAGCATGGCTGATATATAAGTTTCATAACACTCTGCAGAGGTTGCGCACTTTACCCACAAGCCGTGATTCCCTCTTGCCTCGGCCGATCAAACCCTTAAACACTACCAAGGTGAATAGGCAGGGTCTCACTACGTAGCCTTTACAAAGATTCTCCGGGGCTGTAGCCGCCCGTTAGGTTTCCTAAATGTACCACACTCCTCCCCAAGGGGCGAACCAAACTCGGCAGAGCGAGCCACATACACCGAGCCCCATTGACTGCACGACGGCTAAGCAAACTACACCCTAGTTCCTCTAATTATTCAGCTAAGGGCATCCCACTCCACCTCATGGTTGCACTGTTTTCCCAAGCGGTCATCCAATGAACAGGTCCTTATGGAGGCACTCGAGAAACCGCTCGAGCCCCCTTGAATGCCACAAGTATAACATCATGATAAAGAAGGGAAACAACGTATCATTGATAAATCTCATCATGTTCATTGATTAGAGTGGAGCAATAGCATAAAGCTAAATAATAATAATCCAACCCAAATAGGTAAACGGGGACATGGATAACAAAATCTAGTCAATCCTTAGGTATAACTGTGTAAATGCGGGAAGTGAATTATAGAATGTATAGGACAAAGATGGTCAAGGGACACTTGCCCTCCACCAACGAGCTGCTGCTCAAGGGCTTCTCCTGTGAGTTCCTCGGGCTCTTCAACCAGATCGTTCTCTATACGAGCACAAACATACATACATCCACACATTTAATACAAAGGAGCAGTACACCATACAATAGAATGCAATAAATAAACAGATGTTCCACGCGGGGCTCACAATTATGGTTAAGAGAGAAAGAGGAAATGACAGTCGAGTCTACGGTCGAGAAGCGATCGCGTTACACAATTATAAATTAAACTACTCGTTTAAACAGAAGGGTATTAATTTGGACACTGCGTTTAGCATAAAGTAAGGTCATGTTCTACGTTTAGTCGTTATAAATAAATAAAGATGAATGAAAGGGAGTGGTCGCACGGTAAGACGCGCGACACATCATTTAAATGAAATTAAGAAATAAGCGACTCGCCGCGCGTTAGAGCGCGCAATGAGATTCTTGCATTAATTATAGATAAACGTTAAGCGTTGCGCGACAAAACGCACGACGGCTTACGTCAACAGAACTGCATTTAAGATGAATCATCGCGCGATGCAACACTTTAATAAATATAAATTAAAAGAATCGTCGCGCGACGAAGCGCGTGACGTAGCACATTAATAAAGACGAATTTAGAATGAACCGTCACGCGGTGAAGCGCGCGACGTAGCACATCGATTAAACTAAAATTAAAATAGATTAAAACGAGGGTTAAACGCAGCGCGACTATGGTCGCACGCGCGAGAGCACGCTGTTCGTGCCGAGGGCACGCGAACCATGCAGACGTGCGTGGCACGAGGCCTCCGGGGCACGGGCTCGGGCAGGGGCACGCGAGGGCGCAGTCGGGGGCACGGCCGGGGACGCGCGGCCGAGGGCGCACGGCCGAGGCACGGGGGTGCGGCCAGGGCGCAGGGCACGGGGCACGAGGGCGGGGCGCGGCCGATAGAGCGGCGCGGGGGCGGGGCTCGCCGGGGAGCAGGGGAGGGCACGCGGGGAGGCCATGACGGGGGTGGGCTCACCGGGGCAGGGGAGGGGCGGGTCTCGCCGAGGAAGCGGGCTCGGCGGGGGAGGGGCTCGCTAGGGGAGCAGGGGAGGGCGCGGGCGGGGGAGGGCCGCCGGGAGGGTTTGCAGCGGGGTGAGGGCTCACCGAGGCTAGGCACGCGGGGGGGGCGCGGTAGGG